>BGPR01001828.1:103574-163968 GCA_013235015.1 Araneus ventricosus | reverse complement strand
TTAATTAACCATGAAAGCTATTCCTGTCAACATTTAGAGAAATAATATCAGAAAATTTCTGTAATTTTTTTGTGAATAGGTGTGTTGTACTTGTGTATTTTGTATTATCTTGAAACATATATGAAACTTTCCAGTTCAATGTAGTACTTTGTGGAAGTTAATCGGGCTTCCTGCTTCATTTCAAAAAACATGGCGGACGAACAATAACATGTCTTTCGGCGAAAAAGAATACGGAAGCCTTTCTACGAGGGTGCCATTTTTTTCTCTTGACCGAATCAGATCGGCAATAACTTAGCCCATCTTTTGATGGCAATTTTCGTTTCTTTTTTGATTACGGATTGAAAAGAACTTTGGAATGAATAGGGGATAATAGCTTTTGTAGCTGAAAATCCCAAAACCCCCTTTTTAAAATCAAATCAAATGTCTTTCGGCTTCAAATTTAGCCTGTTTGCCAAAGACGTTTTAGGAACTGAAATCAGTCTTGACTGTATAACTGTTATCTTGTTCCCTGAAGGAGTTCAGTTGAACGAGATGTAGCTTTATAGAATCCACAGTCTTAAGGCACAGTCCATTTCAATGATGATGTGACGGCTTTAGAAGAAGTTTCAAAGTGTTTGCAGTAGAAGGTTAAAGCTGTGTATAGGTGATTTCGTAGGTATTTCTTTTTGCTACAAACACTTCTTCTTTTAACAGGTCTAATTTCCTTTTGCGGGAAACTTGATTGCAGGTTTTTCAGATCCTTGTGTTTAGTCGATCCTTCACCTTAAGACCTTGAGTTCTTTTCTTTTAATTTCCGATGTAGTGTTCCATCAGTTGATGCACGTATTGTGAAGGTCTATTTGATCTTGCACAGTGTCTGGCAGGCCTTGTTAATTTTTTTCCAAGGATGTCAATGTTTCATCAAGTTCTTTGGTTTTGGTCTTAAGTGTGTGGGGCTGATGATTTTAGAGATTGACAGCGTATGCGTGTTTTTTGACGAGTTGAATGAATTTGAAATATCCTTCATAGACTATTTAAAATTTTTTTTATTGAATGTATTGATGATCCGTGTTGATTATTTTGCTGATAAATGTGTGGTCGCAAAATGTTTCTTTTCCAAGTTTGAACATATTCCGTAGAATTGAAAATCCATTCCCTAGTTTTTGGGCTTGAGACTATTGCTAGGTTTGACTAGCCTATGGCGTTATGTGAAAATTGGTGGGGAGAATATATATGGACAAACAAACGAAATAGAGTTCTTTTTTTAACTTAGGGAAATTTAAGAACTATCCTTCGTGTTAGAACGTCGAATTTCATCAAACTCAGGAGTTCAGTTTTTTTAATTGTTGCAATGGTATTTCTAGATATTTTCCGTAAAGGAAAAAGTACGATCATATTGAATATAAAACCGTTAAACTAAATCCTCTTAACATCTACGAAATGATGGTAAAGAGTACTTAAAAAAAACCTTTTAAGTATGCCAAACCATAAATTCTTAATTGATTCCCACTTTTCGTCCCATCTCCGATTCGAACGCCTTATAAACGGTATCAAGTACAGCCTTCGTTCCTTTTTTGCCACTTTGAAATGATTTTGATATCTATAGTTGGTTTCTTTGAATGGTCCATGAAAAATCGTCTGTCAGTCGATTGCCACTGAAAACGGATCGTCCTTCAAATTTTATTTCTTCTATTAAAAGCCTTTTCTTTCTTTTTCCTCCATAAGAAAGATGAAGTGGTCTTATTTGATTTATAGAAGTCATGGTTATAAATTAGTTAAACGGCTGAATTTGAATGCTATCAAATATTTATTTGGGAGAAAATTTAAACTGCACCAGAAAAATAATAATTTATGGCTCCAGAATATGCAACTAAATAAGAAACGAAACGTAAACAGTTTTTACATTAATCACGAATGAAATGAAATAATTTCTTTTCATACAGACATGGCGGAATATTAAATAAAAAAAGATTAGCTTAAGGTATCCGACTGTGTTCGGAGACATTTTTTTTGAAAAATAACTCATATATATTTTATAATGTTATTTTTCAACTGCATATGTTTTAAAACTATGAAAATATTGTAAAATTAAGCTTTCAAAATAATATTTATTTAAAAAACTGAGAAATTTGAAGAAAAATGACTAAAATATTTGCCTTACGCTAACAGCCATAGACAAAATCATATTCTAAATATACATAAATCCTTGTAGGAGTACATTTTTATGATGGTTAACTGTGTTATGCTCTAAAATCTTTCTTGTACTTCAAAATAGTTTTGAGATATAGCTGAACATAGTTACTAAACTGGTAATTTTTCATAAAAAATGTTTTTCGTTTATATTTAAACACTTAAAAATATTACTTGATTTTAAAATTGACCTTAGTTTTTAGAAGAAAACATCAAGCATATTACAGAAAACAATCACAGAAAATTTCATATCAATACTTGAATAACGTTCTGAGAAATCATTGTTACGGTCGACAGTTTTCCTCAAAAATACCATTTCTCAGAAAACGCATTTAAAGTTTTCATGCAACTTAAAATAATGCTTACAGTTCGGTAATAAAACAGCTGTAACTCCATTTGTAATTCACATAGAGTAAAAAATGAAACAGTTTTAGAAAGCTTATTAAACAGACTACAAAATTAAGTCACAAAAATCTTTTTGATAATTTCATCAAAAACGACGACCAGTCGGATACTTTAAATGTTGATATTTTAGTTATGATTTTAATGAAAAGCAATATTATAACTCTAGAAAGTTCTACACCTATTAGTTGCAATTTTGTTTTAAAAATCGTTCATTATTTATAAATCTTTAATAAAACGAATTATGGTAGAACCCCGGAAATCCGAACTAATTGGGGCTGAGATCTGTTCGGATTCCGGGGAATTCGGATTATCCGGGAAATTTGGTAAATTACCTTTGATATACCAAATGCAGTAGAGTATTCATTCTGGGTGCTCTCAAAGGCGTATGGAAAGAGCACGCGGCGATTTGCACCGTACAGTTAAGGGTAAAAAGAAGATATCAGAGTTTGTTTCTACTATTTAAGGTGCTGTATTCATTCTTAAAAACCAATTCTAATACCACTTTTGAATTAGGAATAAACATTAGCTTTGTTTCTGATTCGTAATAGTTATTTTTCCTTCATTTTTCAGCAAAAATGTTTCAGAAAATTAAAAAACGGTGTTCGGATTATCCGGAATTTCGGATTCTTGGGGTTCTACTGTAATGTATTTATATGAGTCATTTGTTTTGTATTAAAGAAAGTTATAATTAAATAACCATAATGGAATTATCCTGGCCTTGCCGAAGCATTCGGAGTGAACTGAATGGTCCGGAAGCATATTTACAAACCCTACCCTGATAGAACTGAGGCAGGAAATCAGTCAATATCATTAGCTACGAGGAGCAGTGACGTCGTTTTCAGCTCTCGCACGTAACGTACGGCAATCATAACAAAACAAGAGTCGTCCTACTTTTCTTCTCCGCTTTCCCACAGTTGAGCACAGAAAAAATTCTTCCGTGGGTTGTAATATTTTTTAAAATGAAATTATTTTTCAAAATATCTTAAAAAATAAAACATCCCACACTGTAAGAAATTATACTAATGAAAAGTACACGCACGAGAGCAAAGAACGACGTCATCGGCTCTCGGCGAAGCGATCCAATCATATTGTCCGATTTCCTGCCACAGTTCTATCAGGGTAGGGTTTGTAAATATGCGGTCCGGAAACCTCGAATAGCAAAGTCCGGCACAGTGGAGGACGCACAATAGACTTCATTGCGAGCTGCACATGCGACAACTAATGAGACAGCACGATCCGTCATCTGCGTGGAGGTCATTCAATCCCACACCATTATTGCACCCAGTAGGGAAGCGAGACCTGACTTACTTCTCCGGCAGCTTCTCAACCTCATATTTGAAGTGCCCCCGGGTGAGAATTACAGTGAAGGAAGAATAATTTTAGAATACAAGATCTTTATTTCTTAGCTACCTGTATATAACCCTTTAAGACCGGATGTATTTTTGTAACAAATGGATTAAACGCCGACTAAAACTCAAAATTGGATGGTATCTGCCATCTAATGATAAAAATAGACGTATAGAGATTCTGGGAACAAGAACAAGTATTTATTCAGGCATTTACAACTAACCAGGAAGCAGAAATCTAAGGCAATCCCGCACGATCGTACGAGCTCGATCTTAAAGGGATGTGCAACATCACAAATAGTCTTGTAATACTTTTTCAATAGTTGAGTTCTGTTTCCGCATCTCTAACAATACAATATACTCCAAGAAATCAGGCGTAGAAATCACCATATCCATTATTCTAAAACGATTCCTTAAGTCAAAGCGATCATTTGCCTTCATCAAAAAGAGGTATGTCAAGAAGCATTTCGACAGCAGCGTTCTGCATCTGATTGCCCACAACGAACCGTCTTTATACCTCGTAAGAATCATAGATAGTGATATAAGTAGTTCTTATCAGTTTTCAGATGTTAATCCTTACTTCTTGTGTATCCCACTATTTACTGTAAGCAAATCTACTGATAATAATCAGGCACCATGTTCTCGTGACTATCGTTATCAGCTGATAGCACAAGCCGGTCATTCACGATCGCTCCAATCCACGTAAATGGCGTGGGGGCAATCCACACCATTCCATTTTTCAGCCCTTCTATTTAAGTAGGTCAGTGATAACTTCTCCGAGTAAACCGTAACCCATCCTCTATGAGTCACTCCAATCCCTTGCTGCACCTACTTCTTTCCCCACTTGCTCCGATTTCCACTAGAGCAAGAGAGCTTCAAACCCCTCCGGTTATACCGGTCACATTTCAGCATTTATGGCTCAATAGTCCAAATGGCTGTTGCATATTCAGATTGGTTGGAAATCCAAACTTTCGACCAATACGCTCCAGTTTTTTTAGTCTTATCTCACTGACGACTAGTTATAGCTTAGGGCGGTCGAATTTGCGTGGAGTGGAGTTCTCATGAATGTCCAGCCTCATATATCCTCTGCAGGATCATAGTTAGTGATACAAGTGGTTTTACCACTTTTCTTATCAGTACTCAGGTGTTAATCGTTACTTCTTGTGTATCCCATTATTTTCCGTCAGCAAATCTACTGATAAGCAGGCGCCACGCGCACCTATCTACCGCTATCAGCATATCCGGAAACGATGAAATAGTTGTTATATTATATTGCTTAAAAGATAGCGTCCGCCAAGCCAATCCATAAAACCCTACAGAGGACTTTAACATTCTTTTACGATTGGCACATTAACGCCACTGTATAACCCCGCCTGTCAGTTGAATGGGTACACGTGGAAGGAAGTGCATACCGTGCTCCCGCAGGCAGGCATGATTGACCTCACAACTGCCCTTGCTTCTGTGGCATCACAGCGGCATCTGGCAATATCCTGAATTGTAATTACATGCAGATCGGATCCGCCCACTTTGTGATGTCACCCATCGACCAATAGCGACGAGCCTGCTGCAGTATTTAAGGACTGATTGCTACTGCTCATTCCCTTTTTCTTTCTGTATCATTTCATAGCTAGCATGTTTAATGATCTTATGATTTGATTTAGGTTTCTAATTTAGTTGTTGTTTTATTAAATTTGTTATCGAGTAGTCTTGCTTTGACTTTGTTACCAGTTCTGAATTACTCACAATGGAGTACTTCTGATATATATGTGGAATTAGACACGATAGGTTGAGAAGCTGAGTAGTATAGTATTGTACTAGTTAATAGGAAACACTTGAGTGTCAATCGTTCTATGTACCGACTACCTCAGCGACTAGTAAATCTCGCCTGTACACATGCCGTAAGTTTAACTTGACCTCGATGTAGGCCTAGAAGTTACACTTCCGTTACGTTGTCCTGACCCCCGTGCGACGTGTCCATTGGAAACAGAGCACAGGGGTTTTCTTGCATGAGTGTAGTTATACATGAAAGGCTGAATAATGACTGGTTAGGTTATAAGAAATAACGCATTACAATACACTTGATATGAAACTGGCAAAAAAAAGAAAAAAATGGTGGCTTAACATTGGGAAGGATAATAGACAAATAACGCAACACATCTAGGTTATATATGAGGAAGAAAATTAAAAAATCATAATCCTGGTTGAGTTACGATTGGTACAGATGACATACTGTTCAGCAACGGATTCCGAGACTACCACTTTTGGACGATTTTACACCGGAAAGGGGTGTCAGGCAATGAGTCATATGAGCGCATTTCCGGAGTTCTTTCTTAGATCACGCAAAGTAGAATGTAAACATCACCCTTTCATTCACTTTCCCCGTATTTTTATGAAAATAACTCCGACCGGCGCATGGGCAAAATCGCGGAGGATTTCCGAATCCGCTGTTATACAATACTAGTATATATATATTCTCCGTCGTATTGGCTGGTACAATAGTTGTCAGACTAATTTTTTCAGTTTAGTTATATTAACGTCCAGTTTTGTATCTGTTTTGGAATGGACCTCGTCATTTTGAACCGCGGTCATATGACGAGGACGACACCTGAGCTGGCACCTCCCTCTGCATACCCCCGAACCACACCAACAGGATTGCGTTTGTCCCACGTCAGATTTAAAGTACACCAAGCCCACAAACACGGAAGACCTTCAGTGGAACCGGATTTCGAACATGGAGCCCTCCAGTTCCGAAGTCGAGACCTTACCATTAAGCCACCAAGGCCCTGATATTCCACTAAACCCATACTGTTTTACTCTTCTCGAGTAGCATCTGTTACTTTTCAATGCGGTGGAATAACACTAAGAACATATAATACGGAATGTCTAAATTGAGTGCAATGAATGCAATCCCGTATCTTTTCCCGTACTTTCAACTTCAGTTATCACTTCTTATAGCACTGTTTGTTGATCGATATTCGCATTTTCGTAGGGTTTTTTTATGGAGAACGTTAGAAAAAGATCTATAAATCTATCGCAAGGGTTCTCAACCTTTTATGTTTCAAGTACCCCTTGATTAGTCTTTTTATTTTCGCATATCCCCTACTGCCATATCCAACTCCACTTTCCAATCATCCCTCAATGCGAAGAAGTTTTCATTAATAACGTTAAGAGCTTAAGAGTCAAATGACTCGAATTAATAACGTTTATAGGACTTGTAAGATTTTTGATATTTGTACAGGCGATAAACTAATATTATTTTATTAGTGGAATTTTATTCCACTAGTGAAATAATATTAGTTCAACGCCAAACAAACGGAACCAGTATTATAATAATTTCGCATTAACTCATAAGGATAGCTAATAATTACACTTCGTAATAATCAACTATTGAAGTAGAAGAAGATTTCAATGCGATCCCCGAGTGTGTCTCATGGAGTTGAGTTTCATAAAATTCAGTTTAAATGAAGTCAGATATAACGCCATGTCTGGAGCTGTGAAAGTCAGATATCAATCAACTACCAGGTTTGTATTTCCTTTCTTTTTTGGAGAGTAGGCTTTAAGACTTGCACAGCTTTCACATTTAGTTTCCTCAGAAACTTGAGGAACCAAAATTCTGTGATTTTTAATCCTTATGTTTTCTTTGTTTCCGCCATTACCAACTTTGATTTCGCGTACCCCAGGGGTACGCGTACCACAGGTTGGGAACCTCTGATCTATCGGGCCTGCTTACAAAGAATTAAAATATGAATAGATACATCAACTGAAGAAAATGTTGCGAAACAAATTGGGGAACATCGACAACGACAAGAAGTGATTTTTATTAAAATATATTTTATAAACAGAAAAAATCGAATTGCATATGTGATTCATAAACATGAGTGTCAATATTTATTAAATTGATAATGAATTTATTTTCTTATGTAGTATTCTAATCGTCAAAGAATTCTTTCATCCAGTTCGGAAAAAACCTTGCTTATTTAATTATGCTCGCCCAAGTTCTGTCTATCCATGTGTAATTAAACACGATAACTCAAAATATGATGATCTAGATGGATAAAATTCTGCATCTCGACCACACTCAAAAATTATAGAACTGCTTCATTTCTATAATTGTAATAACCGTCTATAACTGAAAAATTGCAGAACTGTGAACCCAATCCGACAATGAAAACAGGTTTTTTCAAAATGATTACTCCATATTGTTTTCACTTTAATATGAAGCTGAGGACAAAAACACTATATTTACGAAGATGCTTTTCACACGCGTTTATCTATTCATGTACAAGGTTAAAACAATATATGCATATTTATTTGCTTGTACGAGGCCTCTGACGTCCCAGAAAATATTTAATACATATTTTCGTTATTGCATTCATTCGTGCACGAGTTGTCGAACCTTCCTGAACAAAATGTTAGGTGCATTCATATAAGATAGGTCCAAATATCGCCCATTTAAGCCATTATTTTAATCAGAGGACTAATTCATATGCAATGTGTCTAAAACTTGTTCCAATCTGTTATCTGAACTGTTATCCAAAAACATACCGAATTACAACTCTAAAAGATAAGTTTAACACACACCTTTTTTTTTGCGACCGCGGAATTTTGCCTACTGAAAACAATGTTCCTAATATCACCCATGTCTAAAATAGATTTAAATAAAGTATAGCTTATGTTACGATCATACTTTCTTTATTAAACATGAAAATTATGGCACAACAAAATTGAAAGTGATACAAGACAGCTTTTTTATACTTTTAGGAATACAGTTAAAGTATTCGTTTAATCCTTTTCTACTATATAAAACTTGAAAATGAGAAAGAATTTATGAACATCATCAGGCAATACAACATCAACCATGTATTTTTTAAACGTTATTTTTTAATATAGTACTCCTCAAAGGGCTAGGACGATAATGGAAATACCCAAGCAGGCGATATTGGAGAAAACCTAACTGTCAAATATGGCAGCATCCCCCTTCGGAATCGGAGCACAAGCCAAGAAATAAACTACGCCAAAATGAAGCCAATTATAGTCACTCTCACTGCCTCACTCACAACTTAAAACTTTATTTGCCATTTATTCAGAAAAATTAACAGACTAAATAGTGTTCATAAGAGAAGAATTTTAGCAAACTTGTGCTGCGTCTAATCATCAGTATTATTGCAATTACCAAATTATTGTTAATTTGAGTAGTTTTCCCTCTAGGCATGTGAATATTTCCGCAAGTAGTAACTAATGCTTATTTAACTTTTGATTATCATTTGTTGTGAGGTCTTATGGGACCAATCAATTCTGCTACCACTCAAATAATTCAGATAAACATTCAAACTCATAATTAACCAGAATTGTCTTTCACATTTATTGTTTTCTTCTGTTCTTTTCATAAATTGGAATATTAATACTGATAGGAATAATTACATGCCGAAGTTGCAATGAGCATGAAATGGTGGTCATATAAGCGAAGCAATTCTCAAATTTTCTCATATGTAGTTTCTGTTAATCTTCAAAAGAATGTTAATTTATAGCTAAATCGTTATTGCCTGGCGCCCCTAAAACGGGGCGCATCTAAAAATGCATCATAAACTCGTAGGAATTATTTTTTCAACATAATGTTACAAAAGTCTTTCTGCGGGTGTATGGTGTAAACAGTCCAACACGCAGGATAATTGAGAATGAAGATTTATTTACAAATATGCAGAAAAACACGTAGCACAGGTACAGGAGACAATAGTTCTTGCACAGATTACCAATGTAAACAGACAACAATTCACAGGTAATAACAGTTCAGCACTTTGATATTTATCAACACAAACAGTCAGCAAGTAACTAGTAACGACAATAACCGCACTTTCAATAGCGCTCAGCTCACCAGCTTCCTAGCTCGCACTGCGGACGAAACTCTAAAGTCGTTCCCAATGGATCAACGCTACTACAGCTCGGCGTCTAACAGCTTACTAGCTCGCACAGAGGAGAGAACTCCAAAGACGTTTGCGCGCCAAGGCGATCCCAGTCGATCAACGCACACCCGTCATCCAAGTGCTCTCCTTATATAGTCTCCCGCGGCAGGCCGTGGGATCGCATGGAATCTTCTAGTACATTCAATCGTATCTCCTCTGCTAATAGAGATATCGAGAAGATTCCAGCACCTATGAGATCCCATATTTCGTCGCCAAAGTCGCCAAATTTGTCGCCAAGGTCGGGGGCCTAGACGTGGCTGCTGTCGGTCATCTCATACTTACCCCTGTGAAACTCTCTTCCCAACCATAAGACTCACAATGCTGGGAGGCGGCTTTCCATGTTTGTAACAATAAATTGTACAAAAAACTATTTTTAAGTGTTCGTTTCTTTTATATTCAATCGATGGCAGCTCATATTATAAGTTCGATTGATAACGTAGCCCTTTTTATTTTCAAGTCAGACTCGGAAAGCAGTTTTTCGCTATGTGGAGAAGAAAACGGTAAATTTGTTCAATTTGTGTAAATACGGATGCTAGGCTTAGGAGGGCAATAAAATATTCTAGCAAGATTTTTAAAAGTATTTTTGGAGTTGATTTCAGAACATGTAACATTATTATGCCAAATATTGAAAAAAAGGCGACTTCGGCATTAATGGGTTCAAAATGTAATGTACTATGTTTAAATTGTGTAAACATATTATTTAGAAAAAGATGCGACTATCAAGAGAATACACTTTCGTAAAATAATTCATATTCAGGACAAAAAAGGAAGATTACATTTACGATCACAAATTTCTAATTTTTATCAGTATTAATTAGGTAAAAGTTATGTTTTAACACGATACCTCATGTAGTAAGGCAACAAGTTTTATCTCTGTGTTATAGATTTTGGATTATTTCATTGTGGTTAATGTGTGTAATAGATTATTTAGAAAAAGATGCGACTATCAAGAGAATACACTTTCGTAAAATAATTCATATTCAACACAAAAAAGGAAGATTGCATTTACGATGATTAAAAATTTCTAATTTTTATCAGTATTAATTAAGCAAAAGTTGTGTTTTAACACGATACCTCATGTAGTAAGGCAGCAAGTTATATCTCTGTGTTATAGATTTTTGATTATTTTATTGTGGTTAATATTGGTAAACCTCTTTTTTTTTTTATCTAAATGCAATTTTGCATGTTGCAAAACTGGCTTATGTTTAATCGAATGAAAATACTATTTACGATGTATTGTATTAAGATAAATTCGAAGCATGAAATGTCAAGCATCAACGTTCTTTAAATTATTAGGCTATTAAATCTAGATCTCAGAGTTCCTTAGTTATGAAATTTTACCGAAATAATCTCTATAACGAAGGGTCAAAATTGGGAAAATTAACCTTGCCTTTTTGATTGCAGTATACAGGGAATCCTAAAAAAGTGGAACAAGCATTTATTTCCTTAAATATTGTACCTAGACATATACTTCCAATTACAAAGTTTCATCAAATGAGGTAGGAATTTGTGTGAAAGCGCTTTGGCTTCTAGGGGAAGTTGAAAATAAAAAGTTAAGAAATTTTAATTTTTACACGTTCTCCATAGATCAAAAGTGTCATTGAGTAAAATGTTCCTCTTACTCTCATCTCTGTATAAATTAAGTTTCAAGATTCTCAATGCAAGACTTGAAGAGATATATTAATTTTTAAATTTAAAGGTTAAAGGGCCTGCTCACAAATTTATATGGAGGTGTTTATTGCAGAAATGCAGATTTATTCAGCATCAAAAAACTGCGAAATTCTAATGTTGGTCTAGTAGTACATTATCCAATCATCATGGATTGAGAAAAAATTGCCAATGGCACATGATGTTACTTAATTTCATTGGCAGATAGTTGCAACAATCGACTTGATATAGAATGGAAGGACAATTTTAGAAAATAAAATTTAACATAAAACAGGAGAATAGTCTAATATCGGACAGGAATATTAAATTTTTTGCACTCAGCTTTGTACGTATTACCAAGTTTTAGCAAAAGGCAGTGTCAATTCGTCTTTTAGGGTTGTAGAGTTGAAAAACTCACTAAAATTATTTTAAAAATTCCTATTTTTGTTTAGATATAGGATGGGTCTGAATACCAAATATTTGTAGAGGGCAGCAAAATTCTCTCATTACGTACAACTAAGTGACATAATACTCGAAGGGGCAAATAGCTACCCTTTCTGTTTTTGAACTTAGTCAGAACTGGATTTTTGAATGCTCCTGTTTTGCGCCAAGCCAACTGATGATTTTTCCCTTCAATCTCAGCCAAGGTTCATCTTGATTCTTGGTCACGTCCTTGATTTGTTTTTCTACGATTTCCCTTCCATTGGCTATTTTTAGGTTTCGGATTCACTTTCATGTTGCCTCAACGAGAAATTAACTGGTTATTATGTATTCGTTTTCTGTTGTTAATAGTCACTCACCGAAAAAGGTTACTACTGTAATTTTCTAAAATGCAATTCAGATAATTACAACTACAATTTTGAACTATTTGAAGGTAAAACTATTTCTGAAAAATTGTATTTCAGTTGTGCTGTAGAAATATTTTTATTGAACTGCTTGTTTCTGAGCATATGAGCCGTCACTATTGATATATCATAGTGGATATTTTTAGAAGGTTAACAAGTTGAACCATCTTTATTATATACTTCAATTAATGTATTATGTGATTATTTTTTAGATTTAACAAGAGTTAATAAATACATTGTTACTTCCTGATTCTGCCCTTTTAATTACTTATTGAAATATGTAAATTATGCCTGAAATGTACATCGAAAGACTGGATCAATCGGCAGTGAGAGGATGGAAAAGTGGTCTAAGTCTATAACTTTCCCGTATAATATCTCTAAGATTTGCAGAGAGACGCGTACAACTTTGTATGTGGATAGATGAATGTAATAGAAACATTTTACTTATTGATATTTTTCCGCACGGGGACTGTATAAAAATTTTAATTTTTTAAACTTTTTATTATCCATCCCCTTAGAAGTCAAAGTAATTTCATACAAATTCTCACCTTATTTAATGGAACTTTGTAATTGGAAGAATATGTCTAGAATCAATATTTAAGGAAAAATAAATGCTTGTTCCACTTTTTTGGGACACCATATATATTTCATCGCTAATGATTCCTGTCGTTTCCAAATTAGTTTAGAATAATTTGATAATGGGTTTTCTACATATAAAATGATAGTACGAAATCGGTTACGTTTTCATGTAACGCATTATACCTGACTTATTTTAAATTCTATGTATATGATACCATTCTTTTCAGATTTTATCGAACATTAATATAAAACTGCTGGAATTTAAAACATTCTATTCTACAAGGCAGTCGTAGCATAGAATGCATTATCTTTATAGTTTTATACCACTGTATTGTTTATTTAAAAATATTCTATATTTTTTATTAAAATATTATCATTTGCAAACGATTTACTACATTTAAAAGAACTGTTATTAAAAATATCTTTTAAAATAGTGTTTGCTGGAAAAAATTTATCTATTCTGTCTTCTTAAACAAAGACACAGCAACTCAAATACAATAAATTAAACAATAAATTTAATATATAAGGGGAAAAATAAATATGTGAAATCAAAGTTAACGATTCGGTAACATACGAGAAAACAAAAAGTTTTTTGTATTGATGTACCGTATTCACTTTCATCACAAGTAAGCGCAAATTTGCCAAATTTACTGCTATTATTTTCAATACATTATTGAAAAACGAGAAGGTTCTCAAAATTATTTAACCAGTTAATCATCTTTGAAAAAACTATTTTATTTTTCAAGAGAACATTTGGCAATAAAAAATAGTTAATTGTCTGAAAAAGAGAAATGAGATTACAAAAGAACAATTATATAAGCGGAATAGAAAAATCTACTACTTTCTTTTGCAATTAAGGTGGATAATTTACGTCATTTGGGATTGAACCTAATTCCGCGAGATTTAATCGCATATTTTTAACTTCCAAAGGAAGTGCATGTGCATTTAAATTTATTGCAATTACTGCAGAATATATGCCATACAAATAATACGAATTCTTGTACAGCGTATTGCTTTACAGCGCCATACATTTAGTATTCGCGTTACCATTCACGTCGAATGAAAATACTATATATATTTTTAATTATTTTATTTATTTACTTGCGTATTACAACTCTACCAAAAGATAATATTAAAAGCTTTCATTTGCTATCGTGGTCCTAATTAAATTGAATTTTTAAAAATATCGTGGCATGGCTAAAAGAATTGACATCACCAAAAAGAAAATCCTTATAATATTATAATGACGTTAAAGTCGTCCTCTTCAGATAAAAAATTCCGAAATTATAACTGGAAAACGTCAAATCATATGAAATAGTTCTTATAAGATTTTTTAATGTCTATGTGTTCTAGGTTTCACTTTATTTATACAGGGCATCCGAGAATTGTTGGACCCATTTCAAAAATTAATAAAAAAAACTAATAATGTTACAACTGCGGTTTTCATTAAATAGAAGCGCATTAAAACAAGTTTTTTTCAGATAGGTAACGCACCGTTACGGTGGTCTATGTGATAGTAAATTATTGGACATCTCCCATATTTGACAGCCATTATTTAAGAAACTTTTAAAGCTAGAAGAAAAATAAAAGCATGCATTTATCGGGAGTTTTACTCTCTTTCATTTGTTAAATCAATTGTAATTCGAAAATTTAATGGGTTTCGAGATATTCAAGAAAAACTAAAAAAGTAAACCAGAAAATGCGCATCAGCTCCTGCTGATCGGTAGCCATTGCATATGGAAATCTGTCACTTTAGCAAATATAGAACGTCGTAATGGTATGTCACCCATCTGAAAAAAATCTTTTATTTGCTCTCTCATTTAAAGAGTTAGTTTTTTTTATTAATTTTTGAAATGGATCCAACAATTCTCGGACTCACTTTCCCTTTTTTTAGCGACAAGAGGGATATTTTTGGACGGGTATCATATCTGTGAACCCTGGTGAAATGACGAAGATAAAGACTGGGCCGACAGGCCCTTTCCAAATTTCCACGCCGCACCAGCTGGAGGACATTTGCCCTGACGGACCCTCCGCCCCGAAACCGAGACCTTACTACCAGGCCACCGCGTCCCTTTAATGTCTATCGGAAACATTTGGTTGTATATCAAAGAGGTAAAATTATCTTTGATTGCAGGTTGAAAATGGTATAATTTTATGGAAGCGTACCAGAAAGTCAATTTCTAATTTTAATTAGATTATGAACCCTTTATTTCCCGAAGAGACTTAAAAGTCCCACTTTAATCACGCTTATATCTTTGAAATATGACATTTTTTCTTGCCGGAATTTGTTAAAACGCAATGAATGTTGTTCCAACAGCAAGCACTAGATAGCAGTTGAAGGCAGAAATTTAAAAAAAAATATTAATTTAATTAATTAGGTTATTTTAATTATTTAAATGTTCCTCTTCTCCAAAAGTTATCTAATGTTTTAAAAATAAAATTGCAAATTTGCTGGTAAATTAATTTGGGATACAAAGGGTTGAGACAATGCACATGCATTTTAAATTGAATTGAATTTCTTGAGAAGTTCTTTCATGTAAACAATTGAAGTTCTTGTCTATTCAATGTTTTTTTCCCCCAGAAGTTGCTTTTTTTAATGAAGAAAATAAAAAGAAAATGATAAAATATATGTTAGATAATATACTGCGCAGTATAAAATGAAGATTAGTTTTAATTATCGCTCGTAAAAAAAAATATTATTCAAGTTTTACAACTTCGTGAATTCTGTTCGTAGGAGATAATTTTGCGTTGCTCACTGGTGCAACCGGTGTAGATTATAGGCCGCGGCCCAATTGTAGGCTGCGAATAACGTATTAGTGGGCAGCTGAAAGCTAGTCAAGAGTCGAAGACTCTCTCTATATATAGACTTTTCATATATACGTAATTCTTTAAGAATTTTCTAGTTTTAAAAACGCTTTTTAACTTTTAATTCATAAAATTATTTCTACTTAAACTCTAGTATAAAAGGAACTGTCACTTTAACTGGAAGGAGTCCGGATTCGACTTGCTGCAGAATTCTGGACTTTCCCCTTTTCGAAACTAGTATAAAAACTCGCCTCGATGTTGCAACGTCCCTTTTTCACAGTGTAATTCCTTTCCGTTAACACGCTGTCTTTGATATATATATATATATATTATTTTAATTAAAGTATTTTCACACAAAATGCGGAACTGTAATTTATATTTAGCTTTCGGCATTTTTTGCTATGTCTTTGAATCAGTAAGCATTTAGTTAATTATCTCGTTCTTTTCTTAATATTTCGGAGATTTACTCCTATATTTGTTGTCTTTTTCCAATAATTGGCCCTCACAGAAGGCTGGTGCTTATGAATTTCGAAATAATGTGACATAATCGATTCCTAAGGTCGATTGGCATTTGATTGTTGGAATTTCAAAGGATTGGATTTTTCATAGTAATAGTTTTTAATCTTATTAGCTTTCTGTATTTCATCGTGTGAATAATATTAGGTTATATTGTTTATTATATTTAATTTTAAATGAGGGTTTAATAGGCCTTTGATATATATATATATGTGCTTATGTATATATGTATGAATTATATGTATTTCTATTTTTTTACTTGCATATTTAGTTAGTGGTTTTTTTTGACACAGCTAAATTTTTTTGACACAACAGGTGGTCCGCAACCAAAAAAGTTGGGAACCGCTGCACTAGAGGAAATCCTAGCAGTCATGAGAAAAGTAGGTGCAGTAAGGGATAAGAGTGCCCGTAGGTGGTGAGTTTATGGTTGACGTGAAGCGACCGTGAATGGATGGGCTGAAAAATGGAGTGATGTGGAGTGCCTCCACGCAATTTATGTGGAGGGGAGTCATCGTGAATGTCCAGCTTTGAACTGGCAGTTTTGTCACGTGCTGTAAAGGAAACTAGTACTTCTTTCGAGACGCCTCACCAATCATCCAAATTTGTATATGAAATTACTCAGCGTTTTCTAAAAACTAAATGTATTTATGAACTTGATAAAAACGTCGCTTAGCAACGCTCGACTCTACTTAGTTGCGCTGTTGGCTTGATATCCATGCGCTCAGGGAATCTTGCCTTTCTTCTTGAGCGGCCTGTTCATTGGATAAAGGTCGTTTAGCAATGCTTTCTCCTCTGTTGGGTGAAGACAAAATTACCATCTGTAGACTTAACATGATAAGCTTTGACCAGACCTGAAAACTCATTCAATGGATACCCATAGATTTTGATTTTACAGCGGCGGTAGGAGTCTAGTAAACCTAAAGACACCAAAATCATTCATCAAAGGTCACACAAAGGACTAAAAGAACTGTTGAAGAAGCTAGTAGGGTTTTTATATTAGTTATTAGCAGTACGCACACGGCGTTGCCCGTGGAATCAGGACTTCAACAAAATGAAAAAAAATGTCCACAATGACATGAAAAAGTTCTGAAAACAAAACAAAAGATACACATTACTGATTTTCCCGCTTATTTTTCTACGCGATAATGACATTTCAACTGTAGAAAAACAATACAGAGTGCGTTAATCCGAAACGGTATTAAAAAATTGCAACGCGAAAATGATTATTATACAGCAAGTAAAATACGCGAGACTAAACATGTTAAGACACTGCCGAAAATAAAAATCGAAGTCATTCAGCTGAAGGTTATGACGTATCCTGCGCTCTGTACCGTCAGCCAATGAAATTGCAACAATGCATGTCGGGAAGGCTCCGAACAAACTTCCGCGGGAGTATGTTCGCTAGAGAAAAATATCTTTCAACTGACTAGGGAAAAATTAATTTTAAAAAAAGGAAAAAGTTATTTTAACCGTTCTTGTTTTAAATCCGACAGGACCGTTCCAGTTATAAGTTGAAAAATTGAAAATAATAGTGTTATTAGAATGTCGGATGCAGCAAATTTAAAACAAAAATAAAATTTCGATGGCAAAACTGACTATTTTTTAAAAAATTCTCAAAATTCAGTAAATTACGTCTGAAACTCAGAACAAACTTCATTAGAACAAAAATTGTTTGTTCTATCCGATGGCGCATTGATTGTTTTTCAACGATCATTAGAAAAGATACTACAGACGTAAACTTGCCGAAAATGACCCAAAACAACACAGAACACTAAATAAAAAATTTTCTAAATTAAATTTTAAAATTCCGGCTTCGAGGTGCATTCAGTCACCATTACGACTACATGTGTGCCAAATTTTATGGCTGTGAGTGCGATAGATTCGTCTGCACATCGCGCGATCACACACACAACACACAAACAAACATTGCCTTTTATAAGTATAGAAGTGAAGAAACGTCTCTGAACTTTTCTGAAATTATTCACAATTTATGATTCGTTAGGTAACTGTAATTTATCATTGGTTGCTCAACATAAAATTTCGTTCATCACTAGTTGTTCAATTATTTTTTTCTTTCAAAATTTATGTGCTTTCTTTCCAAATATTATAGTGAATTACCCACTTTCCAAATAGTATAGTGAATATTAAAATGTGTTTTACCAGTAACATTTATTTAGGCTTTAAGTTATTTATAAAGAGTTTTTTGCTATGGCCTGAATATTTATTGAAATTACATTTTTTTTCTTCGTTTATAAAGAGGAAAAATATTTTTCTATAAGACTCCCAAAACGCAGACACAATTTTTCACGTTATTTGAAAGGTTTTTTCTCTCCTTAGTTGTGACTCAAAAATGCGAAAAATATTTACAAAACATTCAATTCTTTCGTCTGCAAACGATTCGCAATATTTTAAACTCCTAATTTTTCCCCTTTTTCAACCACCATAATATTATCCTTCTAAGAAAAATCGTCTATGAAACAAAATTATTCATTCTGATTCAAGCAAATCAGCAACTATAAAAGTTAATGAAGGTTCCACTTGTTTTAATGAAAGAATCTACATAATAAAAATTTATGCTTCGATTTTGATTAAAGAAACTATAATTTGAAATAGATAATTCTTTAAAAACATTTATCAGATACTGACCGCCAACAAATGAATTTTTATATCCAGTCATATTGTTTTTATTTTTAAAATATTTGAAAAAACATTTAATTATACCAAAATGGATAGTTGTTTGTTACGTTCTGAAGTTACGAAATAAATGTGTGCTAACTGTTTGAAACAGCAGAAGGGATTACAGACAAGCAATTGCACTAACGAAAACAAGAAAATAAATAATTTGTATTGCAATTAACTTGTATTGTTTAGGCTAAATGGGATTAAACGTTATTACATGAGGTATAGCAATTTGCTTTTGATCTCATGAAGCCAGTAAACATACATTTTAAATTAATTGTTATTACTTTAGCGATTCTCACCGAAAAAATAACAGAAATCCGAGGGCTGTTTTTCAAGTAATTACCGTCTTGAAATTAAAAACACAAAAGTGTACTTTTTTATCAATTTTATTTTTATACGAGAGTCTATACAAACTGCCTGTGCCTGCTAAAAAGCCTGTGAAATTTTTGCATGAAATCAATAAGTGTGATGAATAACATTCTAGAAATCATTTTGTCATCCTCTAAAATTAATGAGTAAAGTGAAAACTGAGTAAGAAGTTAAAAATGAACATATTTTTATCAATTTTATTTTCACATGAAAGCCTGTACTTTAATCTACTTTTCAAGATAATTTCCACAAATATTAAGGCATTTGTCGTAACCTACAATCTCATAGAAATTTTCTGCCTGTCCATAATGAGCACATCTTAGATAGTTTAAGCGTTCTGACACAATTCCATAAATAGCACTTCTTGAAACTTGAGAAAACTCATTAGATAAAGATGAAATCGTAAAGCGTCTGTTCTCTAGAAGTTTTCCATCAACTTTCTGCACCAAGTTTTCTGTAATGACGAGATCGCTCGTTTCTTTCCTCATCATGGGCATTCGTGCGGTCATCTTTAAATGATCTAACCCATTTTCTTACCATTCTTTCGCTCATAATGTTTTCTTCATACACTTCACTGATCTGCCGATGAATTTCAGCCGCTTTCACATCTTCGGCATTAAGAAAACGAATGACAGAGCGTATTTGAAAGTCGGCTGGATTTTCAGTTGACTGAGTCATTTAAATGCCCACAAACATAAGGTCGAATTCTTCCATAATGACGTCTGTGGCTAGCCAACACATGCAGATGCTCAACGTGCATGCGCAGAATGTCAGCCGCAGCGCTGCAAAGGCCAAATTTCAAAACGTTACTTACTTAAAAAACATGCCTCGTATGCTTATTTTGTTTGCTACATCTGACGTTTATTGAGCAATAATCAGTGCGAATGAGGTTGACATCTTCCTACAATAACATCATGGAAACACTGTAGGAACTCGACTCTATCCTCACAGACCTAGGTGATGAAAGTATCTTGATCTGCGCAGACCTCAATGCACATAGCAGGATCTGGGCTATGCTAACGAAGGTACAAGAGGGTCTCAAGTGGAGGACTTTCCGCTAGCCTAACAACTGTACCTTATAAATGAAACAAACTCCCCCCACGTTTGAACAATGTGGCAGAAAAGGATGGCTGGACCTGTCTTTCATCAAAGGCATGGACTTCGCCAACTCCTGCACAAGTAAATTTCTAGAAGATTACACCCATAGCGATCACAATTATATCCTAATAGAAGCCCTTTTCTCGCAATCACACTAGAGCTATACAAGATTCAAGACTGCCTATGGAGGACACAGAAAGATGCTACAACACCTAAGACAAAAACCAACAAAGCAGCTAGTGCAGCAGATAGAAGCAAGCAACACCAAAGATCATCTGGCGAAGGCCAACGGAAGATCTCCAAAAGGCAATCTTCGCCGCATGTAGAAAAACATGGAAGATCAAAAGATTCAAACTAAAAAATAAACAACAACTGGTGGAACCAGAAACTCCAAAAAAAGGGAAAGGAATTACAAGCCCTAAAAAGAAGGACTAACAGGTCCGAAGAAGACAAAAAATGGAAATATCAACAGTAATTTTCCAAAACACATACAGAGCTAAAAAGAGAGGTGAAGAAGGCAAAGAGGAATTCTTTCCGGAACACCTGCACCAAAGCAACAGACCCATATGGCCGACCTTACAAAGCGGTGGTCAAGAATAAGCATCCTCTAGCGGAACTCTTCCAGCAATAGTGAAATCCAAGCAGTGGAGATACCAAATCATTCGCCATTAAAGCATTTCAGGAAATTTACCCTCCATCCCAATCACCATTTCCTCCACCCAACTACTAATGCAAGAATTTTGAAAAAAAGCACCAATAAAGAAGGCCCCAGAATTCCACGCAATAGACTACTTCGTACTCAAAGAAGTCAACAATAGCTTCCCTGAACTCCTCCACACCTTTTACAATAAATGTTACCAACTACACTGCTTCCCAGAACCACTGAAAGAGGGAATTATCGTCCTTTTCCACAGGAACGGTAAAGAAGCAAATAAAAGAAAGTGCTACAGACTGATAGCACTGCTTCCAACCATAGGCAAAGTGCTTGAACAGATCATTCTCCGAAGACTCAACCACGCGCTCAAAAAGGAACACTTCCTTCATCACAACCTGTTCGGTTTTCGTGAGGGCAGCTCCACTGACGAAGCCATCCACCAATTGGTTGAATAGATCCAAGATGCTGAAAACAAGAAATTGCATACAATGATCATCTCCCTGGTCATCCATTGAGCCTTTTACCATCTGCAATATAATTCAATTCGCAATAGCCTAGACGAAATCAACTTCCCCTCTCATACGATTGAAACCCTTAAAGATATACTTAATGATAGGAAGGTTACCATCCAAACAGCCCAAGGCCCAATCAGCTGGTCACAACAGTAGGCATGTGCACAAGGTTCCTGCACAGGTCAAATGTTCTGGAACCTAGTGGCAAATGAGATCATATCCGAGGAATGGCAGCCAAGCGTCCATTTACAAGCCTTTGATGACGACTTTATCTTCGTCATAAGCGAACCCACTGGAGCAAAGGTAAAAGCTACTGCACAAGTAACCCTCACGAAATTCCAACACTGGACTGACAAACACCAATTCAAGGTATCTACAGAAAAATTGACCACCATCCTCATCAGCAGATTAGTAAGCGTTCTTCGAGTAAAATGGGATAATCAAATAATTAAAAGATCTACCTCCCTTAAATATCTAGGAGTAATAAATAGAAAACAAGTTGAATTGGGCCGATCACCTCATCATCAACAACTGAACTAACTCACCTCCACCAAAAGATCACAAGAATAGCCGGAACAAATTGGGGACTTAACAAAGACCTCAGGAGTCGGCTGTATGAAACAGTGACATAGCGGAGGATTCTTCACGGAGCTGCAGCATGGGCCTATCCACTATCAGCCAGACAATCCATGCTATTGAATTGAATTCAGAGGAAGTTCCTGCTTAACATCACAGGGGTATATTCCACTACGCCAACAGCTGCACTTCAGGTCATAGAAGGGATCACCACATCAAAGCAGAACAGGAAGCGGCTTACGTCAGAACAGCCAGACTACGCAAAACATCTAATTACAACAACATCAGCCCCAATAAATTATGAGCACGGCACAACATCCACCAAATTCCACCCACCAATTTTTCAACTAGAAGACAGAATCTCTATAAGGAGTAATTCCTTCCAGTACCCAGTCTGAATATTTACACGGGCGGCTAAAAGATGGAAGACAAAACAGACAGCGCCTTCTGTGCCATGGAAGAAGACACAACGGGATGGCGCAACGTCGTCCCTTCAACACAGTCTTCCAGGCAGAGATTCTTGCTATACAGGAGGCTTGTCTTTTGGGCAAGCAAGACCAACCAACAGGTTAAGGTATGGTCAGACAGCGAGTCGAGCCTACATTAAATTGCTTCAATTGACACCAAGAGCCCTATTGCTCAACAAACACAGGAAATCTTACTGGAATCAACAAACATTAAACTTGGATGGATTAGGGCTCACGTCGGATACAGCGGTAATGAAGAGGCGGACGTACTAGCCAAGAAGGCAACATAGGAGGGAATCTCCACTCACATCAAAGCGCCAAGAAACCATATCATGAGTATGCTATAAAAAAGAGTCCATCATCCTCTGGCAAAAAGAATGGGGCAATGGAGAAACGGGCAGGAGTGTTTACAACGTTTTTTCTAAAGTCAAGACAGCTCCTACTCCATGGCAAAAGCCCGAAATAATGTTCGTCACGGCCCATGTTCGACATACCTTAAACGTTTCAACATCAGAAACAGCGATTCCTGTGGCTTCGGAAACATGGGAAGCCCCTTACACTATGGTACAAGCTGCCTATTTACAACCTCATACCACCTAACAAACCCGTAAGCTGACCTAGAACCACTTTGGTGCAAAAGAGTTATGAGCAACAATAATTCTAGCGTGAAAATCAGAAAACCCATCCACTTCTTCGAAAGAAACGAAACATCTTTTTTCCAAAAGATGGTGACAATAACTAGCCACAGACTTAATTAACCCTAAGTACTCATATTCTCTCTTCTCCCATATAAAAGGCACCACCCTCTCAAAGTCAACAACACAAAGAGAAAACTATCCACATTTTATATATGAACCTGTTTTCTTTCTGTTAATACACAGTTATATTCTTTTGTTCTAAATGTCCTCTTATTTGTATCCTTATACATAAAATATAATTTTTTTCGCTCTGGCTTTTTCAATAAAGTTTCACGCATGCCCAACCAACCGACAGGGAGCCGCCCTGGCTCCGAGTTAGGGGGTATGCTGCAGTGTTAAATTGTTTAGTCCGTCTTTTGACGGTAATTTTTCTTTGCTTTTTGAAGCTGATTGAAAAGAACTTTGGAATGAATGGGGGATGATAGCCTTTGCAGCGGAAAATCCCATAAACTCTTTAATCAATCAATAATCAGTGCATATGCACTATTTTGGCACTTAGGGTAGCTTAAGGTCCAGTTAGATGCTGCATGATGGCTTCTTTCCGTGGACCTCTTCATTTTGAAGCGTAGTAACTCGTAGTACTGAGAACAATAAACCTCGCGTCCTTTTACCCCCTCCCCCAAGATCCGCACTTCATCCGAGTCCTTAAAGATTTAACCATTTTTTTCCAATGCAAATCATTTAAATAAGTCTATGATTTTATCACTGTTCACAAAATTGCAATTAAATGCCTGCCTTTTATCAGTATTAACAAAGTTATAGCTAAATTTCTGCTTTTTTTAAGTAATAACAAAATTAGAAATGAATATTTGCTTTTTCAATCAGTATTAACAAAATTACAATTAAATATCTCATCATTATCAAAATTACTCAATTATTTTAATGATGCCAAACTGAATCGCCAAACTCTGAAGCAATTAAAACGACCACCGAGAAATAGTAAATCCTCACACATACGTCCTTTTTTTCTATTACTCTCAGAGACATTCACGCCAAATTCGAAAAAATAAATGGAATAAGCTGACCAAGCGAAGTAAAGTCCTGTTTCCACCCGACCGTTCAGCATTTCGTCTGTTTGTCCGTAAATTTGTTTGTTAAACAGTCACTACCAAAAGCGTTGTTAGATTGCCTTGGGATTTGGAATGAATGTCCCTTTGCAAGCATTAAAAACGATGTACGTGTAAGGATTTTTACTTTTTTTTATTCCATGGTGGCCATTTTGATGGTTTGGCACCATTAAAACAAATCCTTCCAGTTTGCTAAGCTAAGCGGTTAGCGGAAAGAAAGTCACCGAAAACCGCGCAAAGACAGTTTCGCCTGTTGTACCACAGAAGTCCACTAAGCCCGCCTTCAATTTATGCACGGGTGTAGAAGTTTAAAGACACAAAAAATGGTGAAAAAACATTTGGCGGGAAAACCGAGTACATGCAGGACTTTTTTCGTGCCACTAAAGGAGCTCACATATATCTGTACTGAATTAACTGTAAAAAAATAATAGATTTCTTCATCTCTTTGCCGCTAACTACATTTATTTCACACACATTTTCGTATTTTTTTTATGAATGCTTAAAATAAAATCTTTCTCGGACACCCTGTATAAATATAATTTTACGTAAATCAAAGATATTTACAAGAAACTTTGGTATCATTGTTCCAGCAAAGAACTTTAGAATTATCATAGAATTTTTATTAACCGTGAAACTTCTCTAATTAGTCACCCCCTTCCAACAGCTACTTTTTCCTGGCGAGGAATTTTTGGCCCATTGACATAATGTTAAAAATAACAAATAGGGGATAGCTACTCAATCCCCACCGATAAGTCGGTGTGGTCGCCCGTTTAACTTCAATGAAATCCACTTACTTCCTCTCTCTGACCTTGAAACTTCTATGAAGAAAAAATTGAGAAAAGAAAGAATAACCTTAACAGAGCTACCCCTGTACTACCTTGGCACTCGAGGACATTGAATGACAGTAGCTGCAATAGCTCGAGTACTGAGGCCGGAGTCCTAATTGCCATCACCGGTCACAGCCCGAGCCCTACCGAAGGTGGTACGTACTGCAACTCGAGGGGATAACTCGACCCCCACCGCTACTGCACCCCAGGAGAAGCGAGAACCCGCTTTCTTATCCTGCGGCTTCTCATTCATGTATTTGTAGTGCCGCCCTCCGAGGGAGGGAAAGAAAGAATAAATATATACACTCAAAAATAACACCAGATATCAAATCAAAATTAATCATTCCTTTCCCTCAGGGGGAGAGAGAAGTGGTCTTCCACGTCAATGAAACCCCTTTAGAACGGCCACATCTGAAGGATCAGTTTTCCTTGGAACAAAGGGTAGAGACGTTTCACTGTTCGATCTTCTGGACTTTCAGTGATGATTTCGAATCCAGTGGCGTAACGATCGGAGGGCAAGTGGGAGTATATATGCCCGGGACACCATTCTTAGAGGGCGCTATGGAGTCGAAACATTACTACGTTAACGTCACTATTTAAAATGAAATATGTCGAAGGGGCTCAAAAATAATACCATACCACGTGAGCCACTTGCGCTTGCTAAGACACTGATAAAAACTGGGAGGTTAAAAATTTATATTATACCCGGGCGCCACTTATCCTTGGCTACATCACTACCCATGTTAACAAAACGTTACGGCCTTTAAGTCGCATTTTAAAACCAAATACGATTGAGGGGCGGGAAAATAACATACTTTGGCAACCGTTTACATAATCTAAGCCATTGATGATGACTTGGGGAGGTCAAAAACTCAAATTGGTTTAAATCTAGAAGATGGTTCACACTCTTCTTAAACGACGCCAAGTCGCCATAGGGCAAGAGGGTTGGGCTTTAAATTTTAAACAGTTATTCTTTAAACTTGGCAGCTGCACCGCTTGTATTAGCCTTGGCGGCCTTTTCTTTTTTATTGCCTAAGCCGAGCCTGCTTACCCAAAGCGTGTAAAGCACGTCACGAGTCGGAGGGAAGAAAAATTCCATTACAAATATTATTTCTATATTAGTTTAATTACACTTTGAGGGAGGTTTTTGGTTGTGGTCCCCCCCCACACACACACGAATAGTCCGTATTTGTTGCTAATGTACTTTGCATTGTATGAATACAATTCTATTTAAGGTATTATATATATTATTATTTTTGAGGATTGTATTTTTATTCTGTATTTGTTATTTTATTGTATTTATTATATTTTATTATTTATTTTCATTTTATTGTATTATATGTTTTATTGTATTTGTTATGTTTATACTGATAGTATGTGTTGAATGTTTGTACAATGTATCACTTTTTATTTGTACTCTTCCCCGCCGACAGTTAAAACGCTCCATACCCTACGGGTGAGTGGATCGGCTTGGGTAATAAATAAATAGAAAATATTAGCGTAATACTATATAATAGAAGTATACAATATAATACAAAAAATTAGTTAATATAATACAAAACAATATAACTAAAAAATGCAATACAAGTTATACAATATAAAATACAAATGTCAAAATAAATACAATAAAATACAAACAACAAACATAATAAATAATTACAAACATAAATAATTTAGAAAACTACAAATATACGCAATAAATAAAGAAGCATACATAAAATAAGCAAAAATGAAAAATTAATAAAATCTAATAAATAGTAAATAAAACTTTAAAAAAGAAAGAAGCAAGAAGTACCCTTAAAAAAACCACAACCATTATTTGAAATCTAGAATTTGGTACACACTCTTGAAACTGCGCCAAGCCGCCAAAACAAGAACCTTGACCGCTGCACCGCAGTGTTTGCATTAGCTTTGGCGGCTTGGCACCGATCAACTTCTAGATTTTTAACTACTCTAGTTATCGTGTTCGCAAGTTAACATGTTTAATGCCATGAACGGCCATGATCGGTGAAGATCTGCAATAATTTTCCGGAAGTTACCATTTTATGGGTAGACTTCCTAAAAGGAATAAGGAATATACCTATTTTTCAGAAACAATACTCAAGTAAAACAAGAAAAACACCAATGAAGTCAACTTAGGCTCGTGTTGACTATTAAGTATCGTACTGAAAGTGGAAGAACGTGATGTCAATGCACAACGTTAAAAAATAAGTAATAAGATACTAGATGACATAGTCGCGTGATAATATCATTACGTGATTTGCCTATTTTAACAGATGTCCATCACAAATGCGTTTCATTAAAATACAAACACAACAGTTTGGCAATTAAATACAACTAAAGCCAAGAATTTAAACCATCATTATAAATAGAAGTTATATATGAAACGAAGAAAAAAAAGAGCAAAAGTATGGGAGAACCTGCATTACCCAGGACTCGATCAACCAGGGCGTCTGTTATCAAGCTGTGCTTTCCCTTTTTTTACTTTCTCGTATACGAAGTATACAAAGAGAAAGTATTGTAATCGTCAAAAAATTCGAACTCGAGATTTTGACGAATCTCCACGTTTTAGACCTCCCTGAGTCCGAAAAACACAATTTTGGAATTATGTCTGTCTGTGAACACGATAACTCGAAAACTATTAGAGCTACGGGGATGAAATTTGGTATGTGGTCTTTAAACATAATTTGTAGGTTTCTATCAAATGTTGGACAAAATCCGTCAACGGGAAGTCTGTCTGTCTGTATGTTCGAGGTCATGCGAACGCTATAACTCAAAAACTTGAAAAGCCAGATGGATAAAATTTTATACACAGTTTTATCGTCATGAATGTAGGTCCGTATAAAATTTTGGGCCAAATCCGTCAAAGGGTTGACTGTCTGTCGGTCTGTATAATCGCATACTTGTTCAGTTTTGAAACTAACTCCCTGCGCATGCCTACTGGTGCGTATTGGAGAGAGAACGGACGCTCCGAAACTTGGCAGTTTGCCAAAAACCAATTCTGGAGCGATTTTGTAAGGAAGCAAACATTTAGGGAGTCTCGCCAGGTCCTGTTGCGCAAACGAATGCGCAGGGGATTTGAATTTGTTTTGATCCTTCAAACCACGCGTGCTTCCAACTTTGGTTTACTTGCGACGGAAGTTTATTTGACGTCTTTTATTATTCTAGTTTTCTCTACATGTGTTAGGAGTATACGAGAAAGTTTAGGGGAGACCACTCCAGCTGGTTTAATAACGTTAACGAATTTTTCAGAAAAGAGTGATAAAGTTGGCATTGGAGCCGATTTTCACGATGTGAAGGCATGTAAAATGTCGTTTTCGGGAGGTAATCTCTTGTAACTCAAGAAGTTATTTAGAGAAAAAAATAACGCATTTCCATTCTTAAGCACTTCTATAGTGATGTGTCGTGTCGTTTCGCGTTGTTGAGTGGGAGAAAATATTATTTTGAGAACATTCTCAACTCTTTAATACTGAGGCGACTTTTTCTCTTCTAGCCCCTTTTAAACCGGCAGTTTTTGGGTGGAAGCGACACGAATTGGACTCTCCCAACTTGGGTGGTCATTTACTCCACCACCCCACCTCCTGTTATAAACCTTCCTTTAAGGCGCACGGAAATGGGCTGTGGTTGGCAAGGGTAATTGGATCCCTTACCGCGCTTATCTTCTAAGCGATCTCAGAACCTCACCTACCCTCAAAAGAAGTCAACCGCTTGAGACCGGCTTTCCTCGATGCTAAGGGGAAATTTTTAGACCGCCCGGGAGCGCCTCGATAGGTGTCAGAGAGTTAAAGAATCATTGGCAAAATGCAAAGGGAAGAGGAAAAATCCAGTATCATTCGAGAATCCGCTTACAAGAACTTATTATTGATAAAAAAATGCATATAAGAAGTATGGTAACTAATAAAAGAGTTTGTTAAAATGTTAATAGTGATAGCACTTGCGGATTTATCTTTTATAATTTCTAAGCAAACAAATCTTGTCAAAAGAAAAAATAAAAGTCACGAATTAAATTTCACTCTATTAACCGAGTTTTCGATTATCCGAGGTGGTTACCGTCACAGTCAGCTCGGGGAATCGAGGTTCTACTGTAGACATATTTGTGTTTAAAAATGGCAGCAGTTCTTTTGAAAATGATTCTGGCATGTATTCGAATCGTCAAATCCGGTTCCCGACTTCTATTCATTTGATATCTCCCGTCATAAAGGAATTTCCTGCAATTAAGAATCATGTGTAATAAAGAATAATAATGAATTTGTGACGTCTATTTAGTTCAGTGAGGTATTTTACTTTTATTAATAGCAAAACGGGGATTCAAAAAATAAGTAGTTTCAGGTTCCAGTATTTTCAAAAGCTGCCGATGATTTCTAGATTGGTTTAACCTTTAGCTTAGGAATAAATTAAATCTGAAAATGCAATTTAAAATTAGGGATTCTAATGAGGAAGCAAGAAAGTACATGCCTCCACCATTTTTCAAGTTCTTAGAACCCCTCTGAACGGCCAGATTTCCTTGGTGGCCGCTGCCAGAGCCAGATTATTAAATAGGCAAAGTAGGCAATTGCCTATGGGCCCCGCAACTTTGAGGGCCCTTAAATTTTTTTACTGTATTTTCAGAAAAATCTAATTTTGTGCTTTCATTTAGTTTAACCCTTTGCGGACAGGTAACTTTTTAGAACGCTAAGATTAGGTTGGCGCACTTTAAATGCTATCTCATTTTTTCCAATTCTTTGCTTATTTAATTAAATAAATATTTTTTATAGTTTAATAAGATTATGGGTTTGAATGGATGGATAATATACACATTTGTACTAAATTTCAGCCTCCTATCCTCTTCGTTAACAGGATTTCCTACACCTCAATCTCGAGTTCGGTGAACTGTGGCGCACATTATAGGCCGTACCTGTCCGCAAAGGGTTAAAAAGGGGTCATGTACTCGAACTTATTGAAATTAATATTGTCTAAATTTTAGAACATATATCTTAGTTTTTTTTCTCTTGCCGTCATCAAATTCGCAAACAAACCAGCGTGGTCTAATTTTCTTCGCAGTTGGCTGACTAACTACAAGTCATCAACTCTGTTAAACTTTGTACTAGAGTATTTAAACTGTGCTGAAAAACATTTTGAAATTTTTTCACAATTTTGCCTAATATTTCTTTTAAATTTGACCCAAAATTAAAAGTTTTATTATTTCGAATATCTGCTACTTGAAAACTGCTTATATAAAAATTAAATTAAAATCAATAAAAAGTATTTGGTTTTTGAAAATTGGGAGAAAGGGGGCCTAAAACTTTCATTACCCAAGGGCCCCAATAGGGTTCAATTTGGCCCTTGCCGCTATAGAGAGGTTTCGCTGTACGAATATTTCAGTGACGATATATAAACCCAGTGGCGTAGCCACTGGGGGAACCAAGGGAGCATAAATTTCCCAGTCGCTATTCTTAGGGGGCGTCATAGAAAGTTTTCACTGTACGAACCTTTGTACTTTCAGTGACGATATGTAAACCTAGTGGCGTAGCGATTAGGGAAGCCAAGGGAGTATAAATTTCACAGCCGCTGTTTTTAGGGGGCGCCGTAGAATCGAATCATTACAGAGTTACTTTCTCTTTTTAAAATATAACGAAGGGTCGAAAAAATAATATCATACCTCTATCTCTATTTATTGTCTCTCTCAACACTGTGAAGTTGCTTATTCTAATTCTCACTCAATAGCAATAACTCCAGGTGTCTAGTACATATGAATATACAAAGGAATGGGCAGTAAATAATATCCACAGGTGATTAAAGAAGAGACAGATTAGTTCAGTGAGGAGGAGGATCGAAAGCCTAATGGTTTAGTAGTAGAGTTTCTTTCCAGGGAAATCGTAAGATTTTCATACTTTTTGCATTCCAAGGGAATTATACTTGGTTCCCGGCAACAAAAAAGCACATAGTTGCGTGTGTTACTGATGGTGCTAGTATGATGGTTAAGTTTGAAAAAATAAAGAGTTGTGAGTATCACCTATGCTATGCACACTCCATACACCTAGCGTGCGTGATGTCTTTTATAAGAGAAGAATGGATTCGGGAGAAAGCACTATTGAGAGAGAAAATGTATCATATGAAGAAGAAGATATTGATGAACGTGAGGAGCTAATTGAAGATTGACAAAGCGTTAGATTTAAAATTTGAAGGCGGTTTAATAACAGATGCTATGGCTATGTTTCATGTTGCTTATGCAGAAAAAAATTCTATGAGTAATTTAAATGAAACTATAAAAAAGAAAGGGGTATTGTAATTTTATTCTGAAAATCACTTTCAGAAACGATATTTTACAAAATTATGGTAAAACAGAGTTTGGCAGTGAAATGGTTAGAAACCAAAACACGCTGGAATAGTTTATTGGCAATGTGCTTGAAAGATCTTTAGAGATAAAACCAGCAACGTCAAAAGCATTAACTGATATTTTATGTAGAATTTGAAATTCCGTCTGCAATTGTAGCAGGCTTGAAGCCAGTAAAAATTTGCCTAGAAAAACTATGCAGTCGAGACGCGACTTCGCTAACTACCGAAGGAGTATTTGCTTTCATTATTGGAGAGTTGAACCAGCAAAACTCAGACTTTGCTAAGAATACGAAATGTTCTCTAGTACAAAAAATTAGTGAGAGATGCAATGTTAGTTTAGTTGGATTAATGCAATATCAAAATTTTGGGAGAATATATGATGCTGCTGCAGTTACTGCTGATCTTTCACGTTTACCAAATAAAAACTCTTTGATTCAACAAACCAAAATAATTACGACAAAGCTATTTTGCGAGGAAGACGAATCACTGCCCAATTCTTCGCACTCAGAAGAAGATAGCATGGAAACTTTGGAAGAGAAATCTTTAGTGTTGTGCGAAATATTAGAAAAGGCGATCCACTCAAAGACAAAGGTCCTATGTTGTTAAACTAGCAAGAATTCTAGCATGAGAAAGATAGTGAAGAAAGAATTGCAGTTTTTTTACTCAACAAAATAACGATCATCAAACATTATAAAACTGGGTGAGGCTTTGAAAACAATTCCTCCAACATCAGCTGAAGCTGAGAGGCTATTTTCTGTTTCCGGGTTGTTCATAACAAAGCTAAGAACTAGACTGAATGATAAAAGCATAGATTGCTTATGTTTTCTTAGATCATACTTTAAAAATGAATAATTAATATATTTTATTTGTACGTTGTAGTTCAATATATAAAGGCGTATAAATTTTGGAATTTATGAATATCCTTATTTTGTGCAATTATTATTGATATGAATAAAAAATAAGTAATTTTTAGATTTTTTCAAATTTTGATGCATTCCCGAAAATTCTCCGGGAATATCTGTTATGTTCCCTGGATTTCCTGGAAATTCCCGGGAAGGAAAAAAGAGCGGGAAATCAGAAGCCCTATTTAGTAGTACAGCTGTTGAACCAGTTTTCGAACAACATTTGTAATATCGGTAAACAATGCATTTCGAATTTTCTCCTCAAACGATTAGAAACCCATCTTCATTCTTAACAATTTTTTTCACTAGTAGTTTTGAACTACTAGATAAAAATCTGATATCTATACGTCATCACAGTCTTGAATGGTTTAGAGGGTTTTTTTATCGAATGCAAATTATTTGCACAAGACTCTGCTTTTATCAGTATTAACAAAATTATCATTAAATATCTGCTTTTATAAATATCCAGCAAATTACTGTTGAATGTCTCGCTATTCGCAAAAGGTCTCAAATGTTTTTAATGGTATCAAACTCGCCAAACATTGAAAGTATTAACATAGCCATTATGTTGAGTTGTACCACTATTTCTAATTCTTACATATACGTCGTTTTCTATGGCTTTAAGGAACATTCATGCCAAAATCGAAAAACGCGTTTAGTCGTGATTGCGTCACAAACAAATTTACAGACGAAATGCCGACCGGTCGAGTTGAAACCGGACATGGCTTCGTTCGGTCATCTAAAACATCTGTAATACTTTTATAAATACCCAGTCATGCAAACTTTTAAGTAGTGCTTAGAAAAAGAATCGATGCTTAAAAGCGCGAGTCTCTGCCATCCGTCTATTCCATTTTCCAAGAAATTCTACACAATCTGGGGGCGATACCGGAATACAAAAGAGATGCGACGAAAAATCCCAAAAATATCCACTTCTTTCCGAACGAAAATATTTGCAAAACGATTCGAATAAAATGTTTACTGTTGACATGCAGCCTCGCTTCCTCCCTCAACAAAGAACGTGATCTGGCTCCACTTCGCGAAATACGAACCATTTCTGCACAAAAATGGGGAAAATTTCATCCTAGGAAACATTTTACAAAAGTGGGGCTACTTTAAGACCTGAAAAAGAAGCCGGACTTAAAGGATTACTTCCGGATTTCGAAGAAAAGGAGGTGGAATTTAGTCCGGGCACAGCACAGTCCGCGCGATGGGAAATCTGTGGGCGAAGCTCCGGATTCCTAGGGCGCATGCGCAGTCCACAATCCGAGTCGGCCTCACACCCTCCCGGACCGCCTATTCTACACAGTGCTGAGTAGACGTCCGGGTAAGAGTTGCATTCCGCTCTATCCGGCTGCTAAACTGGAGTTCAAGTGAACCGGATAATCAGAAAAAGCGAAGTTGGAAATTTTTGGATTTTGGACAGACGCGTCTGTTGTGTGAAACAGGAATTCCAAATACGATCCAGATTTTTTTCTATCGTTTGCAATCTTGATTTTTCAAAAATCGTTTGGTTTCGAACAGTAGCTTTGGTTCTTTTCCGAGAGCATTTAATTAGATATATAAACAAGAAAAAATCATGAATTGTTTGGCTCGCGTCGGTAATGATTTAAAACCTGAACGAAGAAAACATTTAATGAAGCGCAACTCAAATTGCTGAATTGTTACAGCTATGAAAATCGAGAAAAATATGAAGCTCTTTTACAGTTTCTCTAAAGAATCATTTAATTCTATTGTTTCTTTTTCTGATAAAGTCGAAATTTTCGGAACAAAACCAAAATCATTGCTATAGATTAAATCTCAATGAGCTAGTTGTAGACTTTTCAATGTAGCTTTTGGTGTCTTATACTTTTTATCTTCAATTCTCAATCGATATAGAAGTAGGTAGTAATTTAGTGTAGATTTCAGGGGCATACTAGCAGCAACTACTTTCTTTCCTGATTGTAGGTAGCATAGTTAGACGGTAGAAACCTGAATAATTTGAAAGATTTTTACAGGATTTAGACACACCAATCTTCGTGGTCAGCAAGCATAGACTTTTTAATCCTTTAAATGCAAAATACATCATTGAAAATTTTGCCTTATAGGTAACGTATATATTTCTTCTGGTAAAAAACAAACACTTCCTGGATTTGAGCCAAAAATAAATATTTTCATAACTTATTAAACGTCGGAAGCTATAAATTGAATTGGTGCATATTTATAATTAGAAGTTGAATAGATGATTGAATATTTAAGTTAATCACAGGACCAAAATGATGTTATTTTTAACGCAATTTTCTATGAAGTCATGATACACAGTGCCTGGAATTAAGTCGAGAAACAGATGTAATATTTGTTGAAATGGTGAAAATAGAAGCTTATTGAAAGCGAGGTAATCAAAAGACATTGTGAATACAGTTATAAAATAAGGATTTGCATCGATGAATAACAATAATACTGCACAATGAAAATTTTGCATCGGTTCGGTAAGTAATGACTATTATTTTTAAAATTTTGTAGTATGTATAGAGGAACATGACTATTTCAAACTCATCGATAATTCGAATGTTTCTCGAATTTACTATTAGCATAATGTTGAAATGTTATCCATAATTCGAATTTATCTCCGTTAATTCGAAGTCACAACTAATTAGAGCTAAAAGCAGTAAAAAAATGTTTTTATTTCTGAATGGTTTTGATTAAGTACGTCCATGCCTAGAGTTCCCAGTGATAACAAGAGAATGATATTTTTAGGTCCTTAATTATTTCGAGTATGTATTGTATTTAATGAATTATCATAAAAAAACTTATCATTTATTTTTAAAAATTGAAAACATTAGATATGTACTGTACTGAAAATTGTGAGCTTTTATAAGTACAATTGTTGTATTCCAAGTACTGTATACTGTTTGTTTATTTATTGAAATTATTTTTTAAATTATTTAAATTTTTCATTATAATTATCGGTTTATTAATTAAAACTGCTTATTATTTTTTATTATTGTGTATTATTTTTAAAACTGTTAAACATTAAAAGGAGAAATCTTTCCTGTATTTTCAGTTTAAAAATTATTATTTTCTTTTCCTTTAACTCATTTTGACCAAGTTCATTTGAATTCGAATTTTTCAATAAATTTAATTTTTAGTGTGGTTCTTTCAACTTCGAATCAGTCAGGTACCACTTTTCAAATTTTTGATTGAACTCTTTGAATTATCTTATAAAAAAGTTTGAAATTTAAATTTTTTTTCAAAATTTCAGTTTAGAAAAAAACTTAATGGTTTTAATAATAATGAAAATATATTAATAGATTAGCTAGCTCATGAGTTTTGTTTTTTTCCTAACTTCCACGAATATTATATTTTTATATTCAAAATAAAAAGGCTTGAAACTTTTATATGCTTAGAAACGCAGACAACTAAGAGGAGTTACGCAGTCAGGAAACAATTAATATTATAAGGATCACTATTACAATGTGTATTTAAATGTGTATGTTTATTAAAGGACAATAGGATCTTAAATAAAGACCTCAGATAGGTGTTTAATGTTTCCAAATAATTTTTTTATGATTTTATTTGCGATCTTAAATCATTCTTAACATTTTAAGGTATTATATATGCGTGTACTTTAAAAAGTTTAGAAGATATAAACAAAAACCATACTTATCCATATACATGTTTGGAAAGTGATTTTTTTCCCCTTTAAATGTTTATATCAAAGAACTGCATTCTCAGGGATTGCGTTCAGGATTTTTAATTCACTGACCAACGTATCACTATGACATTTCCTGGGTTTATTTATACAAACACAATAACGAAATTTATGTATAATAAAAGCTGATTATGTGTTATTGTTTGCCTTCAATGCTAGGTATCTTACATATATTTTTTAAGAAAATAATATTATCGTATTTTAATAAACACAAAAAGTAAATAAAACATGTCTGGATATTTACTAATAGCATGGATTTCAAGCTGTGTTTCGGAAGGAATTTTCATAACATTTGTTTCATGAAATGCATTTTAAGAATTTATAAGGCCATTTTTTTCTAGTAGTAGTATAATAAAATAACTTTGGTATTGAGATTAATTTAAGAAAAGAAATTCATTTAGCTTATTGGATGACATTATTTTTTGTTAGTTACTTTTATTGATTAATAATTAATTAACAAGTCAAGACACTTCGTTATGGTTTGAGATAATAAATTGGAGCGTCCAGGTTTTTGTTTCATCGAAAACTTTGGCGGGAACTTACATCAACCTTAAAAAAATGCATTAAAAAAATTGATGAATTTGGTGGGAAGTATATTCACACGGCCTTACAAAGGGTAAAATCCTACGCGAAAGCGAAATCCATGTTCGACTTATACATAATTGGTTTACTTTATATATACATATATACAATGCTTACAATTATAACATTTAATTTAAAATTGATACCGAGGATGGAAACTATCTTATGTAATTGTGAGGAAAGAATATCAAATCCTTTAAGTATTTTTTGTTGTCTTATAAATATTTACATTTTCAATACTTTTCAATTTTAATAGTCCTATAGCCTCTTAAAGAGGTAAGAATGAAAATTTGATGTTGATTTTACCGATTTAAACGGTGTTCAATTCATATTCGAAGGTGTGCAGATTTAATTCAATTCCTACTATTAGTTCACACTCTCCCTATATATATTTATACATCTTCAAATTTTCAATCGTTAATAAAATACTTTTTATTCATCCACTCAAGTTCAAAAACATTTCTTAAAACTTGCAGTGGATGACACTTGATGTTAATACAGTTTTTTCAAATATTAATTCATTAATTAAATTAAATTAATTAATTTTAGTTTTATATGGGAGAAAAAAATTTCCAAAATAAAATTTTTCTTTGTTGACCTAAGTAGGAATTGACTTTAAAAATTTTTTTTTTATATTACTTATTCACATTTAAACTTGTACGTAGGGTCTTGGTGAAAAATCTGCAAAGAAAACAATGGAAATTTTATATTGTGAAATGGGATTTACGCGATTGCTGTATGATTAAGATGAAATTTGCTAGGAAGTTGTGTTTTGTCATGAATAAAATAATTCGTCTTTTATTTCCGTGTGAAGGAGAAGTATTTGCTAAAGGTCCTATAAGCGAAATTGAATCGACTCACAAGTTGCCCAATAGACTACTTTAAACGCAATAAACAAATTTTGGAAAAAGTGACATTAATATCTTTTCTACAATGCTTTACTAAAACAATTGTATTTCTATTCGTATTTTGGAATCGGTTCCTCAATCAGTAACTGCGTTCAATTATATGCAATAAATATATTTGCCTTTCAAATCAATCCACAATACTCATTTCGAAACTTGACAATATACAGGGTGGTCATTAATTATTGAACTTATTTCAAATATTAATTTTATAAAATCGACGGGAGGCTGTGTCTGGGAAACGGCCGCTGGGATTGAGGGGCGTAGACTTACTCAACTGTGACTTTCTGTGACTAAAGTAGCTCTATGTGACTATTAGATCTATAGTCTATAGTGACTATTAGTCTGGTGTGACTATGCGACTATCTCTGTAGAATTCTTCGTGATTTTCACCAAATTTACAACTATACTGCGATAAAACCGTAATTACAAATTCTAAAATTCTTTTTGCAATCTTCAATGTCCTCCTTTCTCTGTTAAATGAATCTAAAGCCAACTCTCTATGTTACTTAGTTGCTGAGATATAAGTGTTTAACTTATTTCTCAGCACGGAAACGTCAAAAAACTAATATCACAACTCATGCTTTTTTTAAATGAGAAAGCAAATAAAAAAGTTTTTTGAGATAGTGTCTTACCATTAAGGCGTTCTAAATTTGCTACAGCGAGAGATTTCTATACGCAATAGCTACCTATCAGCAGAAGCAGATGCGCATTTTCTGGTTTCCTTTTTAGTTTTTCCTGAAGTTTTCTAAAACTATTTAGTTTTCGAATTACAATTGATTTAACAAAGTGAAGAGCTTAAAATTCCCTATAAACACATGCTTCTACTTTTCTTCTAGATTTAAAAGTTTCGCAGATAATGGCTTTCAAAAATGGGAGATGTCCAATAATTTACTATCACATAGACCACCGTAACGGTGCGTTACCTATCTGAAAAAAACTTGTTTTAATGCGCTTCTATTTAAAGAAAACCGCAGTTGTAACATTATTAGTTTTTTTTATTAATTTTTGAAATGGACCCAACAATTCTCGGATGCCCTGTATAAATAAACTGAAAACTGATAATGGCTTTCAAAAATGGGAGATGTCCAGTAACATACAATTACCCAAACCGCCGTAACTTCGCGTTTCCGGTCTGAAAAAAAACTTTTTAAAATGCGCTCTCATTTGAAAAAGGAAACCGTAGTTGTAACATTATTAGTTTTTTTTATTAATTTTTGGAATGGATCTAATAATTTATGACCACCCTGTATTTTATATATTATATTTGACTATCATATATTATAATAAATTATAGCAAAGTTTATAAATATTTATTGTTTATAGTAAATATTTATAATCTTTACTATAATACGGGACTTTACTATATACTATATCATGGGAACAGTTATAATATGGAAACTGTATAACATATATATAGTTTCCATATTATAACTGTTTCTATGTTATACAGTTTTTATTATATATTTAATGGAAATTGTATATGTTATGCAAGTTCCATATTCTATTAATTTGCAAAATCTTATTCCATACCAATAACGATAAATCTAGTATTTAAAAAAAATACTAAATGTCCTTATGTGGTTATTTATAAATATCCTTATGTAGTTAAAAATGCTGACTAGTAAAGTTTCAACTGCATTAAGAATTTTATCTTTATCCTAGACAAATATAAGAAAGAAGAAAACAGAAAAGTTGCTACCATAGAAGATAAACGAATCTAAAATAAACAGTCAACAAATACGAATATATTAGCATTTTGAAAAGGTAGAATTTGAAAGTACTAAGACATGTTAATCTTAGTTTATTGTCTTGAAACCAGTTATTGAGAATTATGAATCATTTTATACTCTTATCGAATTAGTCAAGCGAAATTTTTATTTATGTGCGTATTTTGTGTTGAAAATTTATTGTTATTATTTTTAATACAAAAATCATTCTTTAATACAAAAAGCTAGATGTTGGTAAAAAAGTCGTCTGGCGACTAAAGATAGGTTTTTAGTGCATTAAAAATTTTATCTTATCTGATAAAACAAATATAAGAAGGAAAGAAGCCCAGAAAAATGGCGGTACGGGAGCTTATTAACTGACAACAAAAAGTAATATGTGCCATTTGATATCATCTCATGAATTTGAATTTCTTTATTGAATATTCTGCTGTTAAAATAAGCATTTAACAACACAAACACATTTAAAGATCGTGCATAATAATTTTATTTGTGAATCTGGCATATTTGTAGGAAAGAGACTACACACTTATTCTTCTAAATTTAATTAACAAAGCACATAAAAATGAATACCAGTGCTAAAATACCTTTAAAAACTCACTCTCATTGTTTCAGGTAAGCATTTAGAAGAAATTTGGACAATATATAAATTCATCTTCAAAAGCAATTTAAATTCACTTAAAATGAAATTTGCGATATTTTAGTTAACATTCTTGGGCAGTTAATACACGCTATTTTTGAATAAATTTCGTTTTCATTACAATCCGAATCCCGCATTACCTCAAATATAAGAAAAGAATAAAAGCAAACGATTTTTATAAAAACTCAAATTTCACTTACAAAGTCATTACATGATTTAACATGATTAAAGAATGCTTAATTACTTCTACAGACGACACGAATTCTCAAATAGCGAAACAGTCTACTATAGATTTCTTTTCTAGAAAAATCTGAAAAGATATACGTGCAAATTTTTCGAACTCTTAAAAAACTTCAGGTATTTTTGTTAACGTTCTCGGACAGTAAATAAAAGCAGATTTTGTATAAATTGCATTTTTATTGCAATCAGAAACCCATATCAACTTAAATATAGGAAAAGAATAAAAACAAACAATTTTTATTAAAACTAAAATTCCATCTACGAAGTAATTCAATGATATAGCATGACTAAAGCTTTAGTTATTTAACATTATTAAAGAATGCTTAGTTACTTCCCGAGACACCATGAATACTCAAATAGCAAAATAAGTTTAACTTCTTTTTCCTCCCTGACATTTCAAAATAAAGCAATACTTTCATGCATATAAACCATATAAAATAAAAAATGTATAATTAGTAGTCAAGATATGCAATAAAAGAATGATTTTTCTCAATTTTATGATAAATGTTCAATTTTGAAATTTCATTATTGTTTCATACTATGTAGTATTGTTTTAAAAAACTTTACTACTTTACTATTTGCCTTAGTAGCATTAAATTTCTAATAATCAAAGTTGTTTATCAAAATTTCTATTATATGTCATTATATTTCATTTATTCGTCTAATGCATTATACGAATGCATTAACTATGCATTAATTATGCATTATACGAATGCATTAACCCTTGAAAGACGAATAAATGGTGCTTTATTGCACCTTTAAATGCATTAACAATATTCGTTAACCCCTTGACATACGATTTTATTTAACCTCCTAAATAGATGCCCCCATCCATTTGGGATATTTTTTATTATTTCAATCTATTTAAGATAATGAAGGATATTTGAGACATTCAAGCGTGTCCAGGTCATTTTTGTATTTAAAACTAATTGTTACGTTAAATTAAATACGGATTTAAGTAACAAAAATCCTGTAATTCGATGCGCGAGTTGGAGATGTCATTGTATGTTAAGGGGTTAAGAGTACTGTTCAGCAACGGATTCCAAAACTACCACTTTTGGACGATTTTAGAATGGAAAGGGGTGTCAGGCAATGAGTCATATGAGCGCATTTCCGAAGTTTTTTGTTAAATCACGCTCAGTAAAATGTAAACATCACCTTTCCATTCTTCACTTTCTCCCAATTTTGATGAAAATAACTTCTCCCGACGCATGCGCAAAGGTGCGGAGGGTTTCAGAATCCGTTGCTAAACAATATTGGTTGTGTTGTTAAGAGTATTTAAATGGGCGCATTGATGCATCGCGTAGATTTCCAGATACTGTTCACTTGGATTATAGATGTTAACGATGAATCCAATGAATTAATTGACTTGACACAATGTGTCCTTTGAAAATTCAGTACCATAAAAATCTACCAGACATCCAAAATAAACGACCTAAGTTATTTAAAAGTTTGTTGTTATAGCAAATAACAGACCAACACGCAAACTGATTGAAAGGTTATATCAACGATGAGCAAATCGTAATCGAATGCATGTAGTTAAAAATTAAATCAAATCGTAAGTATAAAGTGAATATAAAATATGAAAAATGATGCCCTAAAACGGCATAAGTGAAGGTTAATTTGAGTTTTGCAGAAATCAGATGTTTTTCCGGCAGGTCTGCAAAAAATATTAAAAATATTTAATAAATCGCAGTGGTACTAAAATCATTAGAAGCTTACACAAATTATTATGAATTATATTCCTTATAATAAATTATTTCATCGGGATAAGATTTTTCTCACGAAGTAAATGGTAATTGTACATAATTAGGATGAATATCAAGAATCCGATCATAGATTGTTATAGGTAACGAAATTGATGTATTTTATGTGTTACGTCATATTAATATTTTGAACTTCTGGCCTATTTTACGGAGATTATAGAAAAACATTTTTTTAGAGAAATGTTTTGAAGCATTGAACTGTTCAAAATGAAAAGAATATTTATCAGAAATCTAATGCTCACAAACCAAAGTATCGTATATCAAATAGCAGATACTCGTAAAATAAAGTTTAGTTTATTCTTGATTGCAACAAGGCAATTTTATATGAGTTTTTCTAATCATTTAATCATTACTAGCCTTCTTTGACGACCAACTTGTTTGTACCGAGTATCGGATTTCATGGTGATTAAAATATTAAAACGGGGTGTTTAGTGATTTGAAATTTTATTTTTTCTACCTCCTAAAACTGACAAATATGGACTTTTTAAAATTTGATGTACGAAATAGTTAGTTTTAAAAGTAAAAATTTAATAAAAAGTTATAAAAATGAACAAAATTTAACCATTCTACACAATAAACCCGCAAAAAATTGTTTTTAAAAATTAAAAACTGCTTTAAAAATGTATATTACTATCTCATATGTAGGGGGAACTAGGAATATTTGACCCTACGTGATTTTCCCAGCTTGTGAGATAATTGGTAATTTTTGCGTGCCATTTTTATTTGACATTTGATCTATTGGAGGGGGTTTTCATTCCAAGCTGAAAAGCCATCGTAATGGTGTGTAGGTAAATATATTTGGGGGGGGGGGGGCCAAAAATAAGTTTTCACTTTTTCATTCCTCAGTGGATAGGAAGTTTACTATTGAAGATATGATGAATTAAAATATTTCTGAGCTTTAAGCATGCTTCTAGCTTCAATTTGATATACTATGTTATGCAGAATCTTAATTCTAAATGGTTAATTTTTAGATTATTTAGAAAAAATCAAGTTAGAGATACTTGACCCTATCAAAAGCTATTGCAGCTCCGATGTCGTAGCCGACCGAAGCACATTTTGTGATTGAGATCAGTTTTCTGGTGCGTGGAGTTTGTTGGCAAAATGGTAACTCAAATATAGAGAATAATTACTTAAAAATTGTTTGCTAGTAATTATTTACTGAATAAAAGTTCTTTTTAATAAGATAATTTCAAATAATGCAAATAATTACTTTAGTAGGAATTTTAAAAAGAACTGAAATTTAATCAATTTATTTTTTCCTAGCCTGAAAGACAATTCTACTTATTCATTATTTTAATTAAAATCTTTTGCTCGAACTATTTGTCATCGTTTGGTTTTATTTAACGTTTCGCCATTTCTATTGAGTTTGTCTTTCTTTCTTGATTTGAATTTTCTCTTAAAATATATTTTTATTCTTTTACTTTCAATTTCCTTTAAATATTAGAAGAACCGAGTAAGTCTATTAAGTTTCTCTATTTTTAGCTTTTGATAACATTTTTTAAATCCTTTTTTCATTTTGATTCTATTCTTTTTTTATTTTCGAAAACTGGCATTTCTTGAACGCGCTAACGACGCTGCTAGGTTCCCAGTTTCATTGCGGTATTTTTAATCATTTAATTAAATCCATATTTTAATTCTTTATTAAATTTTGATCTAACTTAATAACTACATTTAATGTCTAGACTCAGTTAATTTATCAACAATATTTTATCAATAACAACCGCGTTTAATAGAATCCATATTATTTTTTTATTAGTTTCATCAATATTTTTCGATAATAAACACTTTTTGTAATTCACTATTTAACAGTTTTTGTAATTTTGTAGTAGTATTAACCTAATATCTGAATTTCGCGTGCATACAAATTACCAAAAGAATTTAAATACTCTTTGGATGTAGGGTCAAGTATCCTTAGCTTAGGATCAAGTATCCCTAATGTTAGGTATACTCTTGGCGATTTCACGAAAAAAATTTATTTTATGATTAAATAAGATATCAGGTTAGCATAAGTACATTTATCCTTCTTAAAAACAAATCTTTTTATGATGATAACAATTCGAATATTCGATAAATATAAGAAAAAGTAAAAGTAGGGTCAAGTATCCCTAGTTTCCCCAATACTACGAATTAAAAAATGGAATCAAAATCTGCTTTAGAATTTTAATTTCCAAACGCAGCCAATGGAACTTATGCTCAATAGAAGAAATTTGATATTAAAATATTTCATATTTATGTTAAAAAATTTGGAATTGGTTAGAGTTCCATTAAAAGTATGGTGTGAAATGTATCTGAAAGCTCTAAAATTTTGTTTATAATTTTTAATTAATTCAAAATCATTAAATTATCGAAAAAAATTGCTCCAGCTGCGTACTAAAACATGTATTTGTATCAAATTTGTCCGTTTTAAGAATTCTACTTGTTTTTCACAGGCATAAAGTTGGAACATACTCCACTACTTCTGAATCATATCGTAGTAAACTTTGAACTTCATTTAAGAAAGAATCGTTAGAAATCGTTGCTTAACAAGCAACATTACCTACCACAATTTTTTGAAATTTCAAAGAGAAAAAAAATACTTGATTTTTCGCAACAATAACGGATTTTCTAAATTTTTGTTCACATCTAGTAGTAATATACGATATTTATAACAGACATTAATAAAATTCAGAAATGTTCGTTATTGGTTGCGAAAAATTGAGTATTTTTTTACTCTTTGAAATTTCAAAAGAATTGAGATGGATATTGCTTGTTAAGCGACAAAATATGGCTTTGAATTTCATTTAACAATAGAAATACGATTTTGCATTTCATTTAACGATAGAAAAATCATGGATGGCGATATATTTTTCCCCTTCTATTGCAACCAAATTCACCTCATTTTCGTTATGTGGACGTAAAATGCTTGAAAAATCGGTTGCAGATATTAACTAATTATTTTAATTGGCGGGGACATCAGGATAAACTACATTTTTGGCATACCATCTTGCATCTGTGTGTACCTCCTTAAAGTGAATCAGGGTATGCTTTGACTTTAAGTTACGTATCTTGTTGATGGTCGGAAATGCTATATACAACATTCCACGAAGAAACACGGGTCTCGAGGCGGCATTACTGAAAGTTTGACCCGGATATTTGTTGATATTAATGGCAAAGTCAATTGAAAGTGAAAATAGTCTTCGTGAAAATACAAAGGTTAATTTGGTTACAGGACAGTTTGATTTTAGGGATGATTGTCATAGATGCTGCTTGTTCACTTGTGAGAAAAATGCAGACGAGGGCTTGACTTCAAATCTCTTACAGGCTTAACCGAATTCTGTAATCTAAACAAGCGTTCATGTTAAAATAAGCACATTTCAATCTAAAGAAATATTTTAGATATATTTATATAAGCTTGCCATAAATGTCGCTTAACAAAGCTTGGCTCTAATTACCATATGCTTTGCAACTTTTTCCGCTAGGCGGTACTGTTGGATGAAGACGAACTTTCCATCCGCCGACTTCACATAGAAACCTTGACATGGTCTAAAATTCAGTAAATCCATCAAAAGCGATTTTTACGGCGGTGGCGATTGTTTAAATGAATCTAACGACACCAATAGTCATTTGGGAATTGTGAAGAAGGGGATGCAAGAAAAAAATCTGCAGGCTTTTTTATATTAGATTCCAGATAATCTAGCAGTTGTCATTAAATCATTAAAAACCTCTGTAAACACATTTGTTGCAGCCAGAAAGCACAATTGATTGCTCAACTCACACAGCCGAATTGCCGGTTTGACGGGAAAGGAATTTCTGAGAAATTTTGCTATGAAAATAACAGGTAAAAACAAAAAATACATCCGTTTTTGTATAAATACGAGCATTCCGAAAATCTTTTTCATTTGTTATATTTCATTTCTTGGAGCTATGATCCATTTTTCATTGTCCCGGCGAATAAACTGGCAGATATGCTGCTTTCAAACTAATTAAAATAATAAAGGAACAGCTCAAACTAACTGGTTACTTTTTCAAAATAATATCGGGAGTGTAAATTTTGATTCAATTCATTAAATGCAGTAAACTTTTAATCGTATAATACTGTATATCCCTTCAGAGAAATCCCTCTTCCTACAGTGCCCATTTTTCAACAACGATATTTTCTTGGCTATTGTAAAAGGTCTGGTATTAGTCTTTTCATCCTCAGAAAAAGTATAAAGAAATATGTTGATAGTCACTATACTTCGCTTTTTCTTCAATTAAAGCTGATATATTTCTATCCTATATTGAAGCTAGTAAGGAACGGTCCCGATTACTTCGCCACGTGATCAGATGACAATATTTACAGATCAGATGGCATTCCACCTCTGAACTTCCAAGCCCCACTAAAATCAGAATATCTGATACGCGAAAGCGGATTTAGCTTGCACTAGGCTCACAAGCATGATGGTTTAACGGTGAATAAGGTATCGAACCTGAAACAGAGATTCTAGGCCAGAGTTCTATAATATGGATGGTATTCAGAAAAGATTATAAAATATAAAAATTTCTTAAGAGTAAATTTTAACTATATCAATGTATCAAAAATGAAGTAATGCTACCAAAAATTCGTTGTTTTAATAGAATTAACATTTCATGCGAGGCTTATTGCTAACTAGCCTCCTTTGGCAACCAGATGGTTCAACGGGATTATTTGTAGCCAAAACTTTTAATTAAATATAGATTTTCTGGGTGAACCATTAGCTTAGCTTATTGTATCTCCATTTCTCCCAGCAAGTATTTTAAAACTTCAAAGTTCAATACACAATTTAATTAGTACTATTTTTATTAAAAACATGATTTAAAAAGAAAAATATTCAATATGCAAAATTTAAATCAAAACTTCATACCTTTCAAAAAATAAATAAATTCAGGATAAAATATTTGTAAAAACAATGAAAGCGATTTGAATTTCATTGAAACAAAAATTATTGTTGTAAAATAGATTTACAAATATTTTTTTAAAAATCATTAAAACGTATGCCAACTAAATTGGTATCTTTAAAAAAAACAAGTTTTCTATAATTTTATGATGGTCTAAAAATAATTTACGCACTATAATATTAACGGAAGTTAGCGCGAATAAATGTCAAAATTTAGCTTAAGTTTCATTAAAATTTCGAAATAAAATAGCTCCGACGTAAACATTCCCACCGACCACAGTATATTTTTACCAAATGTGGTAGCTCTAGGTCCAACAATCTGCCCTGTAGAGCGCCAAAACACAGACACAAACAAAGAAAGAGAGGTAGACACAAGCACACATTCGCTTTTAATTATAAAGTATTTGGACAATAAGGTCCAACACCCTGCCCTGCAGAGCGCCAAAATACCGACAAAAACAAAGAGAGATAGACACAAGCGCACATTCGCTTTTAATTATAAAGCATTTGGTCAATACAATACCTGGAAAATCATGTCATCGAATCTCAAGAATGGTTGATAACATTTGGTATGATGAACATTTAACTTTATGTTCAACTTCTGAAGTTCTCTGAAATCAATCATATTAAATTTCATTCATACGCCATGAAATATTTTTGAAGTCGCTGATTTTTCTTGTGTATGACTGCGACGCCTAACATCCATTAAAAAAATATGACAAACCTTTTGGTCTAATGGCCAAAGAATTGCTTGGAAGGAATTGGTTTCCTTCCGAAATTTGTTAAGATACAAAATTTCTTAGTTTCTTGAAGAGTGTCAGTTTACCAAGTGATTATAAAGTTACATATATTTACTTAATTTGATTTATTACAAGAGTAAACTTAATTAACTTCTATTCAATTAACTAGCAGAAAGTTTTGACAGATTTCATTATTTAAATCTCTTTCATCAAAGAGGGATCTTAAGAAACTTTTTGCGAGAACCATACAACGAAATTTTGTATAAAAACTATAATTCAATAAAACAAAATTATTTCAGATCATAGACTACCTGCAGAAAACTGAAATAGATTAAATATACATATAAATTTTAGATACGATAATTAAATATAAACAAAAAAATTAAATTAAATATTAATGCAAAAAGATTAAAAACTCGTTGATTGCTCATGATTAAAAATAGGCAGTGCACTGAAATTTACAATTTCTTGTTTAATGTTAAATGAATTAGACGGTATTTTAGAGCTGTAAAAAACCCAAAGGTATAAGTTCTAATGCAAAATCCTTAATTAAATTTACATAGGAATGGATGGTAATTATTTGCACTTTAATTTGAATCATGATCACTTTGGTAAAAAAAAAAATGCACTCATAAATATATTATACGAAAAAGAAATTATTCCGCTATTAATTAAGCTTATTTAACATGAAATAAATACTTCAAAATGGAATAAATAGGATGCATACAAAAAATATTATCACTTGTATTAATCACTTTCTACTTTGTGTGTACTGCTGCGTCTATAACCTCTTTTTGCATCTTTTAAATTAAAAGTAACTCTTTTTATCCTATTAATGTGATTATCTGATAGAATCAGTAAAGTAAATCTGGTGAAATAACAAAAAGTTGCAAGTCATAAAAAATTGTTGGGTTGAGGCGAGCGAACTATTTTTTTCCACTGCGCGCATGAATATGTGTATGAATCAGCGTCTGCCGCCTTATTCCTACAGCATTCCTTCTTCGAGGCGTAACGATGATGCTTAGTTGTTGTGTGCGTAGTTGTTATAATACTGTCTTCTATATGTTCCTCTATATGTCAATAAACGTTTTGTCCCAAAGCTAAGTGATTTTTGTAGAAAGAACAACAAAAATAAAAAAAATCAAGCTCTTTTTCTTTAGAACCCAAATCTTAAAAGATGAGCATTTTTTCAAATAATATTTCTATATACCAAGTGCAAGGCATTTGAATTATAGTTCCATATAATATAATTCGAATGCTTAATATCTAAACCGAAGTGCAATTACATATTTTTCCATAGAAATTATGAAGCAAAAAATAAAAATTTATTTCAAACATGAAAATAAAAATTACGAGAGTCAAATTCAAGATGTGCAATGGATTCCAATTTCAAATCTCCAGGCGAATTCCTATTGTATTACCTGTGCAATAATTGACTCCATTTCAACATATCCAAACTCCATCAATAACAAAAATCTTTATTTTACTTTTCAGACGATAATTACCCGAAGACAAAATAACTATATAAAGAACGAATTAATGAAACGAGTGAGTAAAGCGATATTCTTTATCGTCTGGCATAGTATATCTGGTATTTCTGGCACTGAAAAATGCGGATTGACAACACTGCTATTTTTTCAATGGAGATATATTTTCGACTTTTTTTTTAAGTTTTCGGCAGTGTCCTTCTCCAACTGGGAAAGGACAAAAAAGCCAGCTGTCGATCATTGATTTATCTCGGAGAATTAAAAGAATCGATTCTTCTATAGATATCCGAGATAAAAATGCTTTCGATTTTATTTTCTCCCTTCCCTGATGAATTCAGTCACACCCTTCGATTGGGTGAATAATTAATTGGCGGAGAAGGAAAAGACTTTTGGTTAGCTATGACTTCCCAAGGCAGAAGTGTTATTTTTAATCAATGTGTTACAGTTTGCGTAAAAAAGAAATTTATAATTATAAAGTGGCGACGAAAATTGTGCATAAGTTTTCAAATAATCCATATCTGCAGCTTCTGTTCAAATGCTTATAGATTGCTATTTCACAGGAAATCCAGGATGTCTAAATTAAAAGTATCCAAAAGTAATGGCTTATAATTACAGAAATGCTCAGTATAATTTAAAAATATTCGTTGAAATAAAGAGAACATCCCACTAAGTGTTTTTTAGCCTTTAAATGCCCTGTGTTGCCTTTAAGCAACAAATCAATTTTTGCCTTCCACAATATTGAGAATATGACTAAAGCTCTAACGCTTGTTGTTGCCAATAAGTATACATACTCAAAAGGGTATTAAATCAATTTACAACATATAGATGGCAGCCTAAGTGCTGATGAAAAACATAAAAAAATCGATGTTTTATACTTGTGTCTGCTTCTTATTTACTTTGTTCGTATGCTTGAGAATACCATATTGCAATCTACAATGTTGAAGGAAATTCCTTATCCGTATTATTAGTTATAAAAATTCGTTTGCGTTTGATATTATAGAATTTTATGAAGCAAACTTTTTTTCTCCACTGAAGCCCATTGTTGCCGATGGGTAACAATTTTTTTTCTTAGCCGTAAACCATACTTCAAACACAGTAGGCTTTCGACGTGAAAACGTCTTTCCGCTCGTTACAGTGATAATCGGTCGAACTTTCTTGTGTGACAAAATACCGTCAGATTTGAATCGCTAATAACTACGAGACTAAATGCGAAAAGAATGGTTGACCCCACAACGGATAGATCATATCTGTAAGTCGCATAGCATTTGTTTTGCCTGTGATGTCATCGTACCAGTGTTGGCGCAAGCGCGTGATTGTTATGAATTCGCTTTATGTAAGTTTATAAATAAGTGTAGCGTGGAAACGCGTTTAGCTAAGAGGTTGATTCTGGTGTCATTTTAAAGAGCTTGAGAAGTATTACTAGGACTCAAAGTGAGACAATAAAAGTATTTGTCAGAATATAAGTAAAAATCGGTATTAAATTGAATATTTCAAACTCCGCATGTTTTTTTTATTATAACATGCATAGTTTTCTTTCGAATTGTACGAAACTTACAGAATACTTGACAATACGTAAAAGAAACATTGTGTTAAATTGAATTCAAAAATTTCAATATTACGGGAAATATGAACATTTGTCGTAAATAATGTTTTACTGCGCATACGCGAAATGTGGTTCAATATACTGTCAACAGATGGCGCCATTAAAATATACTCTAAATAAAACACAAGAAAGACCCAAGTTTATCGCATATAGCAAGGGTCTGTGGTAGCTTATGATTTATCTATTCTGTAACCATTATACTACTCTGCGTAAATATCGTATTAAAGAGCTTGATAATTTAATTACATATTAATACGAAACATTTGTGTTATGATTTTATCCCGACATTCTCACGAAAAACCTACGGCGCGGACCCGAACTGCGCCTTTCTTATGTTTTTTTAACCTTTAAATGCCCTGTGTTGCCTTTAAGCAATAAACCAATTTTTGTCTTCCAAAATATTGAGAATAAGACTAAAGCTCTTTTGCTTGTTGTTGCCAATAAGTATACATACTGAAAAGGGTATTAAATCGATTGAGAACATATAGATGGCAACCTGAGTGCTGATGAAAAAAAAATAAATTTTTATACTTGTGTCTGCATCTTTTTTACTTTGTTCGTTTGCTTGAGAATACCATATTGCAATCTACAATGTTGAAGGAAATTCCTTATCCGTATTATGAGTTATAAAAATTCATTTGCGTTCGACATTATAGAATTTTATGAAGCAAACATTTTTCTCCACTGAAGCCCATTGTTGCCGATGAGTATCAAACTGTTTTTTTAGCCGTAAACCATACTTAAAAAAAATAGACTTTTTTAAAAGTATTTTTCCCAAGTTTTACATAAGAAATGAAAGTCAAAAACATTTTTATATCAGTTTTCGAAAATTCGGGCATTTAAGGGTTAAATATCAGTAAAATTCAACGAATGCACATTTTGTAGCACGACAAATGGCTAAACATCAATAGAGTTCTCTCCAATTATTTCCTAACACATCAGGAGTTATTAGAAGAAATTAGATATTTAAAATACTAATACATGGTAGTGCCTGAGGAATTATTTTTATAACTTCAAACAACAATTTTCGAAAACCTAGTCAAAAGAAAAGAAGTCATGATTCAAAATTTAGTCTCTATTAACCGAGTTTTCGATTATCCGAAGGCTCACAGGCAGCTCGGATAATTGAGGTTCTACTGTAATATATTTTTATTTTAAGATCCAAGATGTCTTCCTTTATTCAGGAAAGTCCACTAAGCTATTTAGTTTTAACCTTCCTAGCGGCGGAGGCGTCTTTTTTCGTTTTTCAGAAACAGTTCGAAAGCGGATAATTCGTATTTATATGTATATTTTCTTAAACAGCCATGAATAAAGTATTCTTAAGATTTCGGAGAGATAATTAAATACAAAAAAATTGGTTCATTTATTTTAAAAGCTAAGTTTTTTAACCGGAAATCTAAAAGATCAAAATAATTGAGCGCTTGGAGGGTTAAAACCTTAGTTTTTAGTTTACTTATATTAATGTCCCGTTTTAAGCAACTCGAGGGCTATGTTAGGACGAACCTCGTAATTTTGAATCACAGAGATGTAAAGGATGTCACCTGACTTGCGCCCACACCAGCGAGAGGACGTTTCACCCACATCCGATTTTACGTACACTAGGGACACAAACACGGTCGATTTTCATTGGAATCGGGTTTCGAACCTAGAGTCCTCCGGCTCCGAAACCGAGACCTTACCGTTAGGCTATCGCGGCCTAATTTTAAAGCATATAATGAAGCTCCAGATTTAGTTTAGTTAGATTAACGTCAAGTTTTAAAGCTATCCGATAACTATTTTGAAACATGGTCATATGACGAGGACGGTTTCTGACCGAGCACCCTACTTTCTAAACTTCTTCGCAGTTCCAAAATGAGGACAGTGATTCTCCGAAAGAATACCCCTGGTTCAAAGGAGGGCAAGCTTGTTTAGTTTAGTTATATTAACTTCCCGTTTCGTAGCAACACGAGGAGGGCAAGCAGAATATAACGATTGATATCTAGAAGTTGGAACACATGCGATTTCGTCGCCAATATGGTTACCCGAGGAATCGAGCGGATTAGTTCCATTGGCAACCCATCGGCCAGATCGCTTACGTCATGGAAAACTTATCGCGTTTTTGAGTTCTTTACATACTAAGCTGATTTTTATAAAACTTGAAATATTTATTAAATATTTAATTAAATAATAAAATATATTTTAATTAAGATGAATTCAATTAGTAAAAAAATGACAAATAGCGCTTAGGTTTATTTAGCGATTATATATTTTCCCGACCACATAATTGAGAGATTTCTCCCTTTGCCTTAAAATAAAAATCGTTTGCATGGAATTGCTTGGTCATATTTTGGAATTTATCATTTGGAATGCCGTTTTCAACTGTGCGATGGTTTCCATGATGCGCCGCATTGTTCATTTTTCTTTTTCATATATTAAGATCGGTTCCTCCCAACTGCAAATATTGAAACTGAGTAAGTCTTAAATTTTTACTATTACTTGTTTTGAAGAACATTTGCCCTTAGTGGCTTTAAGGGCAAATGTTCTGTTGCTTCATTAGAGTAATTAAAAGAAGCTGATTCCGTGCATTCACTAAGCTAGAGAAGCTACTGGGATCCCGCTTTGCTAAAAGCGAAGCCGCTGATTTATTTAAGTTAAAAAAATTTGCCCGGTGCACACTTCAGGTGCCGCAGGCATCGCGAGAACAATTTCTCCTGCTTCATTAGAATAATTAAAAGAAACCGATTCCTTACATTCAATGAGCTGGAAAGCTGGTAGTTCTGTTGAAATTCTACATTTAAAACAGGATATAGTGCAATTACAAACCACAAAGGCAATGGGTTCGAGAAAAGCTTAAACTTTAAACGACTATCTTTTAACTGTGACCGATGCACGTTTGTTTACCATTAGCATCCATCTTGCTTTGGCGCCGTTTTAATAAGAGTGTGTTCCAACTCGCATATTTAAACCGATATAACAGTTATAATTACATAAAAACGTATATTTTTACCAATGTATAAATTTATGGTGCTAAATGGCAATGAAAAAGAAGATTATAATTCATTCAAAACACATGGGATCTGGCAAATACTAGCAGAAGTATGCAATCACGGCAAAAACGACTCGAAATAAATCATAAATATTAAATTAACTTTTTTACCCATGTTCGTTTACATAGTATATTTTTTCATTTCTATAACAAGAAGGAAAATGACTAATTTATAAATTTATACATTTCCTTCTGAAGCGAACACACGAAACGGATGGCTTGAGTTGGTTGCTGCACTGGTTTTGGAATTCTTTTGAAGATTACGCCTAGCATGTGGTTGGGAAGCTGAATCACGGTATCACTCAGTAGAGAACACATAGCATGGAAAAAATGTTGGAAATTATTGGCTTAATCTTCAAAAAAATCATTAATCTTTCAGCGGGCGCACCTGTGCAAATTTTACGACATATCGTGCATCGTATTACGTATTTATATCGTGTTTTGCAAAAAATAAAAGCAACTCTTATTTATGTTATCTGTATTTATTAGCTTAATAATAAACAAAGATTATATAAATAAAAATTGCTCTTAAATTTATAAAAGAACGATGTAAATATGTAATACGATGCAAAATGCAAGTATTTCCAGCATGCGCGCGCCCGCTGGAAGGTTAATGATGTACATGAAATTTGAATTAAATTAAGAAACAAAGACAATCTGCCCAATATAATTTTCGGAATTATAGTAATGAAAACATTTAATGATTCATACAAAACGATGATAACACATTTTTAGAAAACTAAAAAAAAAGACAAAATCCCATCGAGACTGTATTCTCTAACCCTCTGACTGCCGAATATTTTTGCTATTTAGATGCAACGATTGAAAACATGCTCAAATGCCGTTGAAAAAAGAATTGTTATTTACATGCAAGACTTTATTATTATAATATGATTTAACCTTTTAAAAGCACTTCGAAAAGAAGTTCGAAAATCCATTTTACTCATCGATTTTACGAGTCTTTTGGAATCTTTGCGTAGTACTCATAATCCACTCATTAAATAATTCAAAGACTTCTATAGGCATTTACTTTCAAAAGAGGCTATTCTACTTTCATGGATACCCTCCCACATTGACATCATCAGAAATGAATTGGCAAACAAGGCTGCAAAATCGGCTACAGAATTCTTGACACGACCGTCTGTTAATGCTGATGTGCGATCTGTCATTAATCATTGTTGCTATTTTCAGTGGCAAGAAAAAGGGAACATGGCAACAAATAACTAGATCCATGTCATTAAACCGATTCTTTCACAATGGGTTACGAAACTTAACAGACGCTGTGACGTTATGTTAACTAGACTTTGTATTGGACATACACTCTTGACACATAAATACTTGGTCTTTGCAGAGTCTCCTCCAACATGCAGCCATTGTGGAGACATACTGACTGTCGAACACATTTTAATAGACTGTTCAGCTTTTAATAGACATCGGTTGAAGTACTTTCGCTCAAGCAGTTTTAACTTGTCATTTTTATTGGAACAAAATCCACTTTTAACCTCTTCATGTATTTGAAGGACATTGGTATTTCCCATAATATTTAGTTTTCTGGTTTTTCATCTGGTCCTTTTAAATTTCTTGTCTTAGTATCTTTGTGCTGTAGGTTCATTCATCTTACCTTCTTCACTTGGATTTTAACTAACGGCTCATTCAAGCACTTATTTTCTGTACAGATGTGCAGACTTGGCTTTCGGCGCAGCTTATCCCATTCGAGGATCTTGCGCCAGGGAAAGTCAAATTAAATCAAATTAATTCTATTTGCTACTTCTTATTCGTTTGCACCTGGATTTGGGAAGTTGCTGCCGTAGAATCAAAGTATCGAGCAAAAATCAATGTGGAAAAGAAGATCAGGATAACACTTTTAATAATTTCATTCCACGATTTGAGAAAATGTGTAGGCACATTCACCCACTGTTTGTTATATTTACAAAATTTGCTCAAAATTTTTTAATGAGCCATAAACTATGCTTTCTTTAATTTTAACTAACTTATGCAAAAAGTATTAATTATTTTGCAAAACGTATTGTTGGTATTTTACATGGGGTGCCTGGGAAAAATCTGGACCGCCATTCTTTATGCCTAGTAAATAACACCACGTCATCTTCTGTACTAATTGTTTTGAATCTTTCAGTAGACCTATTTTGTTTAATTTTGGCTAAGTATCTGCATAAATAACTTCTGGAACGTTGTTAATAAAGTTTTTATTAGTATCTATGTATTTAATATTAATAATCTTGATATTTTTTATCCATTCTGGTGCATTGTCATCCATTATTATTTATTATCCATTATTATTATTATACCATTATTATTATAATTATCCATTAACCTTGTCATAGAGCTATGGAATCCTATTCTAATACGATAAAACTACTAACAGATGCAGATTGCATGCATATCTGTTAGATATTGTGACTAACGGAGAGTTAAATTGTCTTACCTGTATTTTTAATGATTTAATTTTTTTTCATCCTTTCCATCAATTTTTCCTCTATTTCACTTTCTTCTTTTTTTAACCTCCATATTCATTTCCTAAGTTAACAACACAATCGACAAAAAGAGAAACATTACTTTTTGAAAAACTCACTCAAAATTTTCCTCAAACTATCATAGTACAATAGTCAAACCTCGTTTGAGTTTACTCTCAAAGGTTTATAGAATTTAACAAGTCCTACGAAATCTTATCTTAAATGTAATCCAGTGTAGACATTTATCGTATAATTTTAACCAGAAATCGTAAATACACATTTACTGCAATGCATAGAAAACTGAAATGCTTACAAAAGTTTTACTAAAATTAATTCAATTGGAATAAACTTTCAAAAATCTGCATCTAATAGTTGAAAGCCGAATCCTGTATTGACTAATTTTATTTCACTTATATCTATATTAAACCAAATATTAGCTCAGTTTTTCTAAGATCCAGATAATCAATCAATATAAAGTCAAATAAGAAGTAGACTAACCTGAATAAGGCGGGTTCAAATCCTTCAGTAGCAAGCCCTCATCAATATAAGTCACAGTCCAAAATGAAATAGCACCAGTGGAAAAAGATGAATTCACAGAATCATTTGAAGAACAAATTGAAAAAAGAAGTTCAAATCCTCTGGTAGCAAGTCTTGATCCAAGCAAAGCCCTTGAACACAGGCCGTGATCTGAAATCCATCAACTCGAATGAAGAAAATGATCATCAATATGGCGAAGAACTCGTAAGATCACTCGGAAAACGTGTTCCGATTGTCACTTCATTTTCTTGAGGTTCTGGAGAATTTTCGGAATATCCAAAATACAGGCGCATCAAAATGGTACCAGGAGGTGTTTCTAGATCAAAGCTTTGAAATATTGAAGATATGAGAGTTTAAAGATAATTTATAAAACATTTCTTTACCATGGAGTAGTAGAAAGCAGGCGCTTTAACCCTCTGGCTGGAATATCGGTCATTATAAACACTAAATTACATGTTATGCAAAACGGGTATACAAAAAATCTTACGGTTAGAAGATCAATGCATGTGAGGTTTTTTCCAATAAACCGTCCAAGGATTTACATCAGAATTAGAACTTGAGTCAAGAACTTTGTTAGCACAATATCAACTTTTCACGTTGAACGCTGCATCCAATTAAGACTGTCTTTAGGGTTAACGCAGGTGTACCAGCATAATACCTTGACTAGCTCTGTAAAATACCAACAAATGCTTGTTCTTCGAGCGATAGTGAGTTGAAATCTAGAAGTTGATGCACACTCTTAAAATGCCGCCAAATCGCCAAAGCAATAAATTGACCGCTGCCCTTCATTGACGTCAAGTATCCAAAGCTAAAGCAAGTAATACTTGCATTAGTTTTGGTGACTTGGCACCATTTTAAGAGTGTACCAACTTCTAGATTGCAACCCGATTGCAGACTGCAATCCTGATAAGACAGTGACGTCGTTGTGTTAACTACAGCGATTATAATAGTGTTAGTTTTGTGTTCAAATATGAACGATAATCTGCAATTACCAAAATCGCACACTCTTGATTTTAACCTTCCAGCAGGCGCACGTATGCAGGAGATACTTATATTGTGCATGGTATTACATACTTATATTTTTCTTCTATAAATTCAAATGCAATTTTAATTATATAATCTGTGTTTAGTATGGAACTAATAAATACCCAGGTGCAATATGTTGCACGATATTGTACAATATTGTTCGATATTATATAATATTATATGGTATTATACAATGTTGTTCGATATTATATAATATTATATGGTATTATACAATATTGTTCGATATTATATAATATTATATGGTATTGTACAATATTATACAATACTGAGAATATTGTTCAATATTGTGAGACATCTTTGTGCTACTGGGATACAGATTACATAAGCTAAAGTTGTATTGATTTTTGTAGAACAGCACGATATAAATACTTAATACGATGCACGATATAAGTATCTCCTACATACGAGCGACTTCTGGAAGGTTAATACAGTGATACCATATAGCATGCTGCTATATCAAAAATGCACACCTCCATCGGAGGAAACACAATCTATCTCAGGGTAGATTGCCTGTATGTTGGTTTTTGAGTCTGCGTGCATGTGAACACGACAACTCAAAGACACAGACAAAGTCAAGCTGATAATAAAAATTCGGTGCGTAGTCAGGACATAAAAATTGCGTCTGCTTCAAATTTTGGACCCAATCTCGCAACGGGATAGTGTCCAAAATGCTCACAAATTTCTTTTCATTGCGCAGCACAGCTTAACACAACGCTGACGAAGCTAAGCACGCCTTATTGTGTAAGTCACAAACGAGTCCCCCCTCCCGCTCTACCTAGGCATCCGGGTTCGAGTGAAGAAAGGTCGCCACGACAGCAGTCGGAAACTGAGATCTGGTCCTTAATAGCATCACCAGTCACGGCCCAACTCCTCCAGAAGGAGGCACGTACCGCCATCGGAGTGGATTTAACTCAACCCCACACCATTACTATACCCACTAGGGAAGCGAGAACCCCTCATTTATTCGGCAGCTTCTCATCATATTGTGTAAGTAAACGAGAAACTGAAAGGGAGAATCAGTTGAACCATATGTAGTGGTCAACCGTATTCTGTCCGTCGTCATCTGACCGCGGTACAAAATTTCGTGGTCCGTCCCCAAATAACCTACGTGTTGCTTCAAAACGGGACGTTAATATAACTTTACTAAACTAACCCAATGATACAATCGCTGTGAATATACATCTAATAACAAGATTATGTCCGATTTCTGATTCTTGGCTGCATTTGAGACCACATGTTCTGAGCAGAATGTTACTTGATTTGGTGTATTATATTACTCCCTAACATATGAACTCTGACATACCCTGTATAGATTGAACTCTCGGGCATATATGCTTGTGGCATGCTGGAATATATTAAATGTATTACTTATCTAAATTTAAATTCTTATACACGTTTTTATGGCTGAAAGTACTCCACTGAAGATGCATCGTGTATTGGGCCTGTTGCTTGTTAAATCATGTGTAGTGCCAAACGTCCTCCCTGTGGTGTGGTGCGGAAGTTTGAAGATGAGTGCCAGCTCAGGTGTCGTCCTCGTCATCTGACCGCGGTTCAAAATTATGAGTTCCGTCCCAAAATAGTTCTCGTGTTGCTTGAAAACGGGACTTTAATACAACCAAACTAAACTAAACCAAAGGAGAATCCCCTCATCCCCACTGTTTATTACGACACTGAAATTTTTTTACAGCCTAGACGCCCCAAATTCGGCAACATCTGGTATCTTATCCACATAAGAAATTGCGTCATCAAATATATCTTTGTGGATCAACCATCCCAAAACAATTTTCTTTCCCAAGAACCGAACGCGACCACATCGAGGCTCGTCAGTTTTAATTCCCCTTTTTTAATTAGACTCTCGGTCTATTAATGGCCCAGTCTTCTGCCGTGCATCTAAATAATCTTTGGTCACGAATGTGTACCAAGAGTTCTAAGAGACCCAGTCTCGATATTTACCGACATCACTCCACGTCAGAGTTAAATGGATAAAAGCGAATCAATACCACATGTCGGTGGGTGCATCGGGGGTTTTATTGGGGAGGAAATTATGATGCGGAGAGCCTTATTCAGACCCTCATTTGTCGATTAGGACATAAACGGATTTCGTAAGGAGGTTTCCCCAGAATAGGTAGTTCTAATACGAAAGAAGCAGACGATGTTGCAACGGTGAAGTTATTTTTTTCTTTAAATGAATCTAAGCAATTTTGGATAACAATAATGGTATCAGAGTTCGTTGTGTAGTGGCTGCTGTGGTTCGATATTTTCGATGATCTTCTTGATTTATAAAATTCCATTTTTCTGAGGAATTAACTGTAAATCATCGTGCTGTATTGATGTACTTATATTTTGGAGTCGTTTTATTTTTCGTTTCAGTTTAAATGACGATTTGTTCGATTTTAGATAAGGAATTTATTGCAGTCGCCAGTTAAAATAATTGGAAAGAATTGTAAGAGGCAGGCACATTCAATCTGTTTTAGGGTCATAAATGGAGTAGCTGAAATTTAGTTCGGAATTTCGGTCCGATTTATATCTTTTAGATTAAAAACACAGCTGTCATTATCAATCCTATTTTATACACGATGTTTCAAAACATATGGGCTAAAC
>BGPR01001828.1:76346-93574 GCA_013235015.1 Araneus ventricosus | reverse complement strand
TTTTCCGCACGTTAACAACGGGAAAAGTGACGTCTCCCAACCCAACCGGGGGTACCAGAATAGACCCCTTAGTCTAAATTATGATGCAAAGATCTTTGTATTTACGAAACATTAGCTCCAAAAACTTCAAAGCTTCATTTCTGTTGAGCTACCGGGAGATAAACACTAGACATCAAAATGTCACTTAACACGTTCCATGCCAAGCCTTTTTTGCTCGACTTCTCATTCAGGTCATTTGATGTTTTGACTAATTAGATGATAGATTTTTGAAGATTGATATATTATAACACAATATTTCTATATATTGTCAACCCATAAGTAATTATCTTGTTTAGTGTAACTATCACATAGTGTACCACTCATGGCACACGTGGCGATACGATCAGATTTAACTTTTCGATTAGTGTGTACCACGTCTACCATCGATGGTACACGTGTACTGAATGGAAAGTTTAGCTTGTACCATCCGTGGTACACGTGGAACGAAACGTTTTAAGGAAGAATCAGCATGTAAATGTACGAGTGTAAGTCATTACGTAAGTCACAAAAGGTAAGAAAAAAATAATTTACCATGATAATCACTCGGCAAGAATTTTATTTTTCAACATAATCTCCACCAATGTTGATGCACTTATCCCATCGTTTTATCAGTGACCCAATTCCAGCTGCATAAAATTCTTTGGGTTGCTGTTTCATCCACAGTAGGGCTTCGTGTTGAACATCTTCATCATCTCATCGTCATCGTCAGATGAAAATCGCTTGGGGCTAAGTCTGGGATGTCAGCTGGATGCTGTATCACTGACCAACCAGACTTAGACCCAAGCGATTTTCATCTGTTTGCTCCATTAAAACAACATCTTGGAGGCCAACACTTTGCAGATGATGACGACGTTCAACATGAAGTCCTACTGTAGATGAGACAGCAACCCAAAGAATTTTATGCAGCTGGAATTGGGGCGCTGATAAAACGATGGGATAAGTGCATCAACATTGGTGGAGATTACGTTGAAAAATAAAATTGTTTCCAAGTGATTATCATGGTAAATTATTTTTTCTTATCTTTTGTGACTTACTTAAAGACTTACCCTCGTATGTTACAGTGAATAAAGCTTCCAGTTGTTTCAGTTGTGTGAAGCTCTTCCAGTGTGCAACAGGCCGCGATGGCCTAGTGGTAATGTCTCGGCTTCGTGGCTAGAGCTGTTCCAGGTTCGAAACCGGATTCCACTGTAAGTGGGTTTGTTACACGTTAAATCATCAGTAGATGGCCGAACGTCCGTCCCCTGGTAAGGTGCGGAGGAGAATGCCAGATCAAGTTTTGTCCTTGTAATCTGATCATGTTTCAAAATTACGAGGTCCTTTTCAAAATAGGCCTCATGTTGCTTCAAAACAGATGTTAATATAACTACACTCTACATTCCCGTGTGCAACCGCTCACAGTCCGATGAATGACGAAAAAATGCTGATATGCGTGTCATTTATGTATCTGAAAACAGTATTAACAGAGAGACATCATGATTACACGAGGAAAGTTGTTTCATAGGCGGTTTACTACTCTTAAAAATCGTCATGAAAATGTTCAAATTCCGAGTCCAAAGGATGCAACCAACTAAAAGGAACATTCGCAAACTGTAATTCTTGTTGGTGTGCATTTAACTTTTTGACGTAGGACTACATTCCTGTCATTGGGGTCTCAGGAAGGAATTTGAATCACACGCCAAAACGCCACGAAGAACGTTGTATGGGAGATCCTCTATATCTCGGTAACTACATATGTTAAAAACATAACTAATGTCTTATTTTAGAGATAAAGACTAACATCATATGTTAAAAAAAAAATTTGAAAATCGGAAAAGTGTCACGCGAGTAAAGTAGTCCTACGACTTCAACATCAGTGGCTATTTAATAAAGACAGCCTCCCGTCATTTTTTTTGTGTGTGTGTAAACTTTGTATAAAACCAATTTCATTATAACTGAAGCTTTGATTTTGATGATACAAGAATGAACCAAGAATAAATTTAAACGATTCTTTTAATAAAAAATATTATTATATGAGTGTTCTTTATTTTCATGTTTTAGAATGTTTTACGTATGTAGGCTCTCTGTTTTAAATCCTTTAATGCGTATCTATCTGTGTTTTACAATACTTTCTCTATATCATGTAAAAATAAAATAAAAGTTCTTTAACTCTTTTTGTTGATAAGTGGTCTAATAGCATATTGTTGCAAAATTCGTCTGGTGGATATACGTGAATGCAGTCCAACAAGCAGGATAATAAAAAAATAAATGACTCTTTATTTTACGAATATTCGATGAAAACAAAACGCAGTACAGGTAGCAAAACTAAGCAGCACTTTTATAATTTAATAACTCAAACAAGCAGTAGATCACTAATAAATATCAGTCACAGCACTTTCAATTGCACTCGATGCCTATCAGTTCACCAGCTTGCACTGCCGCACTTAATGTAGCTTGATATTGATATTTTTCCCGACAGGATGTGATGTTACATGGAAGTCTCTCGAAGTTTCACCATATTTCCGCTCCTAGTAGAGATAAGTTCATAATTCTGGCATTTTCTAGAAACTTCGTTTTGTCTCCAAAGTTGCCAAAATGGTTGCCAAGGTAGGAGTTCATTGCTTTGATTTTCGGTAAAACTTCTGTACAACTCCCTCTCTTGCCATAAGATTCACATGTCAGCAAAACAATTTTACAGCTTCGTAACAATTAAGCATATCAAATGCATTAAACTTTTCGCGTTCATTGGTTTCGCAGTAAAACCACACATTGAGTATTTTTTTACTGCGCATGGGCGAAACGTAATGTATTTTTTCTTTCATAACTTAAGAGGAAGATATATAGGTTAACTTATTTAAAAGTTCCTGTTCAATACCGTTAGTATTCACAAAGTTATCGGCATTGCAAGAGCTAAATTGCTTTTGATCTCTAAGAGAAACAAAATGATGAGGGTTCTTGCACAAATTGAAATTTTTTAAATTGAATCTTCGAAAGTAATATTGAATTTTATGAAGGTTGAATATCCTGAATACCCACGTATACTTATAAATTAAATACATAATTTGAATTGCATTTCGATGATAACTTATTCGGAGAAAAAATAGCAAACCACAAATTTCTTTAAAATAAAAATGCTAATTTTTCCCTTTATATATTTATGATCAGCTGCATGTCTAATACTCATTTTTTAAATAAATTTAATAATTTTCAAAACGATACATGTAGAGAACTTGAAAGTATTAAGAAAGTAAAATCAACTACAGAGCCCTCTAAGTTGCAATAGGCACACATGCAGCGATGCAGGAAAAGCCTGAACCGTCAGGTTGCCGCCGCATTAAGGCACGAACACATTTGTCCGCTATGATATCTCTCTCGCTGAAAAAAAAGGTTTGTTGTCTATCATTTATTGCCGTTTTCTTTCACAGAGATCTTCATCTCAATGACAATCATAATAACTAAGTTTAACCCTTCAGCACACGCACCCATTTTTGGAACATTAGCACACGCACGGGGTCATTTTGACCCCAAATTGTTGGACACTTACTCCTCAGCTTATTGGCTATTTGTTCAAAAATAAAATATGGTCAAAGTAAAAGAATATTTTTTTCGTATATATGACTTGTATTTAAGACACAAATGAGATTTTTAATAAGAAAAAGGAAACTTGAACGTATCTCCTTTTTTTCCATACCTCTTCTGTATTCTTTTCTTCTCTGCTGCGCACGTTCGTACGTTGCCTTAGCCATAACGGTAAATTAATCCGAAACGCTAGCACACGCACGGGTCAATTTCACCCCAACCCCACAGTAAAAAGTTAGAAATGCGGTTTCACCGGTTTCTGCTGCCATTATCATCTTCCTCCATCTCCCCCATGAAGGTACATGAAATAACAGGGGCAAGTTTTTAGAAATTCCAAGAATTTCTTAACAAAAGAGAAAGTGTGGGGTCAAATGGACCCCGTGTGAGTGCTGACGGGTTAATATTGTGATATTCGTAACCATGAGCCCTTCCTGAGTTTTAACCTACTGAACACCCAAATAACTTTTGACCTTTACTGGGGGAGGGGGCCAATTTCCACCCCCAGTAAAAAGTGAGAAATACAGTTTCACCGGTTTCTGCTGCCATTATCGTTTTCTTCTAGCTCCCCATGGAGGTTCATGAAGTAACAGGGGCAAGTTTTTAGAAATTCCAAGAATTTCTTAACAAAAGAGAAAGTGTGGGGTCAAAAGGACCCCGTGCGTGTGCTGACGGGTTAATATTATGATATTCGTAACCATGAGCCCTTCCTGGTTTTAACCTACTGAACACCCAAATAACTTTTGACCTTTACTAGGGGGTTGGGTCAAATTGACCCCAACCTCCAGTAAAAAGTGAGAAATACAGTTTCACCGGTTTCTGCTACCATTATCATTTTCCTCTAGCTCCCCCAAGAAGGTTCATGAAGTAACAGGGGCAAGTTTTAGAAATTCCAAGAATTTCTTAACAAAAGAGAACGTGTGGGGTCAAAAGGACCCCGTGCGTGTGCTGACGGGTTAATATTATGATATTCGTAACCATGAGCCCTTACTGGTTTTAACCTATTGAACACCCAAATAACTTTCGACTTGCTCTTACACAAATTGCACTTTGAGAAAGCACTATATTCGTAAAAAGAAAGTTCCAGCTGGTGACACTTTCTATATTTGCAAACTTCCCAGTTCGATATTAACCCTTTTGTCTATCTATACAGTAAGAACTTTAATTTAAGACAATAGTAATTTATGATGGAAAAAATAATTGATAATTAATGTTAATAAACAAATAATGGAATGATAGCGAAAGCCGATTAAAAATAATGTTAATTAACAATTATTAGGAAATAATAACAAATTTATTCGATAACAGTAATTGATGAGAACAATAACTGGATGCGAACAATACATAATTAAAGTAAATATCAGTAAATGTTCCAATGTACCGAAAAGACCCTAATTATGGATAATTCATAAATTCAAGCTCTACAAAATAATTTCAGAATCTTTGTTGTATAAATATCGAAATAATTATTTCTAAGTTCAGTGATATTAGAAAAAAGAGACATAAATAATGCATAATAAGGGACAATTTGAATAAAAAAGAATCAACCCAAGAAGAAAGAAACTTTTTCATTAAAATGCTAATACCCTCTACTAAAAGTTAAAAGAAACCACGGAGCTAAATAACTAATTTTCCTCTTTTTGTCCTCCCCAAAAGTTGCGCAAAACAAAAAATTACCAAAACTCTGAAAGGGATTTTTTTGGTAATTTGTTGGAATATCTTTAGATGATACTGAATGACGTGGAAGCTTTTAGAATGAGGCACGTAATCAGGAAGCATAATACGGGTTACCAATTTAATGTGGACGCCTTAAAATGTTTATATTTTTTCGAATATCTCCTGAAAATTTGCATGGATTTTCTTAGAATTTCAAACATGTAGATATTAGGCTTGAAGTCACATTTTATAGTGAAGATTCAATCACGAGAGCATTTAGGGACCATCTACAAATTGATGAAGACGAAAATTATTTTGGCCCACCCTTCTTCACAGAACACTGATAATGAGATAAAACTTTCAAACATAGTTATATTTAACGTGCATGATATTTACATGCATTTTCGTAAATTGTGAATAAATACTCGGGAAGATATAAAGGTTTTCTTAAAACATAAAAATCCCCAAATTTTTCTCATGTTTTTTTGCTCACAACATTTTCGAATATCTCCTGAAAATTTGCATAGATTTTCTTAGAATTTCAATCATGTAAATATTAGGCTTGAAGTCACATTTTATAGTGAAGATTCAATCACGAGAGCATTTAGGGACCATCTACAAATTGATGAAGACGAAAATTATTTTGGTCCACCCTTCTTCACGGAACTCTGATAATGAGTTAAAACTTTCAAAAATAATTATATTTAACGTGCATGATATTTACATGCATTTTCGTAAATTGTGAATAAATACTCGGGAAGATATAAAGGTTTTCTTAAAACATCAAAAATCCCCAAATTTTCCTCATGTTTTCTTGCTTATAACATTTTCGAATATCTCCTGAAAATTTGCATACATTTTCTTAGAATTTCAATCATGAAAATATTAGGCATGAAGTCACATTTTATAGTGAAGATTCAATCACGAGAGCATTTAGAGACCATCTACACATTGATGAAGACGAAGATTATTTTGGCCCACCCTTCTTTACAGAACACTGATACTGAGTTAAAACTTTCGAACATAGTTATATTTAACGTGCATGATATTTACATGCATTTTCGTAAATTGTGAATAAATACTCGGGAAGATATAAAGGTTTTCTTAAAACATCAAAAATCCCCAAATTTCCTCATGTTTTTTGCTTATAACATGCAGAGTTTTCCATTAAATTGTACGAAACTCACAGAATACTTGACAATATGTAAAAAAAGCGTTGTATTAAAATATGAATAAAAAAATTGAATATTACGGGAAATATGAACATTTGTAGTAAATAATAATATTTTGCTTCTCATGCGCGAAATGTAGCGTAATTTAAAATGTAGCAGTAATATTAAATTTCATGAAATTTGAATATCGTGAATACTCATGGATACTTATAAGTTAAATTACAGTTCGACGATTACTATTCGAAGATTCAAGTTTCAAAAATATCAATTTGTGTATAACCCCTCATCATTTAGCTTCTCGTTGTACCAAAATTCACCAAGTTGCAATGCCGATATCTTTCTGAATACTAATGGCATTGAACTGAAATATTTATATAAGTTGCGCTATATATCTGGCTCTGAAGTTGTGAAAGAAAATTTACGCTACATTTCGCGCGTGCGCAATAAAAAATTATTTACTACAAATGCTCATATTTTTGTAATATTCAAATTTTTTAATTCAAATTTTAATACAATGCTTTTTTCATATGTTGTCGAGTATTCTGTCAGTTTCGTATAATTTAATGGAAAACTCTTCATGTTATAAGAAAAAACACGAGGAAAAATTTGGGATTCTGTAAGAAAACCTTTACATCTTCCCGAGTATTTATTCGAAATTTACAAAAATGCATGTAAATATTATGCACGTCAAATATAACCAATGTTGAAAGTTTTAACTCATTATTAGCTTTCTGTGAAGCGGGGTGAGCCAAAATAATATTCGTCTTCATCAATTTGTAGACGGTCCCCTAAATGATTTCATGACTGAATCTTCACTCCAAAATGTGAATTCAAGCCTAATATTTACATGTCCGAAATTCTAAGAAATTCCATGCAGATTTTCGGGAGATATTCAAAGATTTCGAATTTTAAAGTGACCACATTAAATTGGCAACCCACTGTAGCTTAAATATGAGCGGAAAATGATTATTTTTTATCTCTTTTAACTTGAAAAGAAAGTTCATTTTTTAAACATTTACACTTTTCCAAGAAGAAATGCTAAAATATTACATAAGTCAGAAAGCGTTTCAAACGTTTTCGTCTGTGCAGTGTTTTACCAAAAGATTAATTGAATTTTTTTAAATGAAACTCCGTTTAATCCTACGCTTCAAAATGATTCATATAAGATTAATTCATTTCAGTTGCGCTATAACGCTCTTTACTTGTGTTCTTAATTCCATCCTTTGCTTTTTTTAAAAATTTAAACTTGAAATATTTACAAATAGATTAATAAAATCATTTGTTTGCTTTCTTTCTCAATTCAAGAAGAAACTTTTAACATGCTATCAATATATTTTAGTTAATTAATTTAATTAAAAACTAAGTTCAAAATATTTTAATACATTTTCCTGTATTCTTTAAACTCATTTATATATATCACGTAACTTGTTTTTTAAAAAATATAAATCCTGCACTGAAGTTTTACTACTAAACAAGCATCGAAATCATAGAATGTAAAAGTGTTTCGTTCGTATTGTTACAAAACGGGAAGCTAATATAACTAAATTCATTCATATTGTGCAATTCCTAAAGATTTTTTAACTATTTAAATCAAAATTCAGTTTAACGCCATTTATTTTGTCACGAGCAAGAAAATAGCAAGTATTTAAGCAACTGGTACTGACATTTTGGTTGACTTTTGTGCGCCTGACTAGAAATACATTTTGAAATTTTCAGTTTATTCTTATTTCATTCTTTATTACAGTTTACTCAACATTTAATTTTCCTTTTCTTCGGACTTTTCATACTTTCCTTTTCTCTATTTCTTCAATGGTTTAAACTAACTTCATTTTTCTGTTAAATAAAACTTTTTAACGGAAACTCGCTTCTTAATATTTTAACGCGACAATGTAAAGAAATATACTGGGTTTCCGCTTTAATCGTGGCCCAATAGTGTTAAGAAGTTCGTCCGGTGTGTGTGCGGTGCAAACAGTCCAACAAGCAGGATAGCAGAGAATAACACTTTATTTTCTAATATTCCAGAAAACACGAAGAAGAAGTAACAGGACTAACAGCACTTACACAAAATAGCAACACAAACAGACAGAAATTCACTAATAATAACGGCAACAGCAATCTCAATACCGTCTATTAACTCACTAGCTCGCACAGTGGATAAAATTCCAAAGAGAGATTCCAAAGACATGGAATCATCTGGATAAATCCGGATCTCGACCACCTATAGAGATATCAAGAAAATTCCAGTACTTTTGAGATCTTACATTTCGTCGCCAAACTCGCCAATGTCGGAGAAGGACATTCCCATACATACCCCTGTAGAACTCTCTTCGCAACCATAAGACTAACACTGCTTTGAAGCGACTTTCCATGTACGTAATAATAGCTAATTTCTTAACCGTTAATGACAGACATATACTACTTCCAATCGGAAAAATGCTCTAAATGATGTGAAAAAGTATATTTTATGTTGTTTGAGTCAATAAACGTATTGATAAAGAGATTGCAAAGTCTAAATTTTATGCAATCCCCCTTCCTACAAGTCATATTTAATAATATATTCTTGAGACATTAACACCTTAAGTGTAAAAGTAACAGTCTTTTGCGACTAAAACTCTGAATAATGAAGCTCTGAACACCATTATTTCATATGATTTTATTTCATTGCAATGACCGCCTCTCGGAAGATAATCCAATCGCGTGGCGTTTCCTGGAGGTGACATTAATTGGTCTAAAATAATGAAGTTCAAAGCTTCATAACTCGGCCGTTTTAAGTCGCAGAAGAGTGGAATCTTTTTGTTTAATATGTTTATTTCTCAAGAATATTTTACTAAATCTGACTAATAGGCCTGTGAAACAGTATAAAAATTTAAACTTCGAAAATTTTTGCAGAACTATGTTTATTGACTCAAGCTACATATAAAATATAATTCTTTACGTCATTTAGAGCATTTTCCCAGCTGGAATCCCATGCGTATCTCTAACGGTTTAGAAATTAGCTAATGCGCCACGATTAGAGTGGACACCCTGCATTTTATTGGAAAATACATTATATATATAAACTTGATGAGGATTGTATGCTTTGAGAAAAACATTAGCTAATGTACCACAATTAGAGATTGCATTTTATTGGAAAATACATTAGTTACATAAACTTGATGAAGATTGCATGCATCGAGCAAAACATTAGCTAACGGTTTAGAAATTAGCTAATGGACCACGATTAGAGTGGTCACCTTGTATATTATTAAATTTGAATTATTTATATAAACTTGATGAAGATTGAATGCATCGAGGAAACATTTCTTAAATTTTGTAGCTTGAATGTTTAACTGCAACTCAAGGGCTTATTAATTGCAATTAATTTTATATGCCAATAAAATGTTTAAAAGTAAAAATATTACCATGCCAAAGACAATGAAATGAATAAGTCACTGAAAATTTATGCACTTGCCTTTGCCATTTCACATACACCACTACAGGAGTGAATTATTATAGTAAGACGAAATCGCGTAATATACGTTGAAAACGGGAATTATGGATGAGTGCTTTCACTTCTTTTCTAATCATAAAAAGCTAGGATATGTGGTCCCTTTCTATCGCCCTTGGTCTTACAGTTAACCCTTGCCGAGCGATTGAGTATGAATTTCACACTCAATTGCGCGGTGTGAAAATAAAATTAGAGAAAAATAGAACCTGAATGAGTGAAACTTGGTAGTCTTGATACTCTGTTTATCTGTGATAAATTTTGGAAATAATCGGTTAATGAAAATAAAAAAACCGAATGAAATTTGGTATGTGGTATTTATACTTTAACTGTTGATCTGTGATAATTTTTGGAAATAATCGGAGAACAGAAGAAACCAAAATGTATACTCGATTCCTATCACTATTCGTCGAAACTGAACACAAAACGCTACCTACTGAGAAGTCATTGGCATAGTTATAGTAACGTCCCATTTAGAAGCAACACGATAGCTATTTTGGGGTGTACCTCGTAATTTTGAACCTCGGTCAGATGACAAGGACGACGCCTGATATGGCACCCCTCTCCAAACTTCCGCACCAAGCCAACGGGAAGACGTCTGGCCCCCTACGTAATGATTTAGCGTGCGACAGGCCCAACACATTACGGATCTTCAGTGGAATAGGGTTTCGAACCTGACACCCTCCGACCTCTACGCCGAGACCTTACGACTAAGCCACTGTGGCGTAAAGTCTTGGGGGAAAACAATCACTCTGAATAAGTTAAGCTCATTATCTTAAAAGCTCTATTATAACCTAAAAATCGATAGTAATTCAGTATTTGTAATATATATTAAAAGACAGGCCAAAAGCTTAGGATTTCGTAATACAGAAATTTACAGCTATTTTTATTTATTCGGAACAAAAAGCACATGCGTATGCTGTGAACATAATTTTAAAACAATCAACAGGGATTGTCAGTAACAAGATATAAAAGAGCACAAATATAAAAATACGTGCACAAATATAAGAATTATATTAAAAAATATAAGAAATATGTGACAAACATTATTAAAACTAGAGAAATTTTTGTATAATTTTTTATGGAAAGTTAATTAAAATAATTTTACGCTTCAAATAAAAATAAAAATATTTTATACAACTGGTCATAGCTACAAGATTTAGATATATATTACAGTTTTTTTATTAATATTTTTCCATATCTGAAACGACACTTATTTAATTATATCTAAAAATCATATTTTTCTTGAATACGCAGATAAACCTTATAGCTAAAAATCAAAGCAAATCTTCAGATTTTAATTATTTGATTTTTTAAAATTCAATTTCTTTTTCTTTGCAAAATGGAAAGAATATTAAATTGGTAAAATGGAACACTTGATTAACATTTTTTCGTTTAATTCCTATGGAAACAATGCTCATTTCAGAACTTTGTTCCCGAACTGAAATTAAGATTAATGTCCAAATTATCTTTGTTATTCTGTCCTTTGAAATTTTGTTTTGTTCGTAAAGGGAAGGAAAATTAAGTTTAAATGGCGTAGACGTCTCAAAATCGATTTTTCATAAGCACATGTTATCGAATATTTTTACTACTCTTTTTTCGCGGACTATAAAATAATGTATTCGGGTCGTAACAAGATTAAAACGTTCTGTTATTCACCACGGGGCGTCAGTTTTCCAGAAGCCATTTTGGAATAAAAAAACGATAAAATAGAATCTGTGCTATTTTTCTTGGTTTCAAAATTAATTTTATACTTCTTTTTTCATAGACTTTTTCTTTCTTTTATATCTTTCAGCAAGTCTAGTATGGTATTTGTAATTGCGTCGAAGCAAAAAGTTTTTATCATTTTTAATGAAAATATTCATTAGTTTATAAATTTTTCTCGCTGGGAAACTTATTGTACTGAAAATACAGAAGAGTTTATAAATCAACAAATATAGTAGTTCCAAAAGCCATGCTTACTATCTGAATTGTTCGTTTGCGAATCATTCATTTACTGCAAATGTGTATGGAAACTTGATTCATTCGTTTGAGAGACCCCAAAAAATAATTAAAATTTGTATAATTTCTTAGTACATTGGATCTTAAAAATTTATATAAAAATACTTAGTAAGAAATTTGTATAATTTGTTAGTACATTTATGTGGGTTGGAGTGAGTTACTTCAGTAGTTGAAGAAACACAGATTTAATTTTCAGACATTAAATGGGGACAAAACAAACATTTAGTGAACACACATTGAGAGAAAAAAGAATGGAAATAAGAGGGCAGGTGCTGCCTTTTGCATCATCAAATTAAATTACCAATAGCAGTTTTGAGCTTTATCGTCAAAATTTGGTTTTTTTTTTACCGTCTGTCGAGAGTAGAAGAGAGACAGCTCAACTTGTTAATCAGAGCGGTGGCATGGGACTGAACTGCACTGTCTCACATTTATTTCCATGTAATAAAAATAAAACATGTAACTTCCTTAGCTTCTTACGGTGAACACCATTTTTGACGCACATTCTTTTTTAGACTTCTTCACAGTATAATCATTGTTTTCTATTCTTATAAAAGGCAATGTTTGTATGCGTGTGTCTGCTATGTCCAGATGAATCTATCGCATGCAATTTGGCACACAGGTAGTCATAATGGTGACTGAATGCCCCTCGAAGCCGGAATTTTAAAATTTAATCTAGAGCATTTTTTATTAAATATTTTGTGTTGTTTTGGGTGATTTTTCTCACTCATTTTTCAATAGCATAGCTTCGAATAATTGTACAAAAACAGTTACACCATCGGAAAGAACAAACGATTTCCGTACTAATGAAGTTTGTTTCGTACGTCTGACGTAATTTACTGAATTTTGAGAAATTTTTGTAAAATAATCACTTTTATGGTAATTTTTAATAAGTATTTCTTCAAATTCTCGCATCTGACGTTATAACATCTCTATAATTTTCATTTTTTTCAGCGTATGACTGGAACGTTTGTGCCGGATTTAAAACAAGAACGGTTAAAATATTTTTTCCGTTTTTCTTAAATTAATTTTTCCCTCGTCAGTTCAAACAATTTTTTGCTAGCGAGATTTAACAGCGAGAGTTAATATAACCAAATCTAAACCCCTTCAATACATCTGGTGAGTTTACTACTGTTCTGAACAATTTTTTTTCAACATTCTAACTATTTAGAATCTTGAAATCTATTTTTTCTCAAATTCACTACCCGGTGGCGCCACTGGTATAGAAACAGAATGTTTTTAAATTAATCGATTTATTGATAATTAAATCCCTAAAATATTAAAATAATGTATTGTCATCGAGAATTGAAAACAAAATTCCAAAGTTCCAGCAGATCAAAAAGTCAGAGGAAAATCGATTACGAAATTAGCCTTTACTGATATGAAACAAGTTAAGTAAAAGTGTTCAGAAGGAACATCAAAGAATTTAGAATAATGTTTACAGGTTTGATATGAATTATCTCAAAAATATTACATGTAGAATTTTATTGGATTAAATTTTAATATTGAATTAATTGATATAAATAGGTAAATAAATGCAACAAAGTAAAGTTTTAAAATTTTTGTATTTTAATTTTAGAATGCAGAATATATTTTTTAAAATTAAAAATCTTCAAAATCGAATATTATAGTTCCAAACTATTAAATACAGAAAATTTACTATTTTCAGGGAATTTCAGCTTTGAAGCCTTTAAAATTTAAATATTAAAAGCTGACAATTTGGATTTCTATTCAGAATTATTTTTTTAATTGCTGTTTCAATACATTGGGGAATATTATTGCAAATTAATTCTTATAAAAGAAAAATGAATCATAAATAAAACGAGTTCCAAACTATAAAACACAGAGGTTTATGCTATCTTTGTATCTGTTTTACAACTTCCTGAAAACGACCTACTTTTATGAAACAAAAGAATAAAATTGGAACTATAAACTTGCACCGAAAGAAGCAATAAACTTTTAACGCCGCAAAAAGTATACAACTCATTTCGATGAGTTAAAATTCGTATGTAAATATATTTTCTTTTCACTTAAGTTAATACTTCATATCACAAGTTCATTTTATATATTTTTTTGAGCTATTGTTTCTTGTGAAAACGATAAACACTGAAAATCTGTAGTTAAAATTTTTGATATAAATTCTGTTTTGTTTATAAGGGTGCTGAAAGAAATTCTCTTAGCTGTAAAATGTATTTACTGTAATTAAATGGGTAAATTTTTTTTACGTTTGATTAGTGACGCTTGATGCATAAAAAGGATGAAATACATTACTTTATTCCGGAATAATTTGCATAAAATTGATAGGACAGCATTTTAAACATTAAGTATTTTTGAAAGTGTTTTAATGTCATTTCCGAGATGAAAAATGTTATAAGTGGTTTAGAAAAATAAAAATATGCATTAAAGTGAATTGGGAAAATAATAATGTTTCGTATTTTTTCTATAGATTATTTACATAAAACCAGGGTAAGCTTGGTTATTTAATGTTGGTTTTATTAATTGGTTTTCCTGTAGGTAATAATTTTCTGAAAAAGGGAAAAATCTGGAGTCGGCTATCTTCGACAAACCCACAAATTTTGTTCCCATGGATACGAACCAGTTACAGACACATTCTCTAAGAATTTTTTTTCTCCATTTCTACTCATGGAATCAGTAATTGTTATTAACTTTCTTGATTACACCGCCATCACTCATGCAGTGAATAGAAATAGTTGCATAAAAAATATGCGTGGCAACATGCAATTCCACATAACTCATATATTCTTATAAATTCTAATTATATTTTTTTGGTGTGTGTGTTTGTTTGGCTTTTAGAAGGACGGGTGACTTTTCCAAAAAACTATCTAAATATAAATTAGGTATAAAATTACTTTATGAAATGTAGCAGTAAAAAAATTTAATACTCCTTATACGGAACTTTCGTTGTCCAATTTGACATTTTGTTTGGTCCAGAATTTTGCAAACACACAAAATAAACTTATTGGAATTACATTGCATATTAAGTTTTTAGTTGTCTACTATCTAATTAGATAAAACCCTTTTGTTTTGAGGATGCGTGCGCATGCAAATCAGACAGCTTCGACAGAGACTTTCAACTTACGTGGTAGACTAAAATGAAATTCTGCTCAAGTCTTTCTCATAATAGCTTCCACGTCCTTGGCATTTGCAGATTCCAATTAAAAGTCAAAGCTGCCAAAACTTTACCATTTCAGATATAATCTGTACTGGATAACTAATTTGCATACTTAGACTTGGCTCCTATAATCAGTGGCGTAGTATAGGAGGACGGAAGGGGCACCACTTCGAAAGGGGCGGCAAAACCAGATGTGCAGGAAAGCAGTTTTGAAAAAAAGAAGTGCAGCGACACTAGCTGGATCATTGTGTTCATAAAAAATAGCTAATGTATTTAATTCGTATTTGGTTGGTAAAATGCCGATATGTGAAAGAAAGACTGGTGGTGGTTGCGCGATTTCGCAAATTATCTGCAGAGATAGTGGGCGTCAAACGTCGAATCACGTTACTGATAAAATGTTTTTTTCCCATCTGGATTTTAACGTAAGACTACGTTCCTTCCATTGGGGTCTCAGGAAGGAAATTGACACACACGCCAAAACGCCACAAGAAACGTTGTATGGGAGATCCTCTATATCTCGGTAACTGCATATGTTCTAAAATAAGATATTAGTTATGTTAAAAACTTAAATAATATCTTATTTTAGAGATAAAGAGTAAAAACAGAAGTTACAAAAAAATGTGAAAAGCGGAATTGTAGTTCAGCGACTGCTGAGTCGCAAAGTTGGGCAGAAATACGCATCAATTGGCGACGCGATCCTCTATATCTCAGCAACTACATGTGTTAAAAACATAACTAATCTCTTATTTTAGAGATAAAGGGTAACAACAGAAGTTACAAAAAACTTACTTAAACTTAAAAACTTACGAGAAACTTCTAGGAACAAAAGAGTCACGCGAGTAAAGTAGTCCTACGCCTTTAACATCAGCAGCTGTTTGAAAAGACAGCCTACAGTCATTTTTTTAAAAGGTTTATGTGCCGTATGTAACTTGTAACAGGAGGTCGGCATGTTGCAAGCTTCCCCCGTGTGGCAAACGCCACTGCCTTTAATATTATATAATATTGAAAAATATTGTATGTGGAATAATATTGGTATAAGAAGATTGGCCAAAGAATGAGAAATTGTATAGTATATTATTGTGTTGTATTATATAGTATGACATTGTGTACAGTATCTTATTGTAAGTATACTATAGTATATAGAATAATATTTTATAATATAGAACACAATATCATTCATCATTGTGTTCCAGCTGGAATATGCATAAGATGCACTGTCAACAATGTAAATCGAGGTTTCTCAAATCGGACAACGTCATTTTCTTAATTTGGAGGGAGAAGGCGAATCAGAGGGCAAATTTGGAGGAAGGGGGTATCTGTTTTTGATTTTAAAATACTTTTTTATTTACCCTAAATAATTTGAGTAAATAATAAAACTTTTAGTCATATGAAAACGCTTTTCCAAAATTATTTTTTTATTAAAAACGGTTTTCTTAATTTTTTTTATTAAAGACGGTTTTCCTGAATTTTTTTATTAAAAATGGTTTTCCTGAATTTTTTTTATTAAAAATGGTTTTCCCGAGTTGCTATTTTTTTATTAAAAATAGTTTTCCTGAATTGTTATTTTTTATTAAAAATGGATTTCCAGAAATATTTTTTTATTATAAACTGTTTTCCGTGCGCAACATACATACGACACGAGATTAAAAGTTAAAAATAAATGTACAAAATAACTATTTCGTTTAGGAGGGGGGGGCACACCACGGAGTAACTAGTTTAAAAAATTAAAAGAAGAACAATAAAGCAAAAGATATAGATAAAATAAATGTATGAGAGTAAAAAGTGAAACATGAATTGAAAATTGCAATAGAAAATTTCTTTGAAACAGAAAATATTGCTAATTACATCGATTTATCTTCAAGCGAAACACGTCAAAGATACCGCGCCAATTTGACTTTGAAATCCAATGCCCCGGATAGCCCAAGAGGAAAAGTGCTAGTTATCTTGCAGTTAGCTATCAGCTGAGATGCGCACTCACTTTTTTCATGTGACAGTTACATCATGCGAATTTAAATCACTAAAGAGGCAATATTCCACAGGGAAGTAAAATTGAATAGACAAAAGATTTTAAAACAAAGAAAACCCAAACACGAGTTAACACAGAAAAGAACAAATTTCTCAAAAAAAGTAGAAATTAATTTTAAAAAGTGCGGAACAAAATTGTTCTGTGTTAGATGTAAAATATGGCCAACTC
>BGPR01001828.1:17721-70349 GCA_013235015.1 Araneus ventricosus | reverse complement strand
CCATTATCATTTTCCTCTAGCTCCCCCATGAAGGTTCATGAAGTAACAGGGGCAAGGTTTTAGAAATTCCAAGAATTTCTTAACAAAAGAGAAAGTGTGGGGTCAAAAAGACCCCATGCGTGTGCTGACGGATTAATATTATTATGCTCGTAACCATGAGCCCTTCCTGGTTTTAACCTACTGAACACCCAAATAACTTTTGACCTTTACTGGGGGGTTGGGGTCAACTTCCAAACCCCAGTAAAAAGTGAGAAATACAGTTTCATCGGTTTCTGCTACCATTATCATTTTCCTCTAGCTCCCCCAAGAAGGTTCATGAAGTAACAGGGGCAAGTTTTTAGAAATTCCAATAATTTCTTAACAAAAGAGAAAGTGTGGGGTCAAAAAGACCCCGTGCGTGTGCTGACGGATTAATATTATGATGCTCGTAACCATGTTCCCTTCCTGGTTTTAACCTACTGAACACCCAAATAACTATCGTCTTTCTCTTACACAAATTGCACTTTGAGAAAGCACTATATTCGTAAAAAAGAAAGTTCCAACTGGTGACACTTTCTATATTTGCAAACTTCCCAGTTCGATATTAACCCTTTTGTCTATCTATACAGTAAGAACTTTAATTTAAGACAATAGTAATTTATGATGGAAAAAATAATTGATAATTAATGTTAATAAACAAATAATGGAATGATAGTGAAAGCCGATTAAAAATAATGTTAATTAACAATTATTAGGAAATAATAACAAATTTATTCAATAACAGTAATTGATGAGAACAATAACTGGATGCGAACAATACATAATTAAAGTAAATATCAGTAAATGTTCCAATGTACCGAAAAGACCCTAATTATGGATAATTCATAAATTCAAGCCCTTCAAAATAATTTCAGAATCTTTGTTGTATAAATATCGAAATAATTATTTCTAAGTTCAACGATATTAGGAAAAAAATAATGATAATGCATAATAAGGAACAATTTGAATAAAAAAGAATCAACCCAAGAAGAAAGAAACTTTTTCATTAAAATGCTAATACCCTCTATTAAAAGTTAAAAGAAACCACGGAGCTAAATAACTAATTTTCCTCTTTTTGTCCTCCCCAAAACTTGCGCAAAACAAAAAATTACCAAAACTCTGAAAGGGGATTTTTCTGGTAATTTGTTGGAATATCTTTAGATGATACTGAATGACGTGGAAGCTTTTAGAACGGGGCACGTAATCAGGAAGCATAATATGGGTTACCAATTTCATGTGGACACTCTTAAAATTTTCATATTTTTTCGAATATCTCCTGAAAATTTGTATGGATTTTCTTAGAATTTCGAACATGTAAATATTAGGCTTGAAGTCACATTTTATAGTGAAGATTCAGTCACGAGAGCATTTAGGGACCGTCTACAAATTAATGAAGACTAAAATTATTTTGGCCCACGCCGCTTCACAGAAAGCTGATAATGAGTTAAAACTTCCAAAAATGGTTATATTTAACGTGCACAATATTTACATGCATTTTCATAAATTTTGAATAAATATTCAGGAAGATTTAAAGGTTTTCTTAAAAAATCCCAAATTTTTCCTCGTGCTTTTTGCTTATAACATGCAGAGTTTTCTATTAAATTGTACGAAACTTACAGAATATTTGACAATATGTAAAAAAACATTGTATCAAAATTTGAATTAAAAAAATTGAATATTACGGGAAATATGAACATTTGTAGCAAATAATATTTTGCTTCTCATGCGCGAAATGTAGCGTAATTTAAAATGTAGCAGTAATATTAAATTCTATGAAATTTGAATATCGTGAATACTCATGTATACTTATAAGTTAAATACATAATTTAAATTACAGTTCGACGATTACTATTCGAAGATTCAAGTTCCAAAAATATCAATTTGTGTATAACCCCTCATCATTTAGCTTCTCGTTGTACCAAAATTCACCAAGTTGCAATGCCGATATCTTTCTGAATACTAATGGTATTGAACTGAAATATTTATATAAGTTGCGCTATATATATCTGGCTCTGAAGTTGTGAAAGAAAATTTACGCTACATTTCGCGCATGCGCAATAAACATTTTTTTACTACAAATGCTCATATTTTTGTAATATTCAAATTTTTTAATTCAAATTTTAATACAATGCTTTTTTTACATGTTGTCGAGTATTCTGTCAGTTTCGTATAATTTAACGGAAAACTCTTCATGTTATAAGAAATAAACATGAGGAAAATTTGGGATTTTGTAAGAAAACCTTTACTTCTTCCCGAGTATTTATTCGAAATTTACAAAAATGCATGTAAATATCATGCAGGTCAAATATAACCAATGTTGAAAGTTTTAACTCATTATCAGCTTTCTGTGAAGCGGGGTGAGGGAAAATAATATTCGTCTTCATCAATTTGTAGACGGTCCCCTAAATAATTTCATGACTGAATCTTCACTCCAAAATGTGAGTTCAAGCCTAATATTTACATGTTCGAAATTCTAAGATATTCCATGCAGATTTTCGGGAGATATTCAAAGATTTCGAATTTTAAAGTGTCCACATTAAATTGGCAACCCACTGTAGCTTAAATATAAGAGGAAAATGATTATTTTTTTATCTCTTTTAACTTGAAAAGAAAGTTCATTTTTTAAACATTTACGCTTTTCCAAGAAGAAATGCTAAAATATTACATAAGTCAGAAAGAGTTTAAAACGTTTTCGTCTGCGCAGTGTTTTACCAAAAGATTAGTTGAATTTTTTAAAAGAAACTCTGTTTAATCCTACGCTTCAAAATGATTCATATAAGATTACTTTATTTTAGTTGCACTATAACGCTCTTTACTTGTGTTCTTAATTCCATCCTTTGCTTTTTTTAAAGATTTAAACTTGAAATATTTACTAATAGATTGATAAAATCATTTGTTTGATTTCTTTCTCAAATCAAGAAGAAACTTTTAACATGCTATCAATATATTTTAGTTAATTAATTTAATTAAAAAGTAAGTTCGAAATATTTTAATACATTTACCTGTATTCTTTAGACTCATTCATATATATCACTTAACTTGTTTTTTAAAAAATATAAATCCTGCACAGAAATTTTACTATTAAACAAGCATCGAAATCATAGAAAGTATGTAAAAGTGTTTCGTTCGTATTGTTACAAAACGGGACGCTAATATAACTAAATTCGTTCATATTGCGGAATTCCAAAATATTTTTTAACCATTTTAATCAAAATTCAGTTTAATGCCATTTATTTTGTCACGAGCAAGAAAATAGCAAGTATTTAATCAACTGGTACTGACATTTTGGTTGACTTTTGTGCGCCTGACTAGAAATACATTTTGAAATTTTCAGTTTATTCTTATTTCATTCTTTATTACAGTTTACTCAACATTTAATTTTCCTTTTTTTCAGACTTTTGATACTTTCCTTTTCTCTATTTCTTCAATGGTTTGGACTAACTTCATTTTTCTGTTAAATAAAACTTTTTAACGGAAACTCGCTTCCTAATATTTTAACGCGGCAATGTAAAGAAATATACCGGGTTTCCGCTTTAATCGTGGCCCAATAGTGTTGAGAAGTTCGTCCGGTGTGTGTACGGTGCAAACAGTCCAACAAGCAGGATAACGGAGAATAACACTTTATTCTCAAATATTCCAGAAAACACGAAACAGGAGTAACAGGACTAACAGCACTTACACAAAATAGCAACACAAACGGACAGAAATTCACTAATAATAACGGCAACAGCACTCTCAATACCGTCTATTAACTCACTAGCTCGCACAGTGGATAAAATTCCAAAGAGAGATTCCAAAGGCATTCGCACTCCAAAGACGATCCCAGTCGATCAACACGTTCAAAGTCGATCAACAACCCTCTATTGCTCTGTGATCCGAGCGCGGTCCTTTTCTAGTCTCCCCGATAGGTCGTGACGCCACATGGAATCATCTGGATAAATCTGGTATCAAGAGATATCAAGAAAATTCCAGTACTTTTGAGATCTTACATTTCGTCGCCAAACTCGCCAATGTCGGGGAAGGATGGCTCCATTCTCACGACATTCCCATACATACCCCTGTAGAACTCTCTTCGCAACCATAAGACTAACATTGCTTTGAAGCGACTTTCCATGTACGTAATAATAACTAATTTCTTAACCGTTAATGATAGACATATACTACTTCCAATCGGAAAAATGCTCTAAATGATGTAAAAAAGTATATTTTATGTTGTTTGAGTCAATAAACGTATTGATGAAGAGATTGCAAAGTAAATTTTATGCAATCCCCCTTCCTACAAGTCATATTTAATAATATATTCTTGAGACATTAACACCTTAAGCGAAAAAGTACCAGTCTTTTGCGACTAAAACTCTGAATAATGAAGCTCTGAACGTCATTATTTCATATGATTTTAGGTCAATGCAATGACCGCCTCTCGGAAGATAATCCAATCACGTGGCGTTTCCTGGAGGTGAAAATAATTGGTCTAAAATAATGAAGTCCAAAGCTTCATAACTCGGCCAGTTTAGGTAACAGAAGAGTGGAACCTTTTTTGTTTAATATGTTTATTTCTCAAGAATATTTTACTAAATCTGACTAATAGGCCTGTGAAATAGTATAAAAATTTAAACTTCGTAATTTTTCAGAACTATGTTTATTAACTCAAACTACATATAAAATATAATTCTTTACGACATTTAGAGCATTTTCCCAACTGGAATCCCATGCGTATCTCTAACGGTTTAGAAATTAGCTAATGCGCCAAGATTAGAGTGGACACCCTGCATTTTATTGGAAAATACATTATTTATATAAACTTGATGAGGATTGTATGCTTTGAGCAAAACATTAGCTAATGGTTTAGAAATTAGCTAATGTACCACAATTAGAGATTGCATTTTATTGGAAAATACATTAGTTACATAAACTTGATGAAGATTGCATGCATCGAGAAAAACATTAGCTAACGGTTTAGAAATTATCTAATGGACCACGATTAGAGTGGACACCTTGTATATTATTGAAATTCAATTATTTATATAAACTTGATGAAGATTGAATGCATCGAGGAAAAATTTCTTAAATTTTGTAGCTTAATGTTTAACTGCAACTCAACGGCTTATTAATTGCAATTAATTTTATATACCAATAAAATGATTAAAAGTAAAAATATTACCATGCCAAATGAAATGAATAAGGCACTGAAAATTTATGCACTTGCCTTTGCCATTTCACATACACCACTACAGGAATGAATCTTTATTATAGTAAGACGAAATCGCATAATATTCGTTGGAAACGGGGATTATGGACGAGTGCTTTCACTTCTTTTCTAATCATAAAAAGCTAGGATATGTGGTCCCTTTCTATCGCCCTTGGTCTTACAGTTAACCCTTGCCGAGCGATTGAGTGTGAATTTCACACTCAATCGTGCGGTGCGAAAATAAAATTAGAGAAAAATGGAATTTGAATGAAACTTAGTTGTCTTGATACTCTGTCTGTTTGTGATAAACTTTGGAAATAATCGGTCGATGGAAATAAGAAACCGAATGAAATTTGTTATGTGGTCTTTATGCTTTAACTGTTGATCTATGATAATCTTTGGAAATAATCGGAGAACAGAAGAAACCAAAACGTATACTCGATTCCTATCACTATTCGACGAAACTGAACATAAAACGCTACCTACTGAGAAGTATACGAGAAGTCATTGGCATAGTTATATTAACGTCCCATTTAGAAGCAACACGATGGCTATTTTGGGGTGTACCTCGTAATTTTGAACCTCGGTCAGATGACAAGGACGACACCTGATGTGGCACCCCTCTCCAAACTTCCGCACCAAGCCAACAGGAGGACGTCTGGCCCCCTACGTAATGATTTAACGTGCGACAGGCCCAACACACTACGGATCTTCAGTGGAATAGGGTTTCGAACCTGAAACCCTCCAACCCCTACGCCGAGACCTTACCACTAAGCCACCGTGGCCTAAAGTCTTGGGGAGAACATTCACTCTGAATAAGTTAAGCTCATTATCGTAAAAGATCTATGATAACCTAAAAATTGATACTAATTCAATATTTGTGATTTAAAAGACAGGCCAAAAGCTTAGGATTTCGTAATACTGAAATTTACAGCTATTTTTATTTATTCAGAACAAAAAGCGCATGCGTATGATGGAAACTTAATTTTAAGGCAATCACTTGGGATTATCAGTAACAAGATATAAAAGAGCGCAAAAATAAAAATACGCGCACAAATATAAGAATTATATTAAAAAATATGAGAAATATATGACAAAAACATTATTAAAATTAGAGAAATTTTTGTGCAATTTTTTATGGAAAATTAATTAAAATAATTTTACGCTTCAAATAAAAATCAAAATATTTTATACAACTGGTCAGTTACAAGATTTAGATATATATTACAGTTTTTTTCAATTCCTACTATTAGTTCACGCTTTCCCTATATATATTTATATATCTCCAAATTTCCAATCGTTAATAAAATACTTTTTATTCATCCACTCAAGTTCAAATACATTTTTTGAAACTTGTAGTGGATGACACTTGATGTTAATACAGTTTTTTCAAATATTAATTCATTAATTAAATTGAATTAATTAATTTTATTTATTAGAGCCTCGCACAAGCTACGATCATGGTATAGGGATAAGAAATGCGGAACGGTAGCGCATCTGACTGCAGATTAGAAGGCTGGGTGTTCAAATCACGTCAGGGTCAAGAGATTTACTCAAGACATATCATTTTTGAACTTAATTTTTATTCTGAAAAATATCTCTTGTTGGCAATTGCATCCAAAAATGTTTGATTTTCTGTTTGAATGGATAAACTTAGGTCTATTTTTTTCTTTTCAATTCCTACTATTAGTTCACACTCTCCCTATATATATTTATGTATCTTGTTCAAATTTTCAATCGTTAATAAAATACTTTTCTTTTTCCACTCAAGTTCAAATACATTTTTTTAAACTTGTAGTGGATGACTCTTGATGTTAATACAGATTTTCAAATATTAATTCATTAATTAAATTTAATTAATTAATTTTAGTTTTATATGGGAGAAAAAAATTTTTAAAATAAAATCTTTCTTTTTTGGCCTAAGTAGGAATTGACTTTAAAATTTTTTTTATATTACTTGTTATTAATATTTTTCCATATCTGAAAGGACACTTATTTAATTATATCTAAAAATCATATTTTTCTTGAATACGCAGATAAACCTTTTAACTAAAAATCAAACCAACTTTTCAGATTTTAATTATTTGATTTTTTTAAAATTCAATTTCTTTTTCTTTGCAAAATGGAAAGAATATTAAATTGGTAAAATGGAACACTTGATTAACATTTTTTCGTTAAATTCCTAGGGAAACAATGCTCATATCAGAACTTTGTTCCCGAACTGAAATTAAGATTAATGTCCAAATTATCTTTGTTATTCTGTCCTTTGAAATTTTGTTTTGTTCGGAAAGGGAAGGAAAATTAAGTTTAAATGGCGTAGACGTCTCAAAATCGATTTTTCATAAGCACATGTTATCGAATATTTTTACTACTCTTTTTTCGTGGACTATAAAATAATGTATTCGGGTCGTAACAAGATTAAAACGTTCTGTTATTCACCACGGGGCGTCAGTTTTCCAGAAGCCATTTTGGAATAAAAAAACGATAAAATAGAATCAGTGCTATTTTTCTTGGTTTCAAAATTTCATTTTATACTTCTTGTTTCATAGACTTTTTCTTTCTTTTATATCTTTCAGCAAGTCTAGTAAGGTATTTGTAATTGCGTCGAAGCAAAATGTTTTTATCATTTTTAATGAAAATATTCATTAGTTTATAAATTTTTCTCGCTGGGAAACTTATTGTACTGAAAATACAGAAGAGTTTTTCAATCAACAAATGTAGTAGTTCCAAAAGCCATGTTTACTACCTGAATTGTTCGTTTGAGAATCATCCATTTACTGTAAATGTGTATGGAAATTTGATTCATTCGTTTGAGAGACCCCAAAAAATAAATAAAATTTATATAATTTCTTAGTATATTGGATCCTAAAAATTTATATAAAAATACATATTAAGAAATTTATATAATTTGTTAGTACATTTATGTGGGTTGGAGTGAGTTACTCCAGTAGTTGAAGAGACACAGATTTAATTTACAGACATTAAATGCGGACAAAACAAACATTTAGTACACACACATTGAGAGAAAAAAAGAATGGAAATAAGAGGACAGGTGCTGCCTTTTGGATCATCAAATTAAATCATCAGTAGCAGTTTAGAGCTTTATCGTCAAAATTTGGGGTTTTTTTTTACCGTCTGTCGAGAGCAGAAGAGAGACAGCTCAGTTGGTTAATCAGAGCGGTGGCATGGGACTGAACTGCACTATTCCACATTTATTTCCATGTAATAATAATAAAATATGTATCTTCCTTAGCTTTCTATGGCGAACACCATTTTTGACACACATTCTTTTTTAGACTTCTTCACAGCATAATCATTGTTTTCTGTACTTATAAAAGGCAATGTTTGTGTGCGCGTGTGTGTGTCTGTGATGTCCAGACGAATCTATCGCACTTATAGCCATGCAATTTGGCACACAGGTAGTCGTAATGGTGACTGAATGCCCCTCGAAGCCGAAATTTTAAAATTTATTCTAGAAAATTTTTCATTTAATATCTTGGGTTATTTTTCGCACTCATTTGTCAATAGCATAGCTCCGAGTAATTGTACGAAAAAATCAGTTACACCATCGGAAAGAACAAACGATTTCCGTTGTAATGAAGTTTATTTCGTACGTCTAACGTAATTTACTGAATTTTGAGAAATCTTTGTAAAATAATCACTTTTATGGTAATTTGTAATAAGTATTTCTTCAAATTCTCGCATCTGACGTTATAGCATCTCTATAATTTTCATTTTTTTCAGCGTATGACTGGAACGTTTGTGTCGGATTTAAAACAAGAACGGTTAAAATATTTTTTTCGTTTTTTTTTAAATTAATTTACAATCAAGTCAAGTTAATCAGTTCAAAAAGTTTTTTGCTAGAGAGATTTAGCAGCGAGAGTTTTTCCGGGCGATTCAGAATGCATTGTTACAATTTCATTGGCTGATGCGTGACCTTCCTCGCGGCAGGTGGCGTAATATGCTTTCATTCCCAGCATGCATTTCTACAATCCGATTTCTTCCGGCAGGTGACGTCATTATATTCGCGTCATTGTCGAGAGGAAAAAGAAGCGGGCAAATAATATATACATTTCTGTTTTGATAAATGTCATTACTGCAAAGAAAAATATGCGGGAAAATCAATAATGTGTATCTTTTCTTTTGATTTTCTTTTCAAAACATTTTCGTGTCATTGTGGGCTATTTCCCCCCCCCCATTTTTTTGAAGTCCTCATTCCACGGGCAAGGCCGTGCGCGTACTGCTAGTGATTGATAAAAATTTCTAAAAAGCGCTTACAAAAATTCAGAATAGAAATCATATATGCTGACTACAAAACGTTTGTTTGCATTGGTTAGAAACCGTTCAGAGATGTATACAGGATGTCTCGAAAAGTCGTCTAGAAAATTCAAGGGTAGGTCAGACATAAAGAAACAAGTCATTTTCGCCATAGAATATGTGGTCGGAAATGCAAAGAGGATTCTCTACGGAGGGCTCTTTGCTAGTGAATTAAATGAAAAAGAAAAGGATACATCAGCTAAAATGCACAACACAGATTGAATGGAATACAAATTTACAATAGCACAACAGCCCTTGATTCAGTCACAGAATGCCCCCTGTAGCGATTCCGACCCCATGCTCTATTACAAAACTGATTTGTTTCTGTATGCCTGATTACCTCTTAGAGTTTGAGAACGACGGGAATATCTGTACAAATTCCCACTTTATACTTCCCACTTTGTTTTGACGTAGACTTACGTCTCTCCATAGTGGTCTAATGGTGTGTCGGGAAAAGAAAAAAATTATGACGCTTTTCGAGCTAAAGTTAGACGTTTCTAGCTCCGCAACCAAATAACATAGAGAGTTGGGTTTAGTTTCATTGAACGGAGAAAGTTGGGCATTGAAGATTCCAAAAAGAATTTTAGAATTTGGAATAATGGTTTAGTCACAGTCGATCTTCAAAGTTGGCTAAAATCACTAAAAATTTTGATGACGTCATAGCGACCGATGCGCGAGAATGCAGACTAAGAGAACTCATTCATCGATCGCGCGAAATATTACTCAAGAATTGTTGAATTACGTCGAATTTCATACTAAAGTTAAACGCCTATAGCCCCGCAACCAAATAACATAGAGAGAGAGAGAGTTGGTTTTAGTTTCATTTAACAGAGAAAGGTGGACATCGAAGAAATCAAAAATAATTTTAGAATTTGTAATTACGGTCTAGTCAGAGTCGAGTTGCAAAGTTGGTGAAAATCACGAAGAATTTTACATAGATAAAGTCACGTAGTAACACTAGACTAATAATCACTATAGAATTAATAGTCACATAGAGCAACTCTAGTCACAGCAAGTCACAGTTGAGTAAGGTAAGTAAGTCTACGCCCCTCAATCCCAGCTGCCATTTCGCAGAGACAACCTCCCGTCGATTTTTTGTTTCAATCTCCGCTTCAATACGGGCCGTAATGGCCTAGTGGTAAGGTCTCAGATTTGGGGCCGGAGAGCTCCAGGCTCGAATCCAAATTCCATTCAAGATCCGTCGTGTATAGAGCCTGCCACACGCTGAATCGTACGTGGGGAGGCCACACGCCTCCCGCTGGTGTGGCATGGAAGCTTGGAGTGGGCGTCAGCTTAGCTGTCGTCACCTGACCGAGGTTCAAAATTACGAGGTCCGTCAAAAAAAATACCCTTGTGTTGCTTCAAAATGGGCCGTTAATATAATCAAATCTAAACCCCTTCAATACATCTGGTGAGTTTATTACTGTTCTCCACAATTTGTTTTTCAACATTCTAACTATTTAGAATCTTGAAATCTATTTTTTCTCAAATTCACTACCGCGTGGCGCCACTGGTATAGAAACAGAATGTTTAAATTAATCGATTTATTGATAATTAAATCCCGAAAATATTAAAATAGTGTATTGTCCTCTAGAATTGAAAACAAACAAAAAGCAAAATTTCAAAGTTCCAGCAGATCAAAAAGTGAGAGAAAAATCGATTACGAAATTAGTCTTTACTGATATGAAACAAGTTAAATAAAAGTGTTTAGAAGGAACATCAAAGAATTTAGAATGATGTTTACAGGTTTGATATGAATTATTTCAAAAATATTAGATGTAGAATTTTATTGGATAAAATTTTAATATTGAATTAATTGATATAAATAGGTAAATAAATGCAACAAAGTAAAGTTTTAAAATTTTTGTATTTTAATTTTAGAATGCAGAATATATTTTTAAAAATTAAAAATCTACAAAATCGTTTATTATAGTTCTAAACTATTAAATCCAGAAAAATCACTATTTCCAGGGAATTTCAGCTTTGAAGCCTTTAAAATTTAAATATTAAAAGCTGACAATTTGGATTTCTATTCAGAATTACTTTTTTAATTGCTGTTTCAATACATTGGGGAATATTATTGCAAATTAATTCTTATAAAAGAAAAATGAATCATAAATAAAACGAGTTCCAAACTATAAAACACAGAAGTTTATGTTATCTTTGTATCTGTTTTACAACTTCCTGAAAACGACCTACTTTTATGAAACAAAAGAATAAAATTGGAACTATAAACTTTCACCGAAAGAAGCAATAAACTTTTAACGCCGCAAAAAGTATACAACTCATTTCGATGAGTTAAAATTCGTATGTAAATATATTTTCTCTTCACTTAAGTTTATACTGCATATCACAAGTTCATTTTATATATTTTTTGAGCTATTGTTTCTTGTGAAAACGATAAACACTGAAAATCTGTAGTTAAAATTTTTGATATAAATTCTGTTTTGTTTATAAGGGTGCTGAAAGAAATTCTCTTAGCTGTAAAATGTACTTATTGTAATTAAATGGGCAAATTTTTTTTACGTTTGGTTAGTGACGCTTGATGCATAAAAAGGATGAAATACATTACTTTATTCCGGAATAATTTGCATAAAATTGATAGGACAGCATTTTAAACATTAAGTATTTTTGAAAGTGTTTTAATGTCATTTCCGAGATGAAAAATGTTATAAGTGTTTTAGAAAAATAAAAATATGCATTAAAGTTAATTGGGAAAATAATAATGTTTCGTATTTTTTCTATAGATTATTTACATAAAACCAGGGTAAGCTTGGTTGTTTAATGTTGGTTTTATTAATTGGTTTTCCTGTAGGTAATAATTTTCTGAAAAAGGGAAAAATCTGGAGTCGGCTATCTTCGACAAACCCACAAATTTTGTTCCCATGGATACGACCCAGTTACAGACACATTCTCTAAGAAAACATTTTTACTCATGATATCAGTAATTATTATTACCTCCATTATTACACCTCCATCACTCATACAGTGAATAGAAATAGTTGCATGAAAAATATGCGTGGCAACATGCAATTCCACATAACTCATATATTCTTATAAATTCTAATTATATTTGTTGGTGTGTGTGTTTGTTTGGCAGGACTTTTATAAGGATGGGTGACTTTTCCAAAAAGCTATCTAAATATAAATTAGATATAAAATTCCTTTATGAAATGTAACAGTAAAAAAATTTAATACTCCTTCTACAGAACCTTCGTTGTCCAATTTGACATTTTGTTTGGTCCAGAATTTTGCAAACACACAAAACTAAACTTATTGGAATTACATTGCATATTAAGTTTTTAGTAGTCTACTATCTAATTAGAGAAGCCCCTTTTGTTTTGAGGATGCGTGCGCATGCAAATCAGACAGCTTCGACAGAGGCTTTCAACTTACGTAGTAGACTAAAATGAAATTCTGCTCAAGTCTTTCTCATAATAGCTTCCTCGTCCTTGGCATTTGCAGATTCCTATTGAAAGTCAAACCTGCCAAAACTTCACCATTTCAGAAATAATCTGTACTGGATAACTAATTCGCATACTTAGACTTGGCTCCTATAATCAGTGGCGTAGTATAGGCGGGCAGAAGGGGTTCCACTTCGAAAGGGGCGGCAAAATCAGATATGCAGGAAAGTAGTTTTAAAACTAAGAAGAGCAGCTACTTTAGCTGGATCATTGTGTACATAAAAAATAGCTAATGTATTTAATTCGTATTTGGTTGGTAAATTGTCGATATGTGAAAGAAAGACTAGTGGTGGCTGCGCGATTTCGCAAATTATCTGCAGAGATCGTGGGCGGCAAACGACGAATCACGTTACTGATAAAATGTTTTTCCCGTCTGGATTTTAACGTAGAACTATATTCCTCCCATTGGGGTCTCAGGGAGAAATTTGATTCACACGCCAAAACGCCACAAAACTTGGTATGGGAGATCCTCTATATCTCGGTAACTACATATGTTAAAACATGACTAATGTCTTATTTTAGAGATAAAGGGTAACAACAGAAGTTACAAAAAAAATGTGAAAATCGGAATTGTAGTTCAGCGACTACCGAGTCGCAGATTTAGGCAGAAATACGCATGATTTTGTGACGCGATTTTCTATATCTCGGTAACTACACATGTTGAAAACATAACTAATCTCTTATTTTAGAGATAAAGGGTAACAACAGAAGTTACAGAAAACTTACTTAAACTTAAAAACTCACGAGAAACTTCTAGGAACAAAAGAGTCGTGCGAGTAAAGTAGTCCTACGCCTTTAGCATCAGCAGCTGTTTGAAAAGACAGCCTACAGTCATTTTTTTAAAAGGTTTATGTGCCTTATGTAACTTGTAACAGGAGGTCGGCATGTTGCAAGCTCCCCCCGTGTGGCAAACGCCACTGCCTTTAATATTATATATTGAAAAATATTGTATATGGAATAATATTGGTATAAGAAGATTGGCCTAAGAATGAGAAATTGTATAGTATATTATTGTGTTGTATTATATAGTATAACATTGTGTACAGTATCTTATTGTAAGTATACTATAGTATGTAGAATAATATTTTATAATATAGAACACAATATCATTCATCATTGTGTTCCAGCTGGAATATGCATAAGATGTATTGTCAACTACGTAAATCGAGGTTTCTCAAATCGGACTACGTCATTTTCTTAATTTGGAGGGAGAAGGCGAATCAGAGGGCAAATTTGGAGGAAGGGGGTATCTGTTCTTGATTTTAAAATACTTTTTTATTTACCATAAATAATTTGAGTAAATAAGAAAACTTTTCGTTATATGAAAACGCTTTTCCAAAATTATTTTTTTTATTAACAACGGTTTTCCTAATTTTTTTTATTAAAGACGGTTTTCTTGAATTTTTTTATTAAAAATGGTTTTCCTAAATTTTTTTATTAAAAATGGTTTTCCTGAATTTTTTATTAAAAATGGTTTTCCTGAGTTGCTATTTTTTATTAAAAATAGTTTTCCTGAATTGTTATTTTTTATTAAAAATGGATTTCCTGAAATATTTTTTATTGTAAACTGTTTTTCGTGCGCAACATACGTACGACACGAGATTAAAAGTTTAAAATAAATGTACAAAATAACTTTTTCGTTTAGGAGGGGGGACAAACCACGGAGTAACTAGTTTAAAAAATTAAAAGAAGAACAATAAAGCAAAAGATATAGTTAAAATAAATGCATAAGAGTAAAAAGTGAAACATGAATTGAAAATTGCAATAGAAAAGTTCTTTGAAACAGAACTGCATCGATTTTTCTTCAAGCGAAACACGTCAAAGATACCGCGCCAATTTGATTTTGAAATCCAAAGCCCCAGATAGCCCAGGAAGAAAAGTGCTAGTTATCTTGCAGTTAGCTATCAGCTGACATGCGCACTCACTTTTTTCATGTGTCTGTCACATCATGAGAATTTAAATCACTAAAGAAGCAATATTCCACAGGACAGTAAAATTGAATAAACAAAAGATTTTAAAACAAAGAAAACCCAAACACGAGTTAACACAGAAAAGAATAAATTTCTCAAAAAAAGTAAAAATTAATTTTAAAATGTGCGGAACAAAATTGTTCTGTGTTAGATGTAAAATATGGCCAACTCTTTACTGAAAATGGAAAAATTTCGAACTCTATAAAGAAAAATTTAAGCCAATCAAAGAAAATTCATATTGATTTGATCCGAATTGAAAAATACTACGGAAGTTTATATATATATATTTCATTCCTTTCGAAAATTTCTCTGTAGATAGCTACAACTGCTGACATCATTTCTTCTTTTTATTTTGTTTTGTTGAATCCTCCTTTCAGTTTTTGGTAATTGAAGCTTTTAGAAGAAACGCTGCTATTTATTTTGGGAACGATTCATTTATTTTCTTCACGTATCACTTTATGGTTCATGTTGCGTGTGTTTTTACCACAAAAATATCATAAAGCGAAGATGATGAGGTTCCTATTATTACTTTTTCGTGTACGAAGATAATTGTTGCATGAGAGAAAAACTGCAATCATCATCAGCGCGCGCGTGTGTTTGTGCTTTATATTTATTATTTTTTTAAAAAACTAAGAAATTAATCAAAATTAAACTAAATCAAAAATCTTGTTCCTTTAATTAACTTTCTTTTAATACTAGGAGTACGCGCTCAGCGGTGCACGTGGAATCAGGACTTCAACAAAAAGAAGAAAAAAAAGCCCACAATGGCATGAAAAAGTTCTGAAAACAAAAGATACACATTATTGATTTTTCCGCTTATTTTTCTTCATGATAATGACATTTCAACTGTAGAAAATACAGAGTACGTTAATCCGAAACAATATTAAAAAATTGCATAGTGAAAATGATTATTATAAAGGAAATTAAAGTATGCGAGACATAAACACGTGAAGACACTGCCGAAAATAATAATGAAGTCATTCATTTGAAGGTTATGACGTCACCTGCGCTCTGCACCGTCAGCCAATGAAATTGCCAGCTAACATTCAGGAAAATTGTCGCGGGAGGAATCTCGCTGGATAAAAATATCTTTCAAATGACTAGGAAAAAATTAATTTAAAAAAATGGGAAAAGATATTTTAACTGTTCTTGTTCTAAATCCGACAGAACCGTTCCAGTTATAAACTGAAAAAAATTGAAAATAATAGTGTTATTAGAACGTCAGATGCAGCACATTTAAGAACAAAAATAAAAGTTCGTTTGTAAAACTGACTACATATATATTAAAATACATTATATTACGTTTGAAGCTCAAAACAAAATTCATTAGAAAGAAAATTGTTTGTTCTATCCGATGGTGCATCGATTTTTTTCAGCTATCATTAGAAAAGATACTACAACCGTAATAGTCCCGAAAATGACCCAAAACATTAAATAAAAAAAATTTTAGATTAAATTTCACAACTTCGGCTTCCAGGTGCATTGAGTCACCATTAAGACTACCTGTGTGCCAAATTTCAAGGCTGTAAGTGCGATAGATTCGTCTGGACATAGCACGCACGCACACACACACACACAAACATTGCCTTTTATAACTATAGATAACTTTTTAATACCTTAAGTGAAAAATTTAATTATTTATTTCATTAAATTATTGAAATTTAATTTTAAAAAGGCACAGGCGTAAATGGAGCAATAACCATTATACAGATTAGGAACGATTTCGCTCGTGTAAATTAAGTATGATTATGCAAAGATTGTGTTATTTTTCCTTCGTTACCCATCGCAATCACTGCTCCAAAATTCAGAGAAGATGAGTGTTTACACAACACTTGAAAGTGCAATTAATTAGGCGGACGCGGAAATACAAATTAATTTGTCAAGAATATTTGAGGGACTAATTAAATACATTAAAATTTGTACTGATGAAAGCATATATTATTCAAACAACAGACGCTAACACTATGGATGATTCAGATGATGAAAATTGTCAAAATATTGTTCTAATTATACCGAGAATAATAAAGAACTGAAAGGTTTGAAAACCGGAAATTAAATAAGATCCCGCTATTGAATAATTTGCTGAAAAATAATAAAAGCTTGTCTGAACGAAGAATTTTTGAAATCAGTTACCATTTTTAAACACTTTTATTCAAGTTGACTTAGATATGCAATTTTGTAATCTATTTTTCAATTACTTCCCGATGTCCTGGAGTTTTGGAACTCTATACATTTACGTATTCTCGATGATGTAAGCTATTTTAAAATTTTCAGAACTTAATTATATGTGAAGCGATTAATTAAATTTTAATTCATCGCTGGTGCCATCTGATAGTGAATTCGTGACAAAAAAGGCAACTATGGTTTCAATGTTTCATCACATATATAGTAATGAATTTTTAATGAAAGGCTAAAAGGTAGAAAATAATTATAATAAGCAAATCTATTTTTTCTTACTATACACTGCTAAAACTGTGCTACTGAAAACTGTTTATATTAATTTTATTTTAATTTTCAAACTAACTATGGCTGTTTCTTCACAGAATTAATATATTTAAAATAATTGGCAACACCAGAGGACTAGAGAAAGATGTGTCAGCAAGGGTCGTCTTTCCGAGGCCACCCTCCATTTTTAGAGAAATCGAAAAAACACTGCTTCACTGTACATTCCCTATGGAGAAAAACATTGACAGAGTCCCCCAGCCCCAACCACTGGACCAATTTCAACAATTTTCATTTTATATGAAAGCTTATAATGTCTCCCACACCCACATGACCCTCAAATTTTGAGAGGAATCGAAAAAACACTACATCACTGTATTTCTCTACTCACTGTACATTCTTTAGGGGGAAAACCTTGACAGTCCCCCAGCCCCAACCACTGGACCGATTTCGTCAATTGTTATTTCATATGGAAGCTTATGACCCCTAAATATGTCGTAAAGGGTTGTCTGCCGTCCACCACCCTCCGTTATCGAGATATATCGCAAAATAAAACTTTGGCAGAAACCCTAAGCCTTTACTACCACCAATTTATTTCGCCAAGTTGCTGGCATAACCACAGGCTATTAATTTCACGGAGGAACAGCTGGTCATCGAAGGCGGCTAGTGGAAATTTAAATTTTCATTAAAAAGAAAATTCGGCGGTTTAATTTCTCAAGCAAGGTCAAAATAAAGTATTGTTCAGCAACAGATTCCGAGACTACCACTTTTGGACATTTTACACCGGAAAGGGCTGTCAGGCAATGAGTCATACGAGCGCATTTCCGGAGTTCTTTGTTAGATCACGCCCAGTAAAATGTAAACATCACCCTTCCTTTCTTCACTTTCCCCATATTTTGATGAAAATAAATCCTCCCGGCGCATGCGTAAAAGCGCTGAAGGTTTCCGAATCCGTTGCTAAACAATAGCAATAATGATAAAATGCCTTAGAATTACTTAAAATGAAACTGGCATTAAAATATTTCGTATTATGAGTAGAGAAAAATTTTGAAAAGCACTTCTGATGGGAATGATGTTGTTTACGTTGTGATGAATATCCATCCGATAATTTTAAATATATCCCATGAAGTGAAATACAACATTAAATGAGATCATTGAATCGTGTTCGAACCCTTTTGTTATTCATCATCTAAAAACGCATCTATCCAATGAAAAATTCATTCTTTTTTCCGATTCTGTATTTCCTGTTTGAGAATCATACCTGAATACCGTTCTGGTTTGTCTGTCACAAAATGGCGGCTCTGACGTAAGCATTACTTGATATCAGACGAGTGTATTCTGATAAATTAGGAGACGTAAACACAATCATATTTATTACAACTCTAAGATTTCTCAGCATTCTGATCTCCTCTTAGTACTCTTGTAGTGGCCAAACGTCCTCAAGTTGGTGTGGTCCGGAAGTTTGGAGAGGGGGTGCCACTTCAGGTGTCGTCCTCGTCATCTGACCGTGGTCCAAAATTGCGAGGACCGTCTCGAAATAGTCCTCGCTTTGTTTCACAACGCGACGTTAATATAACTTTAAAAAACTCCTCTTAGTACTCTTCTCCCTCTTATTATCATAAAATATTATTACTCTCTCTCTTAGATAACTTCCTTTCATATTCTGTGCATAGAAAATGCCACATTAAACTTGTTATAAGCAAGCGCGGGTCTCAAATTCCTCTTAAACCTCTCTTTGGCAAGTAACCTATGCGTTGCTAGCTTAAAACCGAGAGTATGGAGATCGGCTACCTCTCTCTCTCTCTTGGACAACTTCCTTTCATATTCTGTACATAGAAATGCCAAATTAAACCTGTTATAAGCAAGCACGGGTCTCAAATTCCTCTTAAACCTCTCTTTGGCAAGTAACCTATGAGTTGCTAGCTTAAAACCGAGAGTGTGGAGATCGACTACCTCTCTCTCTCTTGGACAACTTCCTTTCATATTCTGTACATAGAAATGCCAAATTAAACCCGTTATGAGCCAGCGCGGGTCTCAAATTCCACTTAGACCTCTGTTTGGAAAGTAATCTATGCGTTGCTAACTTAAAACCGTTAATGTGGAGATCGGCTATGGTTCAGTAAACAGACCCATAAAAAAAGAGAGATGTTTGCTAGCAACGCATCTCGATCGGTTGCTTGCCTCTACTGGCAGTTCACAGATCCTGAGGGCGTTGCTTCTGCTACCAGTCACAGACAGTTGCAGTTACTATCGCAAGAGCGACTGCATTAGTTATTAGTTTATTGCCCACATTATTTAAGATTTTGAATGTTAGAAAAAGCTCGGATTTCAAATTTCTCTGCTTCTAGCTTGAAAATGTTACAGTTATTAGTTTACTGTCCACCTTATTCAATATTCTGCACATTAAAATCATTTAGAAATAAATGCCGACCATATAACCACTTAAGGCAGAAGTTGGAAAACATGCGAAAGTATGCTGGCCTCAATCGATTTCTTAACTGCAACTGTTACAAAGTTCAAACAATCGAACTCGGAGCTAGGACGCCTACCTGCCAACTGGATGGATATGCATGAATCTTTATTGAAAGCCCAAAAAATATACAAATACAAACTTAGAATTGGAATAACATAATTTGGAAAACAGATAATGTAAACCGAACATAATTTTGAACATTTACAAGCCTATTGTTTAGGAACGGATTCGGAAATCTTCCGCGCTTTTGCGCATGCGCAGGGTGGAGTTATTTTCATCAAAATAGGGGGAAAGTGAAGAATAGAAGGGGGATGTTTACATTTTACTGAGCGCGATCTAACAAAGGACTCCAGAATTGCGCTCATATGACTCATTGCCTGACACCCCTTTCCGGTGTGAACTCGTCCAAAAGTGGTAGTCTCGGAATCCGTTATTGAACAATAAAATGAACAAATTGAAAGAGAAGAACAGAGTAAAGCAAAGCAAAATGCTTACAGTTTAAAAGATACTAAAAAAGATAACTTAAATGTCTTTTTTTTTCAGTTTATGGTCACGATGAATGTGCTATGAAATTTTAAATTAGGAGGATGGAAATATAATATTTTCATTTTTTTATTCATTCCTTCATTGAAATATATCTTCTGTGAAGCATCCCTGTACAGTATCAATTGCAAACTAATACCGAATTTTAGAGTAAAATTTGTGACTCAAATACTGTAAATCGATTTCAAACAGTTTGGTTCGAGGAAGTTGAACTCCATTTACCAACACGCGAAGAAAAAAGAAGTTTGAAAATGTATGTTCATCTCTTTCATCAACTGATCTTCAAGATGACTGGATAAACACTTTTGACCCTTAAAGGCCCGATTTTTTTAAAAATTATTTTAAAATGTTTTTTTACTTTCATTTCTTGAATAAAACATGGGAAAAATATTTTTAAAAATCCTATTTTGTTCTATGGTTTATGGCTAAAAAATAATTTGAACTCATCGACCAGACTGGGCTTTAATTGAAAAAACATTTTGATAAAATTCTATAATGTCAAACACAGATGAGTTTTAATAAATAATAACACGGATAAGGAATTTTCTTCAACTTTGTAGAATAAAATATGGTATTCTCAAACGCACAAACAAAGCTAAACAGGTGTAGCCTCAAGAGAAAATCATCCAGGGTTGCCAGATCAAAATAGAAGATTAAGGCCAAATCTTCTTTAAAATAAGACCAAATTTGATAATTTGATTAAAGTACTCACACACATTTCCTCCTTATTTGCAATAAGAAAATGACTATCCTTTATGAAAAGGAATCCTACTTGATTGAGATATGTGTATAATATTCTTTTATTAAACTAAGATTTAAGTGAAAATTTTTTTAAACATCTACATATACGACTTTGCGAAAAAAAGAGAGAAAGAAAGAAATTCTGCTCTTGCTGGTGCAGAATGAAATGGCGGAGCGATATATCAACTTCTGAAAACAACAATGTTCTCTATTATTTTTCAAAGTGATTATGATGAATGAAAAGTTCTTTCATACTCATAGTAAATGACTAACAGAAAAAAATAATTAATAAATAAAACTGACTTCTGACTCATAATAGATGGCTGAATTTCCAAAACGCATTAAAAATATCAAAAAATGAAATACTCTTAGTTTCGATGTTATGTAAATAGCTGACACCAAAATCCAATATGCTGTGTCGTTCTAAATATTATTTTTGACAATTTTTTTCTGTTCCTTAGATTTGACATTAAAACCTTTGTTAAATGTTTATATTGGCATTTCAATACCAAAATTATAGAAATAAATGCCCTTTCTCCATTTTTTTAAATGATCTGTAATATGATGTCATCCTTCCAATCCTTTTTCTCTTAAAAAAAGAAAATAATATTTTGCACTTTTGTGTGAAGTTTTCGTGAAAGAATTCGACCATGAAAAGAAACGAATAAAACCAGAGAAAGTGATTCATATATGATGTGCAGAGACAAACATAGTTTCCTCTAGAGGCATTGTGACTAATACAATCTGTACAATCTGAAGAAATAGGTAAAAACCTTTCTCATCCTGGAACTACTTCGTTTAACAGCTCACTGTGGGCCATCTGAAAAGTGTTATATCAAAAGTTTATTAAAAAATAATAAAATTATTTATTAAGAATCATTCTAAAAGTCATAAGCAAAAATAAACCAAAATGAATTTAAGGCCAAATGAAAATTCTTAAGACCAAGGGCTTTGAAAAAAGGCCAAATTTCCAGAATTTGGCCTTAAAAAGGCCAATATGGCAACCCTGAAATCATCATTTTATTTTTTATAAGCACTCAGACTGCCATATATATGTTTTAAATTGATTTAATAAGAGTTTCAGCATAGTCGAGTTTCAGCCTTATTTTTAAAAATTTTAATGCCAAAATTGGGTATATTATTTAAAGGCAACACTGGGCATTGAAGGGTTAACTAAAACATAGGTGTTTCCTTTCAGATTTCAGAAAAATTTCTCAAGGAAATAAATGGGAAAGAATGTTCGTACTATCAGAAAGTCTATCTCTCACCAAATAGGAAAACAATTATTTTTTTTTAGTGGAAAGCTTGAAAAAGTTCTTTCACTTCCTGCCTCATCAGACTCGGCGCCATCTAGCTTCCTGTTGTTCCTTAAATTAAAAAAATTAAATGTTTCAATCATGAGATTTGAGCTTTTAAAAGAAAGAGATTTTAAGTTCTGGAGGTTTCCGAATGGCAATAAGACTGGGGGCTTTAAAAATGGAAAGGAAGATAAATGTATGGAGGTGTGAAATATCTTTGAAAAAAAAGAGGAAGGGGAAAATGACATAGAAACTGCGTCGAAAAGCTTTTATAGCACTTACTATTCTTTCGGTATAGAGAAAGTATTGTGATCGACCACAAAAATTCTTCAGATTTTGACGCATTTCCACGTTTTAAACCTTCCTGAGTTCGATAAGCACAATATTGTAAGTATGTCTGTCTGTGAACACGATAACTCGAAAACGGAAAGAGCTAGACGGATGAAGTATGTCTGTCTGTAAACACGATAAATTAGAAACAGAACGAGCTAGACGGATGAGGTATGTCTGTCTGTGAACACGATAACTAAACCAGTGGGAGTGGCCTGCCCTAAACTTTCTCATATACTGCTCAAAAATTTGTCATTTCCCCTCCCCTTGCGTGGATAAAAAAAATCGAACCTACTGTAATCCAGAATGCAACGAATATCAGAAGGTTTTTCATTGCAGATTATAGTGACTGTAAAATATTTAAGTGAAGAATCATATTAAAAGAGATGCCTATGTATTAAAACTTAGCAATATTTATTTTCCATCACATTCCAACAAGATACGCTATTATACGAGCGAGTGAAAACAAAACAGGAGATAAAACATATCTATCGCAAACTCCGACTCAAGGACAAAGTGCCGTAATCCTCCCGCTTGGTACCAGAGATTGCTAAGTACGCATGCGCATGGAGATCAGTTTTGAAACGAATGCTTAACAAGTATGTGATTACCAAAATTGTGTTTTTCGGACTCAGGGAGGTCTAAAACGTGGAGATTCGTCAAAATCTCGAGTTCGAATTTTTTGACGATTACAATACTTTCTCTTTATATACTTGTATACGAGAAAGTAAAAATGGAACGAGCTAGACGAATGTAGTCCCTAAACACGATAACTCAAAAACCGAACGAGCTAGACGGAAGAAGTATGTCTGTCTGTGAACACAACAACTCAGGAACGGAACAAGCTATACGGATGAAATTAGGTATGTTGTCCTTACACCAAAATTGCACATTTCTATCATATTTTGGGCGAAATCTCTCAATAAGAAGACTCCGTCAGTCTTCACGTGCGCCGGGTGGAGTTATTTTCATCAAAATAGGGAGAAAGTGAAGAATGGAAGGGCGATGTTTTCATTTTATTGAGCGTGATCTAACAAAGATCTCCGGAAATGCGCTCATATGACTCATTGCCTGACACCCTTTCCGGTGTAAAATCGTCCAAAAGTGGTAGTCTCGAAATCCGTTGCTGAACAGTAAAAGGCAATGTTTGTGTGCGTGTGTGTGTCCGCGTTGTCCAGACGAATCTATCGCACTTACAGCCATGAAATTTGGCACACAGGTAGTCGCAATGGTGACTGAATGCACCTCGAAGCCGGAATTTTAAAATTTAATCCAGAAAATATTTTATTTAATGTTTTGTGTTATTTTGCGTTCATTTTCGGCACGTTTACAGCTGTAGTATCTTTTCTAATGATAGTTGATAAACAATCAATGCACAATTGGATAGAACAAATAATTTTCTTTCTAACGAAATTTGTTTTGGGCTTCAAACGTAATTTGCTGAATTTTGAAAAAAAATTAAAAAATAGTCAGTTTTGCCAACAAAATTTTGTTTTCGTATTTAAATTGACTGCATCTACCGTTCTAATAACGTTTCATCTTTCATTTTTTTGAAGTAATGAATGGAATATTCCCCCCTGATTTAAAACAAGAACGGTTAAAATATATTTTGTGATTGAACTGTAATTAATTTTTTTCTGAAGTGTTAAAATATTTTTGATCCAATTTTTCCTCCGTGATTCTTCATGACCAAGGTTGTGATGTTGTTTACCAGCGTTCATTTCGTCGAAACCACGTGACGTCATAATCTCTTCGCTTTCAGCGAGATTTTTCAGTACGATGGTACCGTCTGTCGTCGCGTCGAAAGATCATGCTTTTAATTTGTTTGTCTTTACACTTTTTGAAGGCTGATATCTTTAGTTACAAAAGACATGTTCATCCTGTGTGTACTTTCGCTGAAACTGAAAAACTGAAATGTGACCTCAACGAGCTTTTTACATAATGAAACTTCAAAGTTTAAACCTGAAATTGAAGATTGTGGGCTTTTTTAAAAAATTTTGTTGAAATTTTTAATGTCACGGGTAATGCTGTGAAGGTAATGCTAGTAACTAACTAAAACGGGCCTCAATTAAAGTGGGTGCCCTGTATATGTTAGAAAAGTAGCACTTCTTGTTGGCGGATTTTGCCCAAAGTTTTATATAGATCAAATATTTTTGGATAAGTCATGAATACCAAATTTCACTTGTCTAATTTCCCTGCAGTTTTGATTTAAGTTTTACTATACATATAGACATAAATTGTTCCACAAAAATAGTTTTATTTTTCTCTGTTCTCTCTTTCAAGAAGGTCAAAGCTTTGAGATTCGTCACAATCTCAAAGTTAAATTTCTTCAAGATTACAAATACTTTCTCTTTTTATATTTCGTACACAGAAAATATTCAATACGAGGAAGTAAAAATTAAAGATTCAAGAGAGTTTTATACAATTTTTATAAATGGATGAGGCAGTTGTAGATATATTTGGTTTAATTACCTCTTACAATCGAAAAACTAAGGCTATAAAAATGGCACGAATTACAGAACAACTAAGGCACTGAAAAGAAATCATTTGCAAATAACATGGCAGTTTTAGCAATAATATCTTTTAAGATATTTAATTAAAACACACTTGGAGTTACTTTTTATTTTTTAATTGCTTTGGAAATATTTATAAATCAAAAGTTAAGAAGCTGGTATGATAATCCAGAACGTCAATTCAAAATTGTATCCTGAAGGGAACATTAAATAGATTTCGAAAAAAATATTTATTATGAATTTTAAATTTTAAAAAGGGAATTATATTTATTCTATCGGCTTATTCTTAATTTAAAAAGTTCGAATTTGTACTCATTAAAAACTGCAAATGAGTTATTAACAGGTTACTTTTTACATTTTTTATTCAACCCATTACGTTCAGAATGAGTTGTATCTAGATAACCAGAAAAAAATGTAATAGAAACACCACATACATTATGAACAAAAGCTCTCTTAATTTTAGATAGACTATCGGTGAAAAAACAATGTTTTTCCCACCATTTTTTCGTGCAGTCCTCCCCCCCCCCCCAAAAAAAAAAAATGTCACACACGTCCCCCGAGTGGTCAAAAATGGTCGTGCCTATGTAGACTGCCCTTAAAAGCATACGAAATTACCTATTCCAGTCACGGTTTATCATTGTTGCTTTTAGATTTCCCCCTTTTGATGTTTTTCGACGATGGGAGTCGTCGTAAGGAAAGGACAGTTTTTACTTCATAAATTAAAAATGATTATCTTTTCAATGATGTGGCTTTGATAGTCTTTCTGTTTTTAACATGATAATGTTTACAGGCTTGCATTCTTTCTGTAAATACAGTAAAACCTGTCTATAATGATATTGTAGGGACGTAGAAAATATATTGTTATAGACAGGTTATGGTTATAGACAGTTTGAGGATTTGCGCATCCAATAATTATGTCTATATGCATGTATTAATATACTCACACATTTTATTGTCCTTATTTATTCATCTTAGGAATATTCGCTGATATAAAATTGTATTTTATAAACATATAAAATATGCAATTTTATATACTAATGCAAAATTTTATATTCAAACTTTTTTCAGAAATTCAAAATGAAAATTTTAGTTGAAAACTTTGTGAGCATCGTCATTTACGGTGCCTTTAAATCGTTTTCATTTGCTTATCCACTTTACTTTCCACAGCAGCTTGAATGTCTTTTCTTTCTTCTTTCAAAAAAAGTAGCTATCGTAGATTGAAAAACCCCATATATCTTAGCAACATCAATTTGCTTTAGTTCTAGCTATTTCCAAAGTTATTTGTAGTTTTTCTTCAAATGCCGATGTTTTCCGCCACGCCATCCTAGATTCATGGTATTAGTACTTCAAAGGTGAATTTCAAGGAACAAGTGACTTAACCCAGTCTTAACCCTTTTGCGTTCATTGGTTTTGCAGTGAAACCACACACTGAGCATTTTTTTACTGCACATGGGCGAAACGTAGCGTCATTTTTCTTTCACAACTTAAGAGCCAGATATATTGGCCAACTTATATAAAAATTCCAGTTGAACACCGATAGTATTCACAAAGATATCGGCATTGCAAGAGATAAATTGCTTTTGGTTTCTTAAGAGAAACAAAATGATGAGGGTTCTTGTTTAAAAATTGAATATTTTTTATATTTGAATCTCCGAAAGTGATATTGAATTTTATGAAGGTTGAACATCCAGAATACTCGCCTATACTTATAAATTAAATACATAATTTAAACTGTATTTCGACGATTAACTTATTCCGAGGGAAAATAGCCCGTAACCGTTCAGTGGTTTCACTGTTCAACCACAAATTTCTAGAAAATAAAAAATGCTAAATTTTTTCCCTTTCATATTTATGATCAGCTACATGTCTAATACTCATTTTTGAAAGAAATTTAATAATTTTCAAAGCAAAAGATGTAGTGATCTTGAAAGGGTTAAGTGCTAAATGTGAAATAGCAGGCAAATGTCTACTAGGAGTCAGAGGCAACGCACATCTGCGCACATTCCAATTGCTAGTCCCCTCCCGGATCTCCCCGTTACAATAGGCTCCCTTCCCCCGATTCCATTGTTATCTTACATTCTTTGAACATAGGGTGTCGTTTTTCAAGAAAAAGTGCTGTACCAGCTTTATAAAGTGGTAAAATTATCGTTATTGACAGGTGAGTCTAAAAAGAGCGTATCGTTGTAGACAGGTTCAAAATACATTGAGTAAATAGGAATTCCGCCGGGACCAAAGAAAATATCGTTATAGACAGTATCGTTATACACATATTTCACTGTAGCGGCATGAGTGATGCCAAAGTCGTTCAAAACGCTCCACAGAACAGACCGTTGGACTTCGAACTATCAAATTTGGCACGTAGTTACTTCTTGGGTAGTGGGTGCTCATTAAGAAAGGTTTTTTTTTCCAAAATTTTTATTAGGAATGAATCCAAATGTTAACCTTTTTCATCAATACTTTTGGAGCCTATTATTGCATAAAAAACATTTTTATCTAACTTTAAAGTAAAAAAGTTACCTTTTCAGTGACATAAATTTTATTTCTAATTTTAATTAATTGGAAATAAAAATTTCCCCAAATTTATTATAATTACTCAATTTTTGGTCTAATTTAGATAATTCGTAGAAATATTTTTAAATATATTTTAGAACAACACTTTTCACTGTCTTAGTTACTGCATTTAATCATACACGCATTGAGACGATATTAAACACAATTTTTGTGTACTATCGTTGCTATATAATTAAAATTAAACTTTAAAAAAATATTATAAAGACAGACGAATCAATCTTAAAACATTACCATGCTACGATGTTTTGGACTAGAGCAGTGGTGCGCAAACCATGGGTCGCGACCCCTTCGGGGGACACGAAAAATTTTTTGTGGGTAGCTAAATTCAAAGGAATTTATTTGATATTAAAAATATATACGGCATTTCTTCCGAAACAATAGTTGCAACACCTCTAGGGGTCGCCAAAAATTTTACACAAAGAGAGGGGGTCGGAAATGAAAAACGTTTGCGCACCGCTGGTCTAGGTGGCCGTAAATTATGGAAAATTTCCTATTTTTGGTATCTATTATCTGCGAAAATTTTAAAACTAGAAGAGAAATAAAAGCATGTTTTAGTGGAGAATTTTACGCTCTTTAACTTGTTGATTCAAATGTAATGTGAAAATTGAATATTTTTTGAGATATTCAAGAAAAACTAAAAAAGGAAACCAGAAAACGCCTATAGATCGGTACTGGGTACCAATCGCTTTTGCCGATCGGTAGCCATTGCGAAAGGAATTCTCTCTCTGTAGCAAATTTAGAACGCCGTAACTCCGCGTTACCCATCAGGAAAAATCTTATTTGCTCTCTCATTAAAAATACCGTATTTGTAACCTTATTAAGATTTTTATATTAATTCTTGAGTACAGTATATATACAGGGTGTATCACAATTTTCGGACACCCTGTATACAGTAAATACAAATGTAAGAATATGTTTTTCTTTGGAATTTCACATAATTTTAGATTTCATCAGGCTTTACTTTGCATTTTAGTTATTCAGTGGGAAAACTTAAATCTTTTCTTCAGCCAAATCAGCTACAAACGACGACAAATGCAGACCTACATCTGAACGTTTATATCGCTTGCGTTAAATTAATTCCCAATTTCGAAGTTAAAAGAGGGCTATGGGAGACCTACCTCGTCATTTTGAACAGTTATCAGGCGACATCTGAGCTGGCAAAGTAAAAAGCATTTGACCTCTGACGAAAGATTAATGTCATAACAAGCAAGAAGACGAAGGTAAATTCCTTTTGTCTGGAGGTGCACGGAAACCTCTCTCCTCCTTTTTATTCCTCTACGTTTATAACAGTGTGAACTATGAGGATGAAAGAGGGTGGAAGAGAATGCAACTGATCAGAGCATTCCAACCAGATGCCACAAGTTTAGGTTAAAAGCTGTCGAAGTTACGGGTTGAAAGTCACCTTTCTGCCCATCAGTTCTAAGCAATTGCAGCTATCGAGAAGCTTTTCCAGTACAAAGGTTGATCATTAGAGGGAGGCGATAATTCTACTTATTTGAATCATCTTTCTATCTTCAATCGTAAGGCAGTTATGGGGAAATGAAAATCACAACCCCTACCATTTTCTCCCCCTTTGAGCTAGATGGCCCATCTTCGAACTCGATTGAGATTTTCCCCCTCCCTACAACATATATCTCTCATAGGTCAAATCCAATCAAAATTACTTAAGCTATCGTGTTCACAAGATAAAATAATATAAATTTATAAACAAGGAGTGGTTTGGGGGATATAGGGACCATGATCAGAGAAGATGAGCAGAAGTGTTCCGAAAGCCGTGCTATCATGAGAACCATTGCAATAGGTAAGGAAACTACCTAATGAATAGGCTATAAGAAATGTATCTAACGTTCGCCTTTAACGGCAGATATAACATACAACAGTCCTACGTACTCTGCATCGGATCTTCAGTTGAAATAAGTATCGATCCTGAAACTCAATTTTTTTAACGTAGGGCTACGTTCCTCCCATTGGAGTGTCATGAAGAAATTTGATTCACACGCCAAAACGCCACAAAAAACGTTGTACGGGAGATCCTCTATATCTCGATAACTACATACGTTAGAAACATAACAAATGTCTTATTTTAGAGATAAAGGGTAACAACAAAAGTTACAAAAAAAATTGAAAATCGAAATTATAGTTATGCGACAACTGAGTCGCAAAGTTGGGGCAAAAATATGCATGAACTGGTGGCGCAATCCTCTATATCTCGGTAACTACATATGTTAAAAACATAACTAGTGTCTTATTTTAGATATAAAGGGTAACAACAGAAGTCACAAAAAAATCGGAAAAGAGTCACGCGAGTAAAGTAGTCCTATGCCTTTAACATCAGCGGCTGTTGGAAAAAGACAGCCACCCGTCATTTTTTTAAAGTTTATATATATTTACGTCCTGTTTTAAAGCAATACGGGAGCAAGTTTGGGATGCACATCGTAATTCTGAACCGTGTTCGGATGACGAAGACGACACCTGAGCCGGCTTTCGACTCTCCAAATGTCCTCCCATACACGTGGGAGAGGATTTGGCCCTAGACGGATTAGCGTGCACTATACCCACAAACAAAGCTATTCTTCGAAGAAATCGGGTTTCGAGCCTGGAACCCTCCGGCTCCGAAGCCGGAACCTTACCACCATGCCACCGTGGCCATCCTGAAGTTCAGACCTTACCACCAAGCCAGCAAGATCCGATTGAACCAGAGGAATAACGTGTGAAAAGAAATCTTTCAGGACGACCAAAACATGACGAATGATTCGGATGGAGGATTCAAATTTGAGAAATAACGAATCAATTGAAAATCCATCCAGAAAGTTATCTGGAAAAGTTCTTTGGCAAAACTGCACAAAGAAGTCAGTCAGTAAGTTAGATATGTTAACTCTCTGACATTCAGGGCACAAAACCATAAAAGGAGGGAAATAATCTACCGTCGCAAATCATTCCTATCAATCATGTGCTGCGAACAAATCCTGTGCATTATGGTGGAGGTCCCCTCAGGGTTTTTTTTAACACCGGTCGACGAAGTATACGATTCAGAAAAGAAAAGACATCGTTTATCGAGAGTAGGGACACACTTTTTCCTACTCCATTTTTTTTTCTTCCTCGCACCCTTTTTCATATTTGTTATCTCCCTCCTGAATTGGAAAGCAGCAAAAGATGCTTGACCCAGAGATTTTTCCAAAAAAGTGCGAGACGACAGTTGTTGCGTTTTCGGTGGACTGTAAGTAGGCATTGAAATGGCCTGGATGTGAATTTGGTTTTCAGATTTCTTCGTAGATTTCACCGGCGAAGGATTTTTCGGGCTTCATTGTTGAGAGAATCTTCCAGTATTCCTATGCCACTTATTCCAGAAATTTACACATTATTACTCTATCTACAACTAGCAAGGTTTCTGAATATTGATTTGTGTAGAGAACGAATTTATTTTACGGTACTCATTAAAATTTATTTTTATTGTTACAAAGTCCATGATATTTCCACATATTTTGTATTATGTCTGTTTTTGTGTGTGAAATAACGAATTTTCAGCTTTGGTTTTTGTTAGAGAGAAAAGTTACAGAATATAAATATATATAAAGCAATAAAAACATGAAACAAAAAACGATGACGAAAATGGAAAAAAAATGTAAAAAATATCATGGAATATTGCTCATCAGGAGGAGAAATATTCCAGTGATATACAAAAGATGTCCTTTTCTGCGTTATGAAAACGAATTAACGCTAAGAAACATATTTATTTGTTTAAGGCTTTAATAAAATTATTGAAGATTGTTCCCTGTATTTTAATAGCACCTCCACAGCAGCAAAGTGGTTAAAGGATGTTATGTGAAGCATTTTGCCTTTTAAGCAACATTTTGAAAAATTATCTTACCCATGAAACGCACTCTAGCCTGTTATTTGAAAATTATTTGGAAAATAGTGAAACAATTATTCAATCAAAGTAATAAAAAATAAATAAAATTCATAGAAAAATATGAAATAATTTCTTCAAGAGAAAGATTAAAACTTACAAATAGAATCGGGTGTACGATAAATCAAAGAAAATGTCAAAAAATATCGATCAAGTATACCAAAAATGAAAAAGCTAAATGCTTCAGTATAAATAATTAACCTCTTGACCATCAAATTTATTTAAACTCCCATTTAGATTACACATCCTATTTAAGACATAGATTGTTATTTCAATTAAAATAAGAATCTAAAGGACATCTGAGATACTAAAACGTGTCCAAATGATTTTTGTCATTTAAATTAATCGCCACTTTGGCTTAATGGCAGATTTAAATATCAAAATTTTGTAATTTGTTGCAGGCGCATAAATGTAGGCGAAGGGTTTAAGATGGATTAAAAATCAATCCCGTTGCCTTCTTTTGTTTTCTTCTTCTTTCAAAAACTCCAACAAGAAGTCAATCAAAGATATATTTATCCCTTCATATTTTCGGGGGACACATAAAAGCCTACGCCAGAGCCATTCCAAGAGAAAAATTACCTCTTTCTATCACAACAAATCATTCCTATCTATCATCTGCAATGGACACATCATGGATCATGTAGAGGCACACCTCTGCTGCCCCTTTCTTCATTTCTCACCTACCAACGAATACAATTTGAAGAAAAAATGCCATTCTACATCATTGGCCGAGAGTTCTGGCGTTTTTTTATTTTCCATCTTTTCTCCCTTTTCTTTCCTACCGTTTGCAATCTCGTTTCCCGATTTGGAAAGCAGCAGAAAATGCTTGACCCGGAGATTTTTCAAAAAGCGAGTGACAGCAGTCGTTGCGGTTTTGTGAACCCAGATTTGGTTTTGAGAATTTGGCGGAGAATTCGCAGATGAAAGATTTTTCTTACAGGAAGTGTTTAAAATCTCTTTACACAAGCTTACCAGGAGTAAATATTTTCTTGACTTATATATAATGTAAATGAGAGTTTACTTATATCTAAAGGCAATGATGAGACGACTCGCTGTCTGACATTCAACACGTTTTATTTTCTTGTTGACATTGGGATTATGTTAGATGCGCTCATCAAACACTACAAACTCATCATATCATTTATATAATAGTTGGGCCTCAATCTGCAGGAATTCACCCCTCGTTATACTATAGGTGAATCTGCCTCAAAAGAAACTGACCACTTGAGACCTTTACTTAAAAAATCTCTAACCGTGCCCTGTGTTCAGAAAAAGTTGGCGCCTTACTTTAGAGGGTCGCAAAGTGAACTGAGTGAAAACTGACTTTCTCGCTTAAAGTCAGAAGCCACTTACAAGAGAGGTTAAAGGTTGAAGTAGGGTCCTCCCCCTTCCGGCCAGGCCCTCACAGGATTCAATGGACCGACCTCTCTTACTTTTGTGGGGAATTTTGCAACAGGATTTATAGATGCTGAATCAGTCAAATTCTTCTTAGAGTGTGGGCTGGTACCTATGCTGTGCCATTAAGTTTCAATTACTACGTGAAACTAATTTGTCCATCACCTAATTGATAGTTTAACTCCACTGTCCTATTGGATACCACATGTGTGATGGTTATATTAGATTTTAACTTTGGAAGATCAGATTAGATAGCCCCAAGGTGGATAGCTTTTTTATTTCTCGGTCCGCAATCCCAGTTTTAATAAGAAATTTCGCAGTGGCGTGCGGTGATTCGAAAACCTACTGAAACGGCCGAACCTTTAGTAAACACAACAATATTCACTTCAAGTACATAATAATATTAATAAATTATCTCAAAATAAAAAAATAAGCTGAACACAAGAATAATAATGCGTAGAAAAAACACTAAAAATATTCCACACAAACGCAACTAAGTTACCACTCGACAAACAACAGGATGTAACGCCACTAGTAAATCGTCATCAGCCTGAACGAGGAAATGACATAATGAGCATGAACTCAACGGAATCTATGGGGAGATGAAGCATGAACCATTTTCTCCCTTTAAACACGAATTTTTACATGGCATCTAATATCGGCAGTAAAGTCAGAAATACTAGGCCGATCCAAAAGGTCACGTGATGGGTGTGAGCGAGGGAGAATATTACGCAATGAGCATGAATTCAACGAACCAATAGGGAAATGATCAGCACCCGAGACGAAGCACGAATCATTTGCTTGCTTTAAACACACGAAATTAACATCACACACATGGTCGGCAGGAAAGTCAAAAGTACTGAAGGCAAGGGCGGTTCAATACGAAACTCATTCTGCCACTCGTCCGTAGCGACCAAGGAAACGCAATCATGTTGTTGAAAGTTTTCGAGAGCTCTCCCAAGAAAGTCCTCGTCTGTTAAGTTTAATCTATCTAGTTTTTTGCATTTTTTGAGTTCCGTGTTCATAAGCACAACGATGGGCAAACACATTTCCTGTAGATAGGTTTGTCCAAAATTTGATAGGAATCTACAAATCAACCCCTTGCCCTCCAGAATCTAGTTAGATGAGTTTTGCGCTTTGCATGTCGCATTTGCAGATTAGATTCCTTAAAAGACTACCCAATTACTTTGATTAGCAACCAAAACAAGCAGTAAAAATCTCAGTAAAATTCTATCTAAATTGTTTGAATAAAAAATGGAATCATATGCGTTTTGTGGTTAAAGTATGCATACAACTCAATATCTCCTTAGCGGAGCCAAAGGAGCGGTGCAAGGTTAAGTATAGAAGAACTATAGAGATTCATCAACATCTCGAGGTAGAATTTTTTGACGATTACGGCACTTTCTCTTTGTAAACTTCGTATACGAGAAAAAAAAACGTTTTTTCCTCGTTCCAACCAATATTCAGAAGCAATATTCTCCATGCAACAGAGTAACTCTCAGTAAGCTTCTGGTACATTCAGTCAGCTTTGCAAGCATATTTTCAGACTGCAATAAAAACAGACGCCTGAAAATGCTGTCAACTCCCAATTCCCCACAAAAATTTGAAAGCCAAATCCGTCTTCACAAAATATTCAAATCCAGACCATTTCAATAGCTACTTAGAACTCGTAGAAACTGCAGCAACTGTTGCCACATAGTTTTTGGAAAATCTCCGGGTCAAGCATCTTTCTCTGATTTTCAAATCGGGAGACAGGAAAAATATTTTATGGGGTGCAAAAAGTGTGTCCCCTCTAAATGATGTCGAATGGCTGCTTTTCCCCCTTCGAATTGTATTCTTTGTCCGTCCGTGTCAAATGAAAACTGAGCGCTGAGGGACCTTCTCACTTTGATTCATGACGTGTCCGAGGCAGATGATGGATAGCAATGATTTGTGGAGGCAATAGGATTTTCTCCGTATTCTAGGGCAACTTTTTTATGTGTGCTTTGAATATCAAGGCGTAAATATATCTTTAACTGACTTCTCGTTGAAATTTTTCAATGGAGGAAAAACAATTGCGAATTGCTTTTTAATTGACTGTATTTTTGCGATCTTAAATCATTTTCGTGTAGTAGCTTTCGTTACTTTATATTAATGAATAATTTTTCGAGATTTTTCTTAACATTTCCCGAACAATCTAAAGTGAATTAGCCAGAAACTCATTTGATTAAATAAAACTCAGAAATTAAGGGAAGTTTGAACCCAAAGTCCATTAACCCTAATCCTGTTACTTCGACGTACCTTTTCTCGAATTCTGTTATAGATTCATGTTTGAAATTTTTTATAAAAGTAAAATACATCTTCCTCATTATATTAAAATGATTTTTTGTTAAAATTTAAAAATATTTTTTATAAATTTTTTTGTGACAGAACAAAAAAATGTTAAATTGGCCACTTCGATGTACCTTTTCTCAAAATTTGTTATTTATTATAGATATATGTTTGAAAAATTTTTTTATGAAAGTAAAGTACACCTTTCGCATTATACTGAAATGAGCTTTTGGTTAATTTTTAATTCTTTATAAATTTACAAAATATTTAATTAGACATAGTGAAATTTTGACACGAAAAAAATTGTAAAAAGTAAAGTTTTGAGCTTTTTAAAAAAGAAGCCCATTTCTGTATAAAGAGAAAGGTGTACTTTACTTGTATGAAAAGTTTCAAACATGCATCTATAACAAACATGTATCTATAACAGAGTTTGATGAAAGGTACATCGAAATGGCCAATTTCACATATTTGTTTTGACACAAACAAATTTGCAAAAAATAAATTTTTGCATTTTTTTTTCAAAAATCATTTCAGTATAATGAGAAAGATGTACTTTACTTGTATAAAAAATTTCAAACATTAATCTATAACAGATTTTGAGAAAAGGTACGTCTAAGTAACAGGGTTAGGGTTAACGGACTTGGGGTTCCAACTCCCCTTAAGTAAAAAAAGGCGTCATGCATAGAAAAATCTCAACTTTAACCTTCAAGCGGGCGGTCGTATGTGAGAGATACACTAGAGAAGAATTTCGTTTTGTATCTTTTAACCAGAGGGTGCTGCGAAAGCATGACCTTGCTATTTTTCCAGAACCTTTCGAAGAACTGTTAGTCATCCTTTGGAATTCGAGAATATTAATAAGAATAAATAGAACTAATAGAACTCTCCGAATCTATTTGTATTTCAGAGATAATCGTGACCGTTGCAATGAAATAGATATGAAACTGACTTCTTGCTTTTTATATGTAAATTTCAATTGCTTTTCAATTCCCATATTAATTTACAGTTTTATATTACAAATGTAAATATTCCATTTGTTTTGTTTTCACGTCATTCAGCTAATTCTTTGGTCATTTTATATTGTTTTTGTGTTTTACGTTTACATTGTTTCCAATCCTTTTTAAATGAAAATTGTTTAAAATAGTTCTACTAATAAACCCTTGCCCCAATTTCATGACTACTCTCTTAAAAATTTATATTTAATAATAGTGTATTTAGGAAATATGCTCGACCTTCATTGTTGGTATAGAGGACGCGCCTGCTGGAAGGTTAATAATTGAAATTAAGTTTGGAAAACATGAAATTCAGAAAACTAAACACTGCAAAATTTACATAAAAAAAACTACAAATTAATTCATGAGTGAAAGTCTTGTTACGCTCTCGCTATTATTTTTCTAATTTTGACATATTTCGTTTTATTTTTCAATCAAAATCTATTCGGATAATTGGAGTTCTACTGCTCTTCATTCTTGACTTCTTTAGTTTAAATGAACTTTTAGATTTTTTTCTGGCGAAAAACCCGTTTTTTTTTAATATTAGTTGCCGAAGTTATTGTCAAAAGACGATAAAATTGTAAAATACAAAAAAAGACGTCGAGCTAAAACGGTAGTACTGTATTTTTATAGATAACAGCTGAGAACATATGGTTCTGCAAGGCACACCAAACCAAGTAAGTTTGGCGATATTTTACGGAGTCAGAGATGAAAACGACAGGCGATAGAGGGCGCTCAATGTTCAACATAGTGAGGCGAATGAAAACACAAAAATTACAAGGCAATAATAAATTCACATTTATTATTCTATTTGTGGGACCTCACACCTCAAACGTTTTGTGAGTGAAACTCATGTGAACTCTGCAGAGGAGTTCGTAGACAGAATTGCAGCCATTGCTGTCAACATGTACGAGAAGCTTGGCATATTGAATCCAAAGCTGCGAGGCGTGCATTGAGATTGGCGGACGCGCCGTTGGACACTTCTTGTTCATTCATTCAATACCCAGGATAGCCGACTCAACCTTAAGGTTAAAGAATCCAGGTAGACTCTTTGAGAGGAGAACATTCCAGCAGACAGATAGACATGGTCAGAATGTGTCCAAAATATACACCAAATATTGAAGGAAAATTTAAGTTTATTTTAAAAATCAAAACGTTACCAATTAAAAGAACAAAGGATAAATTAATAAAAATGTGATACCCACAAAAATTTTAAAAAATGAATATAAAACAAAAAACACACAAAATAAATGTCAGAAGTAACGGATAATAAATATAGAAAAGGGATTTCACATAAGTCTAAACGAAAGAAAATGGTACAACATAATTGAAACAAAGACGCAGAAGTTATCTATCACACAAACACACACTCACACAATCAAAACTTATACAAAAATAGACAAAATCAAATTTCAACACCAAATAAAGTGCAAAAGATACAAAAAATAAAATTAAAAGAGCAACAAATAAACGAGGCACTAAAGTGGGAAAACATTAAAATACAAGTTCGAAAAATGTAAATACACATACAAAATAAATTTATAATATAAAAATACAGAGCATATTAGTAATTGGTCGAAGCATTCAGGTCTTCTAAATCTTAAAGAAAAGATTTTGCTTTGGCACTTAAGACTTCTCGTAAATAAGTATGGCCTAATATTTATTACTTTTTATGTTATTTTTGTGTTTTCGTTGGCCTCAGGGCATTCAACTTTATGCGCCCTCTATCACCAGTTATTTTCAACACCGACCGGCAAACTACTATGAAGCTTGCGTAGTTTGGTGTGTACCGCTGCCTCTTCGAGTTTGGGTCACATTTTTTTAAAAAGTGTGCCAGATAACTCGAGGGGAGAAAACTGCATATTTACGGGTTTCGAAAGGTTTGTTGGGAAGACTGGACTAAACTGAATGCAGTTTAGTCCTGTTAATTTCTCAGTAAATTATTCTAAAATCGGAGATATAAACATTCATCAATTTGACGATGTACATCCTATATTGTTAACACTGGTAATCCATTTCCTGCTGCGATATGAAATAGAATTGACTACCTGCTGTTTTATGCTCATCTAACTGTCGTCTAATCATATGAGAGCTGTCGAATGCAGAGCTTAATTTTGAACTGTAGGCAGATAAACAGGTTTCACCTGCATTGCTACTTCAGATTATACTTTACCAACTTAACCCACGATAAATATAACTGCTGTAACAGGAACCATGACAGTATAAACAAAAAGGTTTTGCTATAATCGAATAACTTCGAGTTTGCACTCTACCAATCCTGAAGAAGGACTTCAACACCACTCTACAATGACTCTGTTAGGGAATTAAAGTAACAGAGATAGACGAGCATGGATTATATAACATTTTGCCTCACGTTATTAGTAATATGGTAATTGTTCTCCGGATTCGCATTAATCAAATAATATATTACTTCCTATATTGATTAAAGTCATTTTTAAAGCGTTAGGTGAAAGCATTTCTTTTTTCTCAATAATCTTTTACCTAGAAGTGATACAAATGTTCCACCCAGTGGCGGCTCGTCCATTAGGGCTGCAGAGCTGCAGCAGCCCTGAAATTGTTTTTTAAACTTGTATTTTTCGTTTTTAATCTTATTTGCTAACTTTTCCACTCTCAGAGTTCAAAAACTTGCGAAAATGCAAAAAAAGTAATAAAAATTGAAAAAAAGGCATAAAATGAATCCAAACGAAGAGAGACGCAGGTCTGAGCTGCAAAATAATCCGCCCCGAAATCCGTTCACTGAGCAGAATATCTGGAGTGAAAAAGCAACTCTTTCTTCCTTTAGCTTTTACAGGCTATAGACTGAAAGTCAACACAGCTCTGGCTGGCACGGAGCCAACTGAACGAAAGAAAGATGCTATCTCATTGGTTGTTTATGAGTTTCGGTTCGTGTTGCGACGATAGATTCAAGCAAATAATACTCTTCTATAACTTTCAAATTTTTAGAGAATTTCAGTAAAAAATGTATTTAATATGTTTTAGCTTACAAATAAATTTTCCGTTTATGAGTTATTTGATATTCATTTTTGAAAGAGTGTTATCGGATGAACTGGGCAAGAAGGGAAGTGTATTTGTGGAGCTCCGATTATTATTTTTTTTTCGTCAGAGGAATCGTCACATCAACATTCACTTTAATTTTTGTTAGTAAAACTAATAGAAAATGTCATATGCTGGTTATTTACTTTGTTTGTAAAGCAGGAAATTTCACATCTGGATTTGGAATTAAAAATTTTGGCTTACTTGGAGATAAAGTAGCTTTTAAAATTGTATTCTCTTGGTGAACTTTTTTTGCAGCCCTTCTCGTTTCTGAGCTCACGAACCGCCACTGGTTCTACCAGTAGAATATTTTCCGGATGTATATAACCGGTAATATATAAGCCGATGGTACATATGACATTATGTCTTCACACACGAAGCGGAACTAATCTATCTGTTATCTGTAACTGTAAATAGTTTTAATATCTTCTCCTACAGTAACCCCCCATGTTGGATGAGAGTATTTTTTGCTAAGGAGAGAATGCAAGAATAAGTAACTACATGGACTTAAAAAGGAACCCCAGATCTTATATTCTGATAAGTTAGCCCTATAATGACGTTACGGGTGGTTTCAGACGTTCAGATGCTTATAACGTAAAGGATAGGAAATCGCTTCATTATAAAAGGGGTCAAAAGAAGGCGAGCTCTCCACAGTGTAAAGACTAAAGGTCAATCTATTTTTCAAAGGTCACGGTGGCCTGGTGGCAGAGTCCAGACTTTGGGGGCGGTGAACTAGAGTTTTAAAACATAAATTCACCTTCAAAATGAGTGGTGCATGCTTGACATGGCTCAAATGTCCTTAAGTTGACATGGCATGAATTCTTTTAAACTTATCTGTCGCCCACATTATCTCACAACTGACACCAGATTAAAAATTCTCAGTTTCTTCAACACACGCGGAAATTAAGTAATGAATCGAGTTTCCAAAAATTCCTATCTTTCTCTAACACTTGACTGAGAGAGCCCTACGTCAGTAGAAATTAGCAACCACAGATTTGCAATGGTTATTAAAAGATTCAGAGTAATTTATGGTTCCATTTAATACGTTCCGTGCCACGTGCGTCATGGATGGTACATGCTAAACTTTCCATTCAAGCCACATGTACCATGGATGGTACATGCTAGGCTTTCTATTCAGGCCACGGGTGCCATCGATGGTACCATTCGCATTATCTCACAACTGACACCTGATTAAAAATTCTCAGTTTCTTCAACACACGTGAAAATAAAATAATGAATCGGGTTTCCAAAAATTCCTATCTTTCCTTAACACTTGACTGAGACAGCCCTACGTCAGTAGAAATTAGCAACCACAGATTTACAATGGTTATTAAAAGATTCAGAATAATTTATGGTTCCATTTAACACGTTCCGTGCCACGTGCACCATGGATGGTACATGCTAAACTTTCCATTCAGGTCACGTGCACCATGGATGGTACATGCTAAACTTTCCATTCAGGCCACGTGTACCATCGATGGTACACACTAATCGAAAAGTTAAAACTGATCGCAGGGCCACGTGTGCCATTAATGGTACACTATGCGATAACTACGCTAAACAAGATAATTATGTATTGTTGACGATATAATGAAATATTGTGTGATAATACATCAATCTTCAAAAATTATCATCTAATTAGTCAAATCATCAAATGGCTTGAATGAAAAGTCAAGCAAAAAAGGCTTGGCACGGAACGCGTTAAATATAATTTTCTCTCTCAAAGACAATTTTAAATGCTTTAAATTGTTACAAAATGGGAGGATTGCTTAACGAATTACCTTATCAAATATTCTTTCATTTTTCCTTGTGCCTTAAATGACGAAGCCGGAGCAAGAATCGTTTAGAACACTGACAGAAAAGAAGCTAACTGAGATCCATTTGTATTGAAAAGTGTTGGTTTCAGCGTGATTTATGCTTCCGTTTAAACATAATTTTTCTTCCTTAAAGTCAATTTAGGGTGCATTTTCGTCCAAATCAAACTTCGGCTTCCTGAAAGAATAGTTAGCGAATCTGCCATCGCGAAGCAACAAACTTTCATTTTCTCTTGACTGAAATCTTGCTTTTGTTCTCTCCCATTAACTCGTGTCGTTTGAACAACGCTCAGATTATCGTCTGATTTATGGCCTAAGGGTGTCCGGATGTGACGCTGTGTGCAGTTTTTGGGCTTTTTGATCGATGATCGACAGTAAATATCGTCTGCACTCAACCTTCGTACCGTGTTTTGGAACGATTTATTTTGAAACAGTTTTTTTTAAAGTTATTCAATCCATTCGAGACGTTAATGATACTTTCAGAATAAATGGGCCGCGGAAAAAGTGTATGCTTTTCTTTGAGTATTTTTAGACTGGACGTGCTTTTGATGCTTTGTTTATTTTTAGACAAATGTTTTCCATAATGGATTCAACTCATGTGACGTCACGATCACATGAGAAAAGTAACTGCGCAAGCCATTTAAAATCTATAATGTATATTTTCTTGCGCTGTGCGTCTCTATCTTCTAATCACTGTTACTAATCTATCACTGTGACTAAGTGTGGTGTCACTATCATTTTTCCTCCTATAAGATACATCATTCCAAAATTAATTCATGCGTTACATTTGACATCTAGGGGAGAGACGCTGAATTTGGACTGGCGCCTAGATTGTACCGGTACTATAACTTCAATTCTATTAAATATTTGGGCCGCAAAATAGGCAAATTATGTTGTAATGATGTAAATTAGGTTTTCCTTAATTGAATCGATGACACATTTTTAAAGATGCTTTTTTTCTTAATTTAAAGTGTATTTCATAAAATGTTAATTACACTGTTCTGAAGATAAATAAATTACAAAAAAAAAACAGTTCTGCTTCTTGTTCTTCATTAAAATTACTTCTCCATCATATTACATTAAAAAATGTCCAGATAGTCCAAATTCGCCAATTCTTCCCCATCACTTGAACATGAATTGATTCCGCTTTAAGATTCCTACGATAAAATGCATGTAAGAAAGTGGAAAGAATTTAACTTCTCTTTAATCATGTCTTCACTCAGAACCAGAAGAACGCAAGTCACATTACGCCAACTTTTCAGGACAGCGTGAAAACTGGAAAGAAGGATATCGTTCCTATTAGGATTCACGCAGTTATAACCCTAGTAAATTATGAAAGGGAATTGTGTGTAAACCTACTTACGTTGTTATGGCTGGATGCAAAATCAGATTATATATGCAAAATTGCATTAACCTGAAAATCGTCATTTTAAGGCTTACATTCGCCTGCTTCTGAGCTACAGACATGAGAGATGATATAAAACAAAGATACTTTGGGTTATCTCTGGGGAAAATGCGAAACCGCTGTGTTTCCGTTGTGCAGCTCGGAATCTGACAAACTCTAGTTTCTCAGATGAGTAGCATGTTCGATACCCAATTCCTCGATCATTCAACGTCCACGATGTTTTTGTGAGCATTATATGAAATATTGTGATTAAATCGGGCTGTCATTTTGACCACTGGCGTGCTGTGGTTTTAGAACTTACCAATTCCTTACCACGGAGTTGACAATTCCAACAAAATTGCGGATTTAATTCATTACTACCCGAAATTTACTGTTATTTTTCATAACAGCTTGTCTTGCCAGGATGTAAAAATATAATTGTTATACTTGTTATATTGGTCAATTCTTAACCCTGGAATGGTGACTTTAAGTCAAATTGACTTCTTTTCCGATTCAGAATGTGAAGTCTGCGAAGTAACGTTACCATTCCAGGGTTAACACGTTGACTGCCGACTACGAGATAACTCGTACTTCACTGTCTTGTTCAGAACACCATCTACGAGTTATCTCGTAGAAACTGAATTTGATTCAATCAAATTTGCTTCTGGGATCAGAAAGCTGCAGTTTGCATTGGCAGTCAACGAGTTAACTGACTACATTTTAATACTATGCTGGATGAAGTCTATAGCTTTTAATCGTCAGCAGCCAATTTACTTCAAGCAGTTACGGAAATGATTTTCTATAACTGATCATCAGTCAGCATTCCAAAGATTATCATCTTCCAGTGAGCCTGCATCTATGAAAAAGGAATGAGAACATCCCAGACCCCTGAAAAGAAAATCAGTGGAAGTGAAAGCAATCCATCTGCGTTACTCCATACAAGTTCTAGAATAATTTATTCTTCCATTTAAATATCATTTTTCCTTCTTAAAGTCAATTTAAAATGCATTTGAGTGAGAATCCAACTTCGGCTTTCGGAAGCATCGTGAAAGAATCGTTAGCAAATCTTCCATCACGAAGCAACAAAGTTTTCTTCTTTCTTCCTTGACCGGGATCTTGCCTTTGTTCTCTCCCATTAACTCGTGTCGTTCGAACAATGCTCAGATTATAGTCTGATTTATGGCCGAGGAGTGTCCGGGTGTGACGCTGTGTGCAGATCAGGCCTTTTGATCGATGGTGGGCACTAAATCTCGGCTGCGTTTTCTTCGTTGTCGTGTTTTGCAACAATTTATTTGGAGGTAACTTTTTTTTCAAAGTTATTCAATCCTTTCGAGACGCTAATGATACTTCCAGGATAAACAGGCAACGGGGAAAAAAGAATGGTGTTTTCTCTCGTTTTCTATATTTTTTCTGCTAACAGCTATTTTTAAGTTGAGCTATTTTTTAGAAAAATATTGCGTTCTTTTTTAAAAAATCTCGCGAACAAATAGCCATTAGAAAGAGATAGAAAGACAACATCTGTTTAACTCTTTCTATTTTCAGCCCCTTGGAAAAGTATTCTCTAATAGTGCAGAGGAGGGCGACTTTGAGAAAATAACAGTGGTAGGACAGTCTTAAACAGTTTCTACGTCATTTTTTACTTTCTAATATAGGAGGCACACAAACTATTGGTATCGTGAAAGAAATTCGGCCTTAAGATTTTGATGAAAATCCGTGTTTTAAACCTTCCTGAGTCAAAAAATGGAACTATATATCGTCGCTTAACAAGCAACCCCATCTATCTCAATTTTTTGAAATTTCAAAGAGGAAGATTCAAATGAATTTTTCGCAACCAATAACGAATATTTTTAATTCTTTGACGTCTGGTTAGAATATGTGGTCTCATGTTCATAGTAGATCTTAATAGAATCCAGAAATATTCGTTATTGGCTGTTAAAAATTCATTTGAATCGTCCTCTTTGAAATTTCAAAAAAATTAAGTTTGCTTGTTAAGCGACGATATCTCTCTCTGTCTTTGAAGACGATAACTCAAAAACACATTAAATTTAGGAGGATAAAATTTTTTTGTGGTCTGTTTTCCAAAATTGTAAATTTCAATCAAAGTTTGGACGAGATCCATCTACGCGAAGACACGTCTGACCGTCTGTACGCATATGAAAAGAATAACATAAAAACCAAAAAATAGCTATATAGATATTATTCGGCGTATGGTTTTATTGCTAGAATTATAGATAGGTTTCTAATTTTAGTCCAATCTGTCATTGAACGCGAGAAATGCAATAACTTAATATACTACGAAGGAGCCGGTCCGGAATATCTTGGGTTTTTAAAATGTCCAGGACACTTGGTGTTCTGGGCCTTTGAGCAATTGGATATCTTTTAGATGTCTTCTGGTGTATTTTATGGTTTCTTAGTGTTACTAAGGGAGTGTTATTTGGTGTTTTATTTATTAGTTCTAGATCTTAATCTTTTACATTTTTATTATTATTTGTTATTGTATTTATTATTATTTGCTGTTAGTTATTGCATTTTCTACTTCCTTACCCTAACAGATATTAAGCATTTTATGTATGCAGTGATTTATGTTTTCATTTGCAGTTTTATATATAAAATGAGAGCCTTTGCATTGTAATTAAGTACTACTCACACTAGGTGGGTTGAGCATTTGTGACCAGTCCTTCTCCCCACTTGTGTGGGTGAGCAACTGTACTTTGCCATTCAGCTCTGTTTTAATTCACTGCCCCTATTCAGGACACGGTATGTAAATATAAATTTAAATTCGAAACAACTGCGCCTATTACAAATGGCTATAACTTTCTTGTAAAAAATAAGAAGAAAAAAATTGAACAAAATATCGAAGGAACCTTTATGCTTGTCAAAAGAGCGCATCAATGCTTGTTTGCGCACATGATAATTGCCCTACGTGACTTCCCTTGGTCACATGCGCAACGTTCATGTGATAGTCCATCTCACTACCATGTGAACCATTATTTATAGGCACCTTCCGTGCTCCTGTACACAAAGGAGGCTTTAAGATGTCTACGGCGTATCACAATGAAATGGAGACATAAGAAGCAATTCGTTGCTCAACAAGCAACACCACAAAGAAAAGTTGAATTTTTCGCAACCAATTATGAATATTTCAGAATTTTTTACACCTTTCCTGTGAACATGCAGCCTCGTTCATACCAAATGTTAAAAAAATTCAGAAATATTCGTTTTAGGTTGCAAAAAATTCAGTTTCTTCATGCTCTTTGAAATTTCAAAACACTGAGATAGGTGGTGTTGCTTGTTAACCAGAGATAACGCGTGCCTCCTTAGCGAACGCTAAGACGCGAGGGGGTCATAGAATGACCCCAAAATAAAATTCAACCCTGCGCTGTTAAAATCATTATATTTTTAGTTGGAAAAATAACGCTTTTGTCTTTTAGACATTAAGAATACAGCGCTTAACACAAATAAAATCTACTCTATTATTATCCACTAATAAAGAACTGATTTCTAGAGGTTCATTTTTCGCGCATCCCTTTCACGTGAAAAGTGTGGTGTGCATTTCTCTATAAATATATTTGTTCACTCTACAATTAAATGTATCATGTTATCGTTGATGAATAACTCCCAACTCTTCACAGGGCTTGTCACATCTTTCGCTGTTCCTTTTGTTCCAGGTAAGCGCGACACAATATGATGACAACGAATATTTTGCCTAAATTTTGTTTTTCTCCTCTCAATGCCCTCTCTTGATCAAAACAATTCCAAGTTATTCAGAATGTCTGTCCTCTTCCGATTCCGTATCATGCTTGCTGAAACTTCCATGATCTGAAAAATTCTCTTCTAAAACATCCTCAGGTCCATAGTCGTCATTGTCAGAGTCTGGATCTTCATCAGTTTCAACTTCAGCAAGAAGTTTACGTAAACGCTCCATTTCTTTTTCTAATGGAGTCGGCATTGTGAGAAAACAGTTAAATATTTCAATTCGGCAAAGAAAATAACGAGCTGACCGTATCAGCTACGTTTAATAACTGGTCTGTGGAACAAACGGAAAGACGCGCGGGGTCATTTAATAACCCCCAGTAACTGACCAAACGTGTATTAGGGGACCAAAAATTCCGGAAACACTTTCTAAATACTCAGAAAGAGCAGAAGGGGGTGACTATCTCATCTACTGATAAGAAAGTAATGAATAGGTGGCTTGTTTTCTAGGAATATGAGTTTTCCGAGGGCGGGGTCATGAAATGACCCCCGCGCGTCTTCCCAGGTTAAGAGATGAATTACAGAATATTTAGATAGTAATATGCAGAGCATGCATATGGCTATCGAAAGCGCATCAAAGGCTGAAAACTTGTTTCACAGCATCTGGCGTGAAACGGACTGCCGCATGAATGTTGCTCGTACGACCAAGTTAAGTCATGTAGGCAAGTATGATTTATACAATTTATCATTTAAGTTTCCTCTGTACTATGTTCTAATTTTTTTCCTATCTTTCTTTACACGGAAATTACAACTATTTGAAATTGGCGAAATTGCTTTGAATGGCCCTGTATTATGAAATGTTAATGAATATTTAAGTTATAACCTCATTTTTGATATTGATTGAGTGGTATTGCTTTAAAAATGCAAAATTTGATGTTTTAACTGCATCATAAACACGTTATAAATTTGAACCTGCTATTACAGAATTGTTGCCATACTTGCTTTGTAATATTTCTTTCTGACGGTATATAAAAATACCAACAATTACTAATTGCATTTATTTTTTTTCTAATCTGATTCTAAGTCGGATGCCAAGTAACCGCCTTACAACCTGCAGTTCGCAGAAATGCAATATTTGACCATTTAAGTCTTTAACCTGAGTTAACTCGTCCTAAATACCGTAGGTTACAACATAACTCGGTCTTTAAGCGGTTGAAAAACATAGAATGTTCTGATTTAAGGTTTACAGCAAACCATAAGTTGTAAAATCTTCCAATATAACGCTTTTTACATTCATATTTGCAAAAGTAAATATAAAAATTTTCCAATCGACAAAGAATTTTATCTCCAGTATTATTTATTATTTTATCTCCATTTACTCATTACTGAGTAAAAGAGTTTGAATCGGAAAAAATTGGAATTAATGCTTATACATTTATCTGTGCATGTAAACACGTTTAAGAGCTAAATAAATTTTATATAGTTTTTATCTCCATTTATTCAGTTATTATTTATTTTAATCACTATAAAAAGAAATTTATATTTTATTAATCTAAATACTGGATACAAATTAATACTTTAAAATGTAAAGGTTGTACTTTTAAAATCAAAACTAAAGCCAATCAATAAATCATTTTATATATATTCTCACTACTTTTTTATTTTCCTTTCAATCTTCGATGTCTCCATATTATGTTTCCACTGCGCATTTTCATTTGTTGCTATAAACATCTATTAGGATATGAAGTAAAAATGTTTTCACTACTTTTTATCAATTTTTGCTAGATGTTAGAATTTGCATTTATTACTGCAAAGACTTACCTGTAAAAGTGGTATTATTTTATAAAAGTAAACGAGAAAGTAAGAAAGAAAATATTTCAAGATTTGTTTGTATTTTGTAATATTCTATATGATGAAGTCAATTAGAGTATATTTTTAGGTGAGATACCTCTTTGAACTGTGTGATTTAGACCAAAACTTCGAAAGTATTGTTGCGAACCTGTAATTTTTCTTCCCAGCCATGTCAGTCCTATGGTTGGAAAGAGAATACTTGGCGACCATTTGGCGATATTGCGACAATTTTGGCAACTTTGGCGATAAAACGAAGGTTGTCAAAAATTCTAGAATTTTCGTCCAATCTCTATTAGGAGCGGATATATACAGAATGCACTAGATGTACTTCTATGTGTGTCACATCCTGTCAGAAAACGTATAAATACCAAGATCTCATCGAGTGAATCTATCTCTTTAGAGTTTTATTCGCAGAGCGATTTGGTCAGCCGCTGAACTGCTTTTGACGTTGAGCGCCACTGATAGAACTGTTTCTTTTATTATTGATGACTTTCTGTCTGCTTGTGTTGCTAATTTAGGCAAGTACTGTTTTTTTCTTGTTATCTGCCTTCGTGTTTTCGAAAATATTCGTTGAATAAAGCGTTGTTCTCTGTTTTCCTGCTTGTTGGACTGTTTTCACCGTAAACTGACAGAACAATTTTCGTAATAGTTTCAATACATTTGATGATAAGATCATGCGCCAAATTGCTCCCTTTTTAACCGTTGCGTGTTTCAATTACCTTTTTCACACATGTAAGGAGAACACATAGACAATTCCTGATTTTTTTGGACACCAAAGGCATTCAAACTTCCGTTGTTCGCCAAAATCATGAGGTTGAATGTTTTGATTGATATATTTTCTATATGTATACTTCGTATAAAAAAATATCTATAATGTACACTAAATTGTCTATTTTAGCTGCCTTGTATTGCAGATGCAAAAGAAAAGAATCTGGTGAAAGCAGCTTCCTCATACTAGAAGATGTGCATTATTAACATGATAGTGCTTATTAATATTTATAAGTTGGCATGCTATCTGTAAGTTGACTGAAGCAACATACATGATGCAAAAATCTTTCAAAACTCTTTATAGGACAAGTCGCTGGGTATAGAGGTACCAAAATTGGAACCTAGTTACTTTTTGAGTAGTAGATGCTCAACAAGTCAGGTTTTTAAAATTTTTATTCAGTAAAAAAAAACTAACCGCAATTTTAACAATGACATCGGAGCCCATTATTATCAAGAGCCATTTTTGCACCTTTCATAATTCAAAAAATTAGTTTTTTGGTGATGCCAATTTTATTTCTTTACAATTTTCTTCTGTAATGTTATTAATTTTGAAAATATTTTTATGTCTATTTTACAATATTTTTCATTGCTTTAGTTTCTGCGTTTATATACACGCTCTCAATACTTTTTTTTTATTTGAAGTATTATTGAAAAAGTTTAGAAAGCATTGAGACTTAACAATCATATGAAGTAATCTTGAGGAGAAAAAATCCATTTTGATCTGTTTGTTTAGTTGAAATTTAAATTTTTTTTAAATTCAATTTTTAAAAATCCCTACTACTTTTTAAATATGAACATGTTTGCTTCAAATTTTATTTGTAGATTCTTAGAATTAATTTTATTTGTAGAATATATTACACAAAACTGTGCATGGATTTTGAGGTGTATCTAATATTCGCTTAAATATAGATATTTTACTGAATTATATGCTGAAAATGAGGAAATTTAAAAGTACTTCATTTTATATTTTGCATATAAAAAAACTAAGCAATTGAATGATTATTGCATGGACAGTTTTATCATATACATAACGATAAACGTGTGCAAAAAACTTGAAATCTCTATCTTAAAAAGGGAAAAAAAAAACCTTAGCATTTTGAAAACACGAAAGTGGAAAAAATCCGACATGGAGAAAAACCCATTTAAAGTTGTCATTTGCGCAAGGTTTTCATTTCTCATCGTAAATAAAAATCTAAATAACTTCTGAAATATTAAAGGTACAAATTTGAGATTTTGATAAAATAAGTACAACAATAAGAGCAACGAAATAAGCCAATAAAATGAAAATTGTGGGGTAATGTGTCCCCTTAAGTAACTTTTTTTGTGCCAAAGTAATCGCTGCTATAAAATTAAGAGTTGTAGAGGGACGGGACTCATGTTTATATGGAATGCCGCTGTTGAAGAATTAATTCAATTTCAGGAACCATTTTTATTAGATGACTAAGTTCCACGACACAGTACATTAAAAGGTACAAGACGCAAGACAGAGAACAACAACACATGACAAGTACACAGAAGAAAAAGAGAGAGAGGCATCATGGGAAAAACCCGAATGGCTCTAGTAGCGCCACCTACCATAAAAAGGAAGAAGGCAGTGAATTGTACACCGCTACAGAGTAAATTTTTTAAAATAATGTGACGAATCAAGCCTAAAACAACATCATGCTACAATGTTTCGGACTAGAAGTCCGAATCTCCTTCGTTATCAGCGTTCATCAACTATATTATGTTGTGCAGAAACACTCTGCAGAACAATTAGTTGTTGGCGTAACTGAAACCGCTGCGTTAGCAAACCATCGATTCATTTGGAGAACGCGTGCAACAATATGTCACCTAAACACACGACACTTAGCAACACTAGTTGCTTCAAGAGGGTATTGTTACTAAAATCAAATTAATTATCAAGAACTTGATCTTGATTCGCGAACGACAACGAACAAAACAGACTTCACACACCTGATCACACCCCATATCCTTCAAAATAATCAGAACATCCTTTGAAAACAATTCAACCATAAACTAAGCCCGGACACCTCCCCATCCCTCCTCCTACTCTCCCCCTCATTTGCACAGACGCTGTTGATCCCAGTTCTACCAACACAGAACTGCAGAATGGTGTGCTTATCTGCTGCTATCAAAACCGTTGCCGGACGCCCCGGATAAATTGCCTGCCGGATATTCTGCTGATAAATGAGCTTGAAGGTCCTATCTGGTTAGGGTGGGGGTGAGCGCTAAATGGGGTTATGTGGCAGAGTATAAACTCCCCAGTTTAAAAGTTGCTGCCGTTCCAGTTTAAGTATTATGAACCGAGGGAAGAGAAAATTGGGATGTTCGGACCATCTGTTGGACTATGATAGCTGGGACGGGTGAACAATTTTGTTGCTTATGACAGTCGTTCAAGGAGGGTGGGGCCGTTGGAGGACGGTCGTCTCCGAACGGTTTGCGATTCACCCAATGTCTGATGTAAATGATACATTACACTTTCCTTTCTTTTTGGGATAATATCATGTGACACCGTGATATTTAGGGTACATGGGCGATGGAATCTATAAAATCGCCAAAGCAGAAAATAAAGATAAGTAACACTTTTATTTTCTCGTGGGAAAAGCATAAAGAGAGAAAGCATTGTAATCGTCAAATACCAACAAAAAAAAAGAGATCGTTAGAAATGCACCAAACCCTACAATTGCAGCAACTACGACTTGGCAATCACAAAGCCAAAAATCTCCTTAAATTTCGAAGCTCTAGTTATGCTCTCATCGTAGCATGATGAAGTTATAGGCTTGATTCGTCTGCCTTGTCTTCATCTGGTATCATTGCATCAGCCTTTACAATCTAAGCATAATGATTTTTACATTACGCAATTTACAGAAAGAATTCCATTCTAAAGTATTTACCATTTTAATAAAATTAAAAGTGGGAATTATGCTTTGAAGTTAATGTCCAAAGAAAACAATGCTTTACTCATAACTTTAATATTAGCAAATATTAGGTTTGTAGAAATAACAAAATTGGTTTGAGTTTCACCATTAAACAATTTGAAAAAATTGTACGGAAATAAAATTGATATCACCGAAAATCTACTATGTTTAATTTTAATGTGGTGTAAAAATGGTTTTGATGCTATAATATACTCCGAAGTTATTGAGGGAAAACGCAAACATTTCAATAATTTTTGTATAATGATATAATTGAAATTTTGAAAACCCCTTTTCTAATCAGAACCTACTACCCAAGAAGCAACTATGTGCAAACTTTGATGGCTCTAGGTCCACGGGCGTTCCCTACAGAGCGTTCTGAACGACTTTATGCATGATGCTTCACGCAATTTACAGATAGTATCCAACCTATAAGCATTATCATGTTTTTATTTGAACATAATCAAAAAACCCTCCTCCTCCGGGCCTTGCAAAGCCTTAAGCCAATTTTGGCAGGTTAGTTCGGAGTGGGTAGTGAATGAATGAAAAAAAGCATTATCATGTTAAGATCTTTGTAAATATGTTCTTTTCTGTGTGGTGTTAGAGTAGAGTGAATAAATTCTACTTCCAAAATTTGAAACAGGTCAACAATTTAGACCTGAAGAACACATGCTTAG
>BGPR01001828.1:0-17711 GCA_013235015.1 Araneus ventricosus | reverse complement strand
AAATTTGAAACAGGTCAACAATTTAGACCTGAAGAACACATGCTTAGTTTCTTTCATCCATCAAATAGGCAGCTTTTGTTTCTGAGTCATCTTATTCATATAACACAGGACAGACAGACATGCATATTTCCCAAAATCTTTTTCTCAGACTCGGGGAAGTCTAAATTCTGAAAATTCAGCAAAATATTCTTGTCAAATTTTTTACCGATTACAATACATTCTCTGCTTTTATTTCGTATTCCAAAAAGTTGAAACACAACAGAATAGATACCATCCAATTTCATTCATAACTAAAGATACGCTACATAGTCGTCGACAGAAATAAATGTAATTTCTCGGACGGACTACTTCATAAGGCTAATAATGTATTTCGAGAGATTTCTGACTTTGATGAGAAACGATGTTCTTAAATCTGAAAACCGTACCAAGATGCATGATATCAAACAGTGGATTGCATCATCTATTACGAAACGGGAAAAAGTTACGTTTCGTTGTGTAGCGATGAAAAAGATGGCACTAAAAAGTCCTATCTTTTATTGCTACTCATTGAAAATATATCAAATAGCTACGCTGCTGGTAACTTGTAGTTCTTGAATAAAATGGATATTTTGACGTAAATTTACGTCCTTCCATAGTGGTCTAATGGGCTGTCAGAAAAGGAAAAAAATATGACGCTTTAAACGCTTATAGCTCCGCAACCAAATAACATATAGTTTCATTTAACAGAGAAAGGTGGACATTGAAGATTGCAAAAGTAATTATAGAATTTGGAATTACGGTTTAGTCACAGTCGAGTTGAAAAGTTAATAAAAATCACGAAGAATTTTGATGACGTCACAGCGACCGATGCGCGCGCACGCAGTAACCAACCTAGCTTCCCGCGCTTTCTCATACCTAACTGTCTGGCTGCGTCAGTCGCTTGCTGCAGTTGGTTGTGAACGGTATATTAAAGTCTAGTAGCACATTACAATGATCTCGTTACTGATGAAATTATAAAGCTGTCCGATTTCATCGCGATGTCAGAAGCTTGGATGTATGAAGATGAACCCATTGCGGTTGAGGGTTTCGAGTTGAAAGCATTCATTAACAACACCTTGAAGAGCCGCTCGAAGACAGACAACGCAGAGCCAGTGGTGTCGGATCTACAGAGATCTAAAGGGCATTGCCGATTGCAATCCCATCGAATTCATTAATAATGACAGGACCAGGCAACAATCGGTGACATATGTATGGTTGGTGTCACGCTAAATGGGCAGTCGCGTTTCACATTGGCATCTGTATGCATTCATCCATGGGTTAATTCAGCTCACTTTGTTCATATTCAGCGGTCTTATGAAATACTCGGAATCAAGTTTGCTCATCGATCAAGAGTTCGATATAGATAAAGACGGACCGATCATTATGATGGGAGACTTCAATTTAGACGCGAAGAGAAACGGGAAGGCATTTGATTTTCTTAAACATCATTTTAATCTCAATATGGTTTCTACAAACTAGCCATGTACATTAAGCAATTCAATCATCGATCTTGCGTTCACGCGAAATATTAATCCAGAATTGTTGAATTACGTTTGCTATTTCTCGTACCATCGTCCGGTTTTACAAAAGATTGTTACTAAAAGAAATTGTATCCAACATTAATAACATGAATATGTGAGCATATTATATTTGAAAGCAAGAATTTTTTTCGCGAGAAAAAAACATCCAAAATCACGAATCAGTCACAAAAATTGAGAGTTACAAAGAGCTACTCCAGTCACATAATCGCAGAGTCACAAAGAGTTACTTCAGTCACATAATCGTAGAGTCACAAAGAGTTACTTCAGTCACATAATCTCAGAGTCACATACAGTTTCTTTAGTCATAGAAAGTCACGGTTGGTAAGGTAAGTAAGTTTAAGCCCCTCAATACCAGCTGCCGTTTCGCAGACAGCCTCCTGTCGGATTTTTTTTGTTTTAGTTTTCGGTCGTTTCGCAGACAGCCTCCCGTCGATTTTTTTTTTTGTTTTGTTTTAGTTTTCGGTCGTTTCGCAGACAGCCTACAGTCGAATTTTTTTGTTTAAGTTTTTGATCAACAGCCAAATCGTAATACTTAGAATCGTACTCAAAAGAGAGAAAACAAAACATGAGATTACTCGAGAGTTTTCGATAGCCATTAAGCAAGTACGGTCAATTTGATGTTATTCTCATATAATAGGAAAAGAATTTTTACCCCAGAATGTCACAAGAGAAATGGCTTTTGATATCTTTTTCAGAAAATTACAATAGAAATAAGAGACTCTTCCAGAATGGAAATTAACCAGTGGTCTGTCAAAAATCGTTTAGGTTGAAATGAAAATTAACTTTTTCAAGATAAAAATGTTTATGTGTCTGTCTGTAAATTACGAGATGCATCATCGATATGCGTGATGCAAAAATCGTTTGACCGTTGGACTTCTAAATTTGAAAATTAGTTATTTCTTAAGTAGTAGGTATTGAACAAGAAAAAGTTTTTACAATTTTAGTAAGTTTTTACAAATTTTTTTTATTAAAAACTAATCGAATTTAAAGTTTTTTTCTCAATAATTTTGATCATATAATAGCAAAAAAACCACTTTTATACCACATTAAAATTAAAAATATTAGCTTTTCAGTGATTTTAATATTATTTCGAAACAATTTTTTTCTCTAATTTAATTGAATTTCTAAAAATGCTTTTCATAGTGTTAGTTACTATATTTATTATACACACGCGCGTTGTTTCTACATTAAATGCATTTTTTGTGTGTACATTATCGTTGCCATAATTAAGAGTAAGAAAAAGAAGAGCTAATTTTTTAAGAGATGCCCCAAAAAAGTAATACAATTTTGAGGGCCAAAACTCAATAAGGATTCAAAAAATACTTTAAATTTCTTTAATACTAATGCGGTGAGGGTAGCTGTGATAGTATTTCTCAAAAAAGTGCCATAATCTGGTTCGAACCGGAATGAACATACATACTAATATTTTCAACGATTATACTATTATTTTGAAATCTGCAGTGGCCCGGATAGAATCTCTAATCAGATCGTAGTTTGCCCATCACTGAGTTAGGAGAATGAAATTTGTAAGTAGTCTTCACAAAAAACAAAAATTCTAAATGGGTCGCATCGGACCCACGGGTCACACTTTTCCCCTCATCACTGAAATAAGCAATTCGAAACAAAGTAAATGCAAAATTGAAGATAGTTTCTGAAGGTGAAAATATTTCCTTCTCGCGAGGATTGAAGCTAAATGTGGAAAAGGCGTTAAAGCTAACCAAAGCAGACTGGGCAAGAAGAAAAATTGAGAGAGAACAAACAAATTGGCAAAATGACAGTCTATAATCATCCGTCTTGAAGATCTGCAATCTTTGCAACAAGGAGAGGGCAATATTGAAAACACTTCCCTTTTCTATATTCGACTACATACCCTCGTACTTTTCAGGTTATTATTATTATTGAATAATTTATTCGACATCCTTTCCCCTCCTAAAATAAACGCGTAATCCTTATCAGAAACCGAAAGTAAAAAATTCATAAAAGATAATAGTTGATTTAAAAAGATAACTTTAAGAATATTTTTATCGATACCAATCGAAAAGGAATGATTGCAGTATCATTTTTCAACCATGCGCGAAAATATACAAGAAGTCGGAAAATAATCATCCATCGTGAAGATCAGCAATCTTTGCAATAAGGAGAGAACAATATTGAAAACAATTTCCCTTTCTATATTCGACTACATACCTTCGGACTTTTCAGTTCTGTTTCATTCAATAATTTGTTTCCTTTCCCCTCCTAAAACAAACGAGTAATCCTTATCAAAAACCGAAAGTTAAAAATGTAGAAAAGATAATTTTGAATACTTTAAGAATATTTTTATCGATACCAATCGAAAATGAATGATTGCAGAATAATTTTTCACCTGATGTAATATCCCTACGCGAAAATATACAAGAAGTAGAAAAATATACAAATACCCGGATTTTTTTCAATCAAATTGTTTGGCTATTTCAATATTACGCTTGTTCTCCCATCTTAATTATAATAACTGTTTTGCCTATTATTAGATCATCAGGGGAAAATTTACATTTTAATATCCTTTGGTTTAAATATTAGATTAATTCTGTGGAAAAAGCAGGAAACACTTCAATAACAAGAATAGATCTCAGCAATATTTTAAATTCAATTTTCCATTTCTCCCTTCCAGAAACGCCTACGTGGGACAGAAAGAAGAATTTCATTCTCCGCAGAGATTTATATATTCCATAAGATGAAAGTCCCGGATGTACAATTATATCTTCCAGACTCTCCAAGCTGAATGAATAAATGAATCAGTTCGCTCTGATAAAAGCAAGCAGTCGATGCGCCTACTAGGTGGGTAGCTCTGAGGCCTCGAAAGGTCAAAGGTCAACCCCTCTTTCTCTCCAGAAAATTCTCTCGTTCTATTCAACCCCTGCATCGTTCTTGGATCGAGATTGGAAGAAAATGCGAAAAAAAAGTGTAAACCCTCCTTTTTATTTTTTGCTATATCTTCCTTGCACGAAAAAGCGCATTCTAGAAAAATTGTTTATTTTTTCCCGCTCAAAATTCGCTTCGTGTAGGAAATGTAAGAAAAACGCGGAAAAATCTTTATTATGCAAATATTTACGTAAACAAGTGGTCCAAAATGCGGTAAAAAAGGAATTTGAGTGCCAATGGAATCGTCTGTCGCATTCTTGTGTTTCGATTGCTTTGTTTTTTCAAATTTTCATTCTTTCCGCTCTGAATTGAGTTCAAGAATTTCTTGTTTCTTTCTCTGTTTTATTCTGGAACGTTTTGAGGATCGTTTGGAATAGAGATTCGTGGAACATTTTGATTTCGTTTAAAGTACTTTTATGTCGTTATTATTTTCTTTTGTAAACAATTCGACTGTAATGCGCAGTTTATTCTAATGTTAAAAATAAGCGAAAGCAAACAATAAAAAACGGCATGAAAATATAAATAAATATATATTTACGAAATAAGTTATTGTTTTTCGATTTTATGGAAGATTTATTTTTTATTTTTTTATTATTATAATTATTATTATTATTCAAAACAGTTTTTAAATGTCATAATTAATTTTTTGTGACCGAACGAAAATTTTTGTCACTTCTATTTTCAAATTCTTGGTCACAGAATCACAATATTATTTATTTTTTGACTCTCTCGTATGCAAAGATACCAACAGAAAGTACTATGACAGTCAAATATTTCCACCTCTAGATTCTGATGAATTGCCACACTCTCCTAGTTCGAGAAAAACATTTTTTGGAATTATATCTACCTCTCCTTGTGTATGTGAACAGGATAAATTAAAAACACACATAATTATTAGTTCAAAATCATATATTTATATTAAATTTTTATCAAATCCATCGATCCGACTTCTTTAGTTTTCAACAGAAAAAAAATTAAGATTCTACAGAGGAATTCTATTTTAATGTGACACATATGCAACAAAATGATAATGGCAAATTGTGGGACTTCGTCTAGTCCCATTTTCAAGTAACTGAACATACGAGGACTGATCCAAAAAAGTTTACGACCAGCAGCATTTGAAAAGTAATTATTGTGGAGGGAAATTTTCCCCAGAGGGTGCTAGTTGTCTTATATTGGTTGTGCGGGAAGGTAATATAAGTGCGCAGATGCATCATAGCGATTAAAATGGCAAAACGTTTAGAAAAATGGCTTTGCTTCTGCCACTTTGACAAGGTTACGTAAAGCTATCCGAAGCAAATCGCTTGGCATGTTGAGTGGTGGTGTCATCCTCCTACATGGCAATGCTAGGCCCCATACTGCTCTCAAAACTCAAACATTGCTCCAAAAGTTCAAATGGGAAGTCCGGAGCCCCCCATACATCCCAGATATGGGACCCAGTGACTATACAGATTAGATTACCCCTCCCTGGCCTAGGCCGTGCAGGAAAAATGTAATACATCTTATTTTACAATATTTTTCTCTTCTTTTTTTTAGTGACGGGAAACATCAGTTTCACTGAACAACGACAATAAGTATAATTCTTTAATTAGCAGTTCGTGAAGTCCTCGCAATGAGATACGAATATCGGCATTATTTATCAAGTCTTTTAAACTCATTAATTGCCATCCACTAGGCCAGTTTTTTCTGTATGATATCCAAATTTCGCACTCTTTAATTACGTGAAGAACAATCCCGTTTCATGGTCGCATGAACATATTGACGTTTTTTTTCGTATAATCTAGCCTGATGTTCTCTAAAAACTCCATGTGCCGTCAAAATTTGATTTAAGTAGAAATCGCCATATAGTCTATCAACGTTAACTTTATCTATTATATTTTTGGTCCATCGCGCATTTTTTGAATCATTCCAACGATTTTGCCACATGTCCTTTATAAATTTATTTCCTTCATTTCTTATCTGGTTTCTAGAGGAAACAAAACTAATTGTTTCATCTGAAATCAATGTTGCCTCCTTGGCTAATTGATCTGCACGTTCATTCCCAAAATTCCCCATGTGTTCTCTAATCCAAATCAAGGTTATTTTTCCCTTGTATTATTTTTTATCCCTTCTTTTATATTATTGATTATGTCTCTGGCTTCTTCTACAGCACTTAATGCCATAAGTGCTGACCTGGAGTCACTGATTATATTTACTTGTCCTAGGTCATTTGCTTTGACATACTGAACTGCCTGTTGAATTGCAATCACTTCAGCCATAAATACTGTGATCGATTCATTTAGTCTGAATTTTCTATAGTCTAGTTCTGTTTTATTATAAAATACTACAAATGCGCAACCAACTCTTCCGTCCATTTTGGAACCATCAGTAAAAATCATCAGACCCTTCATTTCTTCCATGTAGTAATTCCAATCGATCTGCAGAGTTCTCCATGGCTGAATTCTTTTTTCGTATTCAAAACTTATCTTGTCATCAATTATTTTATTTAATTTGTTCCTTCTTATTTGCTTAGCCATGTCATTTTCAATTCTAATCTTTAGGTCCAAAGGCGGACATCCACTCAAGACCTGAATTGCCTCATTTGATACACTTCTATATGTTTTTGTTACTCCCAAAAGTGGCTGTCTCTGATTCTGAATAAGTTTGTTATTTATTTTTACAATGTCTTTGTACCAAATTTCGCTACCATATTGTATCAATTTCTCAACAACAGTTTTATAGAGTTCTTTTACTACCTGAGGTTTCAGGTCCCACGCTGCCCTTGTAATTCTCCTCAATTTTTTCGTTTAGCTTAAAGACTTTCTCTTGTATCTCATTTATATGAGGTATAAATGACAGGTTAGGGTCAAACAACCCAGGGACCCAGTGACTATTTCTTTTATCCAAAATTGAATTAACACTTATCTGGAACAAGATTCTCTTCAGACAGTGATGTGAAAACAGCCGCCGAGACCTGTCTCAATGGGCAGGGACGTGCTTTCTACCGAGCCGGGTTGCATATTTACAAACCCTACCCTGATAGAACTGTGGCAGGAAATCGGACAATATGATTGGATCGCTTCGCCGAGAGCCGATGACGTCGTTCCTTGCTCTCGTGCGTGTACTTTTCATTAGTATAATTTCTTACAGTGTGGGATGTTTTATTTTTTTATGATATTTTGAAAAATAATTTCATTTTAAAAAATATTACAACTCACGGAAGAATTTTTTCTGTGCTCAACTGTGGGAAAGCAGAGAAGAAAAGTAGGACGACTCTTGTTTTGTTATGATTGCCGTACGTTACGTGCGAGAGCTGAAAACGACGTTAGTGCTCCTCGTAGCCAATGATATTGACTGATTTCCTGCCTCAGTTCTATCAGGGTAGGGTTTGTAAATATGCAACCGGGTTGAACAAGTTGGTCGCCATGCACTGTAATCTGAAACTAATGCGTATCTATCCGCTATCTTAGATTTCCTAGAATCAAAGTGAGCGGGACTTAAATATTCGATAGTTACCCTGAGCATTCGTATTCCATTGCGGATACCAATAGCAGTGTTGTTCGGCAGTTTAGAGAAATTCGGGGCATTGCAAGTCAGTCCCATTCGTGTCAGCCTGGGCCAAGACCAACTCGCCTGCAGCCATTAGATGTACACCCTAGTCTACCGACACTGCAGTACAAGAGATATTAATGTTAGTTGCAGTCTTATATTTGCCAGTGTCTTTAAATATGATACCCTTTGACATCATATGGCAAAAGTGTGATACATTATGTTTCAAATTTTTTTTTGGTTGTGCAGGTAATGTAGAATAACCCCGAAAATCACCTGACCCAACTAGCAAGATTACCTAAAAGTCCAGGTATATAGTGGGGTAGGTCATTTTAACTTTTTTGTTCTTTTTTTAAGGGGCACAGCTATAGAAAGGTGCTAAATGCACTCAAATTAACACATGATAAATACTATTACAATCTGATAAGTCTAACTACCTCGGATTGATATCAAAGTTTTGAGTTTTTTGGAGTTTTTTTCGATAAATTCCAACATACAAACGATACCTTCTTTGTAAATGAAAGAAAAAGCAACTTGATTGCACTTTCGAGGGGGTCGTATGGGGGAAGAGTCGAGCAAAATCATGCACATGCGCAGTTGTGTCGCGCTCGTTAGCGCAATTTTTATCACGGATCAAACGCGTTCAGAGTAAAAATGTGCATTGTTTGGTGATTCAAAGCAATGTTAAAGGCATATATTACCAAACTACGAAGATATTATGAAGTTCTATGAGTTGACATAAAATAAAACGTGATAATGATATTAATTTTGAACCCACTTATAAGAAAAAAAATGATGTTATCGTGAAAAAAAAATTGAAGAAATATGGCCAAGAGATTTCATTCCTATTGTCCATCATATCGAATTGAATGTAGTGTTGAAGACGTATAATCTGAAAAGAAAAAATCTTTTAAAATCATACCCTAAAATACCAAAAGAGATTAGAAGAGTTTCGACATACCTCTAAAGTATTGTTTGACATTTTATCCTGCAAACGTAAGAACTTCGATGATCGCAATTGTGCCAGATGGAAAAAATATACCTATAAGTGTGAGAAGCTTCCTAATCGACCAATCGAACCACTAGAAGAATGGCGATCGGAACCTTAGATAGATTACAAAGAATAAAATAAAGAACACTTTGAAAAGGAAACTGCTATGGCAAAAATTACAGTTTCAACCTCAAAAAGGAAGCTCAAAGAAGTTTAACATATTGACTTGATCTGAATCTAGTCAATAGGACAATTACGATGTATAGCAGCCACAGTCACAAATCTCAACGTCGTGGTCTCCTGTCGATTAGCCTAGGGCTATAAACAGTAAACAGAATTTTTCTTCCTTATTGATATTTTTATGAAGGTATTTTTGCCGGAAGGCTAATAAATTTTAAATCAATCTTGTTAGCGGTATTATGTTTGTTTTTTCTTTCTGAAAATTCTTTTGTTGTTTACGTTTGTCTTGTGATTTGGGAAATTTCGGGCTATGAAAAGGCTTTGGTTAGACTTAGGTTAAGCCTCTTACAGAAAAATTTCCAAATTTATTTGAATCCATTTCGAATTTAGTCTATAGCCCCTTGGAAACGTGGACTATAATGGATTCCTTGTCTGTTTAATTCGATTCTATCAGAGTTTATTTCGTGGTTTTAACTTTCTTTGAATTATCATTGACTTCCTTTATTTGTTTCATGCAGCGGCATATTGCGAGCTACTTAAACATTGTTTAAATTCTCTAATGTATGTTTAAATTCATTTCCAAATTTGCTTTATTTACTAATTTAACTTATTTGATTATCTTTATGCGCAATAAACAGTAAAGTAGATAACAATTTACTTTCAAAAACATGTGATAGATAAGGAGCATCATCAGATAGGGATGTGGTAGATATTGCTTCAGCAGTTCTTCACACTTCTGTTTTGGAAATTATCGATAAAAATAAGCTTCTCCGAAAACGCAAAATAGCTCGAAAATTGACCGAGGAAGATATAATCCTACAAATACCTCTTTATAATTCGACGGACGGAAAGATAAAACTTTAATTATATGAGAGAAGGATAGAAAAATTTATCGACACAGCATTCTTGAAGAGCATATTTTATTGATAACTGAACCAAAGTCGAAGCTCTCGAGTTATATTGCACCACCATTTAACACATCTAAATGCATAGAGTAATCAGTCACTGATTTCTTCTTGAAATCAAAAATGTGTATGGAGTTTTCGGTGTCTGTTGTATGTATTGGAAGTAACATGAACTTTGGTATATATAGAAATGTCATACGTCAGCTATAAAAAAAGTTAGTACACCGTTATAATAGATTTATTTGTCTATTTCACAGGGACGAATTACTCTTCTGATACTTGTTTCTATATATTGATGGCAACATATAAGGACACAAAATATTTTCAGGAATAATCGGCAAAGATCTAGAAATGTGTGAATAAAGGCCGGTTGTTCTGTTTCATATAATTTCAACACAGTTACCAGAATTTTCTGTTCAAGGTATTAGCTCAGACAAAAATATTTGTTAGAGTGGTCACAGCGATTTCAACAGGCATATTTCCTAAGGAATTAATAAGCAAATCTCCAAACGAAATGTCCCTTGCCCGTTGACTAACTTGCGCTAATCGAATTTCACATTTCGATGGAATTTCCTTCTGAAAACCCATTTCTTCATAATTCTTGCAACGTCAAGATATACGCTCCGACCTGATTTGCTAACAAAATTCGCTCTTACTGTATAGATGTCACACAGCATCTATTCAAACTCATCGCTGCAACTACATATTTGCCCACAAAAGTAAAAGCCAAAATTAATCCGTAATTCAAAGAAACAGCTGCTTCGTTCACCATGAAAATGTATTAACCGCAATGCTGACCGATTCTGAGCCGCACATCCAAGAACTGGCAGCTGTCGCATTTGAAAGTCCGTAGCATTCAGGAATATCGATTGCTTCAGCTTCCTACAGTTAAATTTGATGCATTGATTGGCAGGAAAATATGTCTGGTCCGCCAATATTGAAATCCATACCTGACGAAAACATCCGGCTGTTTGTCGCCAGAAAAGCCCTAAGGAAAACTGTCTTTACTACAGACTCCATGTCGCACACAAGAGATTGAAGGGCAATCAAGAATGTAAGACTGTGACAGAAGCTTCAGCCGCATTGTGCAAAAAATGTGAGAGAGAAGGCTTCGTAAAAATCAAATAGAATCTCGAAATGCCATGCCGAAATTCGATAAAAATCAGAATATTCGTGCTATTTGAAATATTATAATAACATAAATTCCATTTTTTAAATTTGCTTTTGTAAAAAATAAATATTTCTCATACAATTTACTTTTGTTTTACAGACACATATTTTTAAACATTTTTAGCCTAGTTGTAGCAACTCAGCAAAAAGAAGTTTTTTCGAAATATGTATTAACTAAAGTCAATCCGGAGGCAGAAGATGACATCTTATTCAAACAAAGTTTTTTATGTGAGCTGAAAATGTCACTTGACACCCTTTTCTTGTTGTGCCTCATGGAAATCAGAATTTTGTTTTCACAATAGAACTGTGACCCACCTTAATATACAGCTTGAAATCTCACATTTTACCGATCTGGAGAAATGATCGAAAGTGCGAAATCAGAAAGAACAGCGACAAGTCACGTCAAGAAAAGCAACAACTTAAGAGCATTTTTATGGATTTTTAATTAAGAAGGATGGGTAACATAACATATTGGCACAATCATATTTGACCACAAAAGACATATTATATTTAAATATACGAGACAGTTGAGAGAAGACTCGATTTTTTTGTTATTTAACGCCCAGCAGCAAGTTGATATCACTTCCTAAAGAAAATTCTGAAGTGATTCGCTTTCTCTAGTATTTTACACTATTTTCTCACTTCCCTCACTTTTTCGATCCCCTAATCATACTAAAATCTACCCGTATTCTCCGTCTTCATTCTCAACTTCGCGTTAGTAGAGTGAACTCACCGTTTCTGCAGCAGGTGTTCATGTGGAGGAAGTAGACTTCCTCGGTCATCAGCTGCTCGTAAACGTTTATGGCTGCCACTAAGGCACGCGTTCGATACGTTAACGACACCCGGCGACAGGTGACGTTCCAAAAAGAGACTTTAACGACGGTGAGAATTTCTTTCCTAACGACTCGGGTTGAGGTGTTTTCCCGCGCTTCGAAATTCCACAACTCTTACCGGTATTAAAATGGAATCACGAAAGGTGATAGCTTTAATGGGCTCGAGGCTATTTTAGCTTGGCGGCAATGAATTGTAGAGAAGCGCCAATGAGCGCAAAGGATCAGTCCTGTGCTTAGATGAATGGAGAGCGCGTTTCATCCTAAAAGTGTTGTTTGGGAAAACTAGTTTAATCCTTTTAGAACATCAAGTGGAGTGGGCGCGAGGTGATGGTCGTTTAAAAGAGTTATGTTTTGGTTCTTAGCACAGTTGGTGTTATTAAGATGATGGTGCGTTCTTTTACGTGAAGGTCTGGACATACACAAAGTGCAATAAGATAACAAAATATTTTCTTTTGTACAGCTTGAGTGGAATAAATGGGATTTGTAAAAATCCCTTGCATTTCTGGTATTTGAGAATTGCTCAATAAAGTTATCAATAGAATGCAGATGTCATAAAACAAATATACTTTATGGAAAACTATACACTGGCAATGTGAAGTTTGCATTAATGCCGCTCTTATTAAGATTAGTTGCAGAAGCAATGCTCATTAAAATATTTGTTACATTTCAATTGGCATGTTGCTATCCATGAAATTGAAAGGTGGATTTATGATGACTCCATTTCCCACTCCAACTGAGATCACATCGCTGTAGGCAGCGGGAAAACTACTTGCTATTTGCTATGGTATACGCGTACAAGCTTTAAATAAGTTGAGGACAAGCCGTCTTCAGTTCAGCAAGTAATTTTTCAAACCCTCTGTATGTAAGGTTGGAATTTTGTGATCGATTTTTAACTCGCTTCTTAATGCACTAGAGTTCTGAAATTTTGTATATTTATTGGGTCTTGATGACAATGCAATATTTTAATAATTTTAGAGCTCTCAATTATCAATTTTTTAAATAAAATTCGCAAAATTGCGTTTGCACTCGGTAGGTTTCAGTGGCGCGATCTATAGTATTTTTGAGAACTAAAATACTTGACACGGTAATTTAAATGTTTCAATAAAAATAAGTATTTCCTATTATAGATCTTTTTAAAGAAATTATTGCTGGAATTAAATAAAGCATTGGTTCCATTACGTACATCCTATCAGACCTTTTTCAAGAAAATAATTGCTTTAGTTAGTTGATGTATAAAATATTTATAATACTGAATTATGGCATAAAAAGTCTGAAAACTAGAAAATAATAAATATTAAAAGAACTTAAAAAAACGATTTTACCAATGCATTAAAAAAAAAGAATAATTTTTCTCAAAAATCTGGAGGTCAAAACAATAATCGTAGAAGCTTGAGACGCTGAAAACAATAGGAGAAAGATATAAAACTATAATGATTATCATAAGAAACGAAATGCTATTAAATATTCATCATATAAAATATATTATAAATGTGATTGCAATTCTAATTTACTTGCAGCTTTTCTACCTGCGCCTCACGCTTTTACGCTTTTTGTTTTGACGTCTAGATTTTTGAGAATTTTTTTTAATGCGTTGGTAAAAGCGGGGTTTTTTAAAGTTTTTTTTTTCAATTATTGACCAAATGGTAATTCATGTGTGTTTGTCACTTATTCATGAATATTTATCTCGGGTTGCACTAGCGGGTTCTAGCGCAGTCGTTTCCAAAGTGTGCGCAGCGACGCCCTAGGGAGTCCCGGCTTACTCGCAGGAACATCCCGAGAAAGTATATTATGCTCATAATTTTATGAACATTTTTAATTCAGTTTAATAGATCGCTACACTTTTGCCGAACACTTATCATAGTTTACCACCTGGATTGACAAATATATTTTTAAAATGATGATATCGATAATTTTGCATGGATTTAAGATTCTTTAATGCCGCTCCTCCATCTGCAATGACTACTGCAGAAGAAGATAATCCGATTTAGAAGTCTTTTGACAATTTACTAAAACAAAATTTAGCAGCGTGGAATGAACTCAGTTTTGGTTGTCAGTAAAAGATAGACTAATGGTTCTTGGGCCAATAAACCAATTTAAAAAATCAACCCCCGAGCATCCACTCGGAAGATACTCTGATCCACCTTTAACTTAGTCGTTTACAGACCAATGTTCCCAATTGGGAACATCGAATTGTAAACTCATTTAAAAATAAAATATTGTTCATATTGTTTCGAAAAATTGTTAATTATAGTTAAAAAGAATCTTCCTTTTTTGATATAAAAATTATGTTTCAGATGTAAATTGGGAAATGTACAGAAATTACTAAAAATGGGCCAGTTTCACATTCTAATTTGTGTTTAGCATAAAAATGCCTAAAAAATTAAAAAATGATCCAAAATGTCTAAAAATCAATACACGTAGTTAAAAATGTTCAAGTTACTAATGTCATATAAAATATAATTATATAAATAAGAAACGCATTTGCTATACTTCAATAAAGTTTCATGTTCCGAATAGGGAACATTGGCCAGTCGCGACTATTCTGTGAAAAAAGGAATTTCTCTATTGTTAATTTCCACTGAAAGCAAAATAGAACGGACAATTCTCATATAATTCAGGATAGGAAATCACCTTCGGTTTTAAAAACGTTAATGCTTTAATTTGGGCGGGAAAAAACATAAGAAAGGCTGTTCATGTATGTCTATTATCTGTAATCTTTATCTTTTATTTATTAATATTCATCTTCTAAATATGTGCATTTATGCTATCTATAGATGGCGCTGCGTGTACATTTTAAGTATAGATAGTCAGAGAGAACATGGAGTTGATGTATCGTACTTCGGTGAGACGTTTTGTTTATTTGTGCAATTAGGCACAGCTCGCTCCTTGTTAGCGGTAAATTACTAAATATGTTTATATTCAACTGATATGTGTTTCCATTGTGTGTGTGGTGTGTTGTGAACGTCAAAAATAAAGAAAAAAGTGAAAATCCTGTGCGCTTATTGAAAATACCACTACAAAGGCGCACTTTGGGTTCGTGCCATAGATTTTTCGTGAAAACACCGGGATAAAATCATAAAACTAGTGTATCGTATTAATATGTAATTTAATTATAAATCTTTTTAATACAATACTTACACAGAGTAATATAATGATTACAGAATAGAAAATCACAAGCTACCACAGACCCTTGCTACATGCGATAAACTTGTGATTTATCTATTCTGTAACCGTTATACTATTCTTTGTAAATATTGTATTAAAGAGATTGATAATTAAATTACATATTAATACGAAATACTTCTTTCATGATTTTATCCCGATGTTTTCAAGAAAAATCTACAGCATGGACAGAACTTCACCTTTTTTATGTTTTATTTAGAGTAGCTTTTGATGGCGCCATCTGTTGACAGTATATAGAACTACATTTCGCGTATAAGCAGTAAAACACTATTTACTACAAATGCTCATATTTCTAGTAATAGTGAAATTTTTGAATTCAAATTTTAATACATTGTTTCTTTTACGTATTCTCAAGTATTCTGCAAGTTTCGTACACTTCGAAAGAAATCTCTGCATGTTATAATCAAAAAGCATGCGGAGTTTGAAATTTTCAATTTAATACAGATTTTTACTTATATTCTGACAAATATTTTTATTGTCTCACTTTGAGTCCTAGTAATACTTCTCAGGCTCTTTAAAATGACACCAGAATCAACCTCTTAGCTAAACGCGTTTCCACGCTACACTTATTTATAACCTTACATAAAGCTAATTCATACTATCACGCGTATACGCCGGTCCGATGAAGTCACAGGCAAAACAAATACTATGCGACACACTCTTACAGATATGACCTATCCGTTGTGGGGTCAACCATTCTTTTCGCGTTATTAGTCTCGTAGTTATTAGCGATTCAAATCCGACGGTATTTTGCGACGCAAGAAAGTTCGACCGACTATCACTGTAACGAGTGGAAAGACGTTTTCACGTAAAAATTCATTCTTGTCTGTACTATGGGGGCGTAATTATGAATTTGTCGGATAAGCATTTATGTATATCCGTAGTGATAATTCTGTATTGATTGTTTCTTATAATTAATATTTTCAACTTCCAATCCAGTGGATTAAAAGATAAAGTTACGCATAGGGCGACGCAATTGGATTTATAAATATAATTCGGGGTTGGATGGGGTTTATCAGTTGTATAAAATGCGAGAAACTACCGTCACAAGTTCGCAAAAAGAAATAGGGGTTTATTTTATTTGCAAATGTACTAAATATAATTGCTGTTTCTGGATGGCTATGGCTTATAGCAACTCACAGGAAACAAAACCAACTTAATTACCTGGAGTTTCGTCTAGAAGTCACAATTTCTCTTTTACGAACTACGGTGAAAAAGAATGGATCTGAAACAAGACCAACAGCTACCAACAGTATATCGCAACTGAAAGGTGATAGACATTGCCTTAGTGTAACAACTCGAATAAATATACATAATTTGTAAAAAAAATACAAGATTACAGTGCAATAAGGGCAAAAAACGGGTATTGCATTTGAACTATTTCCCAGAGTGCCATAGGGCCGTAATTAAGTTTCATTTTGCTCTTTTTTGTACAAAATATATTTTTTATTCGTTTAAATTCATAAGTTTTCAATTAAATTCATATCTATGCTTAGTTATAAAAATATATTTTGTAATACTTTGTTTATTAAATGCAGTCTGATTATCACTGTCTTTCATTTCAATGTCTAGTTTCATGATCTTAACCAGAAGTGGCCAATGTTCCGAATTGGGAAAATTATATAAAACATATATAACAATTTGTATTCGTATTTTAATGATTGGTATCTTTAAACTAAAGCATTAGAAGGTGAAAAATGAAAAAATGTAATTAAAAATTAACCTGGATGGATCTGAATTCGGTCTGTAAACGGTTAAAAATATTACAGTTCTTTAGTTGCTGCCCATTTTTTATAGACTATCTACTCTCAACAATATCACGGTGGCACGTGATATCAACTTCTTATGCTGTGAACATTCTACTACAGGCGTGTAAATCACTGCAAAATTCTAGATGCCTTTCTCGGTATTCTAACTATTTATTTATGATTTCAGTTTTGCGCCTCGGAGATTTCTTCCCTTCATAAAACATTAAACCTATATTTTTTTTTATTTGAACTGTCAAAAATATCATAAGTCACATTCGAAAATGTCTTGTATCTATCCCAGTCTTTTTAGAATATTTTTCCCGCCCTTTCCACTTTTTCGAAAAGAAACTCTTGACAGATAACGATGATGACCTCCTCAAGACGGAATATTTCTGGCTACTTTAGGAAGTGGAAATAAAAACAGACTAAAACAACCGCAACAGCAGAAGGCCTTCACCTCAACTCTCTTCACTAAATGCCCTCGCGAGACGAAAGAATCTTTTCTTCTGAAAAAAAGAGGATGGGGATGGAGGGTGAAGACCCTTCAAGTGGACTTTTAGTGAAAAGAAAAAGATCCCTGTCATCATTTCGGTGAGGATCCCTTTGAATGTGAAGGAGAGTCTCTTCACTTCAGTTCTGAGAGCGAATATTCCTCTACCTGTTCGTTCCTGAACTCTACAGATGTTAGGAGCATGGCTAATTCCTGATTGGAA
>BGPR01001827.1:201677-217518 GCA_013235015.1 Araneus ventricosus | reverse complement strand
TCTGTTATAAGGATGTAAACATTTCTACTTTGTAGTTTTTTTTGTGCGTATGTGTGTGACGTAAAGTAAAATGAATTCCTTCTTGAGTGTCTTAAAGTTGGAAATAATTCGTTATTAGTTGTTAATTGTAAATAAAAATGGAAGGTTTTGAAAACACGATAAAAAAAAAAAAACACAGTTTCGCGCCAAAAAAAGAAAACGCGGAAACCCTATCGGGTACAATGATCAACTTGGCGTAGTAAAAGACATTCCTATAGGCGCCTATAGTGGGATTGGTTTTTATGCGCTCGGGACCGCCTCGCTTGGTATGAGAGGGTTGAAGGAATAAGTTTCGCTCTCTCAACACTCTGTCTCGCTCTTTCAGCACTCTCTCTCTCTCGCTCTTATAGCACTCTCTCTCGCGCTTTCAGCACTCTCTTTCGCTCTTTCAGCACTCTGTATCGCTCTTTCAGCACTCTCTCTCTCGCTCTTTGAACATTCTCTTCAGATAGCGCCTTCCACATTTTCCTTTAGAAAAACATCCAGTGTTCTTAAAATGATAATGCCACCTGTGAATACTCTGTGACGTCGGTGGATTAATTTGACACTTTCCACAAAGTTCAAGCTGAACATTGATTACTGGTTGACATCATGCAAACGAGAGCATGCACAGAACATTTCTGCTTGCTAGAAGCCATTTTCAATTCGTTAGCAAAAGAACTTTACAAACGACACATGGACGCCATTTATTATTCTTAATCTAAAACTTGGAAGAACTTCTGTGTTCATGTATCATCATTCTGTGTAATTTATAGAATTTTGGTATCGGGTGAAGCATTTTTAATAATCTTGTAGAATATCTTTTATATTTAAAATGCGAATAATGAACACTGATTTAATTTAAACAAATTAACTCATTAGGCTCAAAAACTTATTAAACAAATTACAGTTCGTGTATTTCTATAATGTTTATAAAGAAATGCAATATATTCTTTTATATTTAAAATGCGAATAATAAATAAACTACGCAAGGATTCTTCACGCGAAAATTTGAATACCAATACAATATTTAATTTGCATACAACGCAATGAATAAAACAAAATAATATTTTTGCTTTTATTAATATTTTAAAAATTACTCGAGTATAAATCTACCATTTTATTTTCCAACTAGTTTCTTCTCATTGAAATAAAACAGACAACTTCAATTAATTTCCGATTTCAGCATTTTTGCTATGTTATTCAAATTAAAATATACCGAAGATTTTTAAATTTTAAATTACAACCTCTTTAAATGAATCTAATCCAAAACAAACTCCACTATGCCATTCGTTTTTTCAACCAGAACAAATAAATGGCATAGTGGAGTTTGTTTTTTCTGGTTGAAGAAACGAATGACATAGTGGAATTGAATTTATTCTGTATATGAATTCAATGAACTACGATAATATGAGATTATTTTCATGTCCTTTAATAGATATAGCGATAAAATTATTTTATCAACTTATGCAAGTGCGTTGTGAAAATGTCTTCCTCTATTCTTGTACTATTTGTACTTATTTACGTAACGAAAAAATATATATCTTGTTAAGTTATAAATTAAATAAATTGGGCACAACTATTATTAAAAATAAGACAACTTTCTCTTTTTTTGTTTTACATTATTACTTTTAGCAATTTCCATCAGGAAAAAACTTTTGATTGAGCATTTTGAGCAAGTAACGCTATCCGAAAAAAAGATTTCTGCGATAGATTATTTTTGGAATTTCGCGTGTTTGTCTATCTGCCAATGTGTATATGAAATCGATAACTTAAAAATGAAAAAGCTAGATGGAGGAAATTTGGCGTGTGGTTCCAACTTCAAACTTGTAGACATATATGTTACGGTTAAGGTATGTAATTCAGTTAGTATAAATAATAGCCGGTCAAAATAACAGGGTTGTTTTAACCTGTTATTATGAATAATAGCTGGTTCTTATTAATAGTAGCTGAGTGTTGACCGTAACATTATATTATATTATAGCTCTTGGCATTATAATTGCTAAGATTTTGACTTGGTAAACATCTATTTATATTTTCTCGTTCTTATCTTGAAATATTTTGGAGATTTACTCCTATACTTTTTGCTTTTTCCAACAATTGGCTTTGGAAGGTTGGCGCCTTTAAAATTCGGATTTAATGCGGCATAATCGATTCCTAAGATCGTTTGGCATTTGATTGTTGGAATTCCAATTCTGGGTTGTCTTTTTCATAGTAATAGTTTATAATCTAATTATCTTTCTGTATTTCATTGTATGATTATTAATTAGGTAACATTGCTGTAGCAATCATTAGAGAGACATATAAATGATCTATCGATGAATAAAATATAAAAAAAAGATTTCAAAAAATGCACTTTAATAACAAATATATGCAAATTAATGTAGTCCTGGTTCACAAGCAATTGATACAGATACGTATTCAAAGTGAAAAATTGCTCATAAATAGGAAACAAAGAACTTAAATTGTGCTTGCATATTTTTTTTCTTACAACAGAAAAATGATCTCTCTGTTGAACCTCATCTCATATGAAAACTTATAGAACGTCAGTTTAATTCTTATTTTCATGACTAAATTTAACATCGAGATGTTGTACTAGCATGAATCCAATTAACGCTTGCAACTTAACACCAAATAAAATAGTTCAATTTCTTTTCAATAAAGAAATATACCCATTAATGTATTGCAATCCAAGCTGTGCGAATTCTTTTGTTCATGATCATAACAGAAAATAAAAATTCACCCTATAATAATAAAAGATTTTACGCCTTCAGGTATAGTTCCACATTGTTTGCCAGAATAATAAATTGCTCCCAAACACTGACTCCGAACCAGTTTTCTCTGAGGAATCGTCGAACATACACATCGACCAATGATATTACACAGATAATCACACAACTCCGCCCACGAAGGTAATCACCATAAGAGGATTCTTTACTATTCGAGCACCATTGATTGGGATTCTTTCTAAAAGATCTAGAATACGTTTTATAAGAGAATAATGCATCTCTATTGTTCACTCGTGCTTTTGCAGACGATATTAATGACAACCGTTTTGCATTCAATTCTGGAAGCACCACATTTAATTAATTATTTCATTCAGATTCGTAGGAGACATGACATCAATTCTTGTGGTGGAATTCATATAATGACGACAGAAAAATAAAAGAAAATGGTTAAAAATGTTGAGATCTGATGTGAATTGTAAAACTTTGAGAGATAATTTCTGATAAAGTTAGTTCTTTTGTTCTATTTTAAGATTTAGGAAACGAATATTATTTCTATTATTGTCCGTGATACGAGATTATTTGTTTAAATATTATCCTTATGATATTTTTTATCATGAATGTTTTTAAATAGCTCATTTCTTTTAAAAAAAGATATGATATGAGACGAATGCGAATTGCCATCTCATTTGAGGAAACTGTTTTGAATACATTGATATATTTTTCAATTTTAACCGAAATAATTCAATTTCTTAAAAAATCTTGAGTTTAAATTGCCACCATGTACGTTAATAACTTCTATTACTTATTTGTAAACTCAATGCAGTATTTTTTATGAACCTATAAGAACTGAATACAAAATTATAATAAATCAGGGAATCTAGATATTTGCTATCACAGTCATTTATGTAAAATATATTTTTCTCCATTTCTACTAAAAATGGCTTATTTCTATAATTTAAAAAGCGATTAACAAATAACATTTTTCCGCGAATATCTGAGTTCAAATTGTTATGATTTGCATTTTGTATATGATAGAAATTAAATATTTACGCTGCAGAGAAATAATAAAGTATGCAGCACAGGAATGCAAATTATGATTGTTTATCTTTATTGCTGAATTGTACTTTAACGTTAATGGTCTGTAAAAGTTTTCCCCTATTTGTTTTGGTATACTTGTAGACAGGAACAAGCAAATACAACTATGGATTGATTTTTCGAATGCGTGCCAACTGCAGACGATAACGTAAATAAAAAAGAATTTCTGTTTTGATGCCTCCTGCAAAAAAGAATAGCAACAGCAAATGAAAATGATTATGCAAGAAATCTCATCATAAAATATTGTTCAGTAACGGATTCGGAAACCCTCCTCGCTATTGTGCATGCGCCGGGCGGAGTTATTTTCATCAAAATAGGGGGGAAACTGAAGAATGGAAGGGTGATTTTTACATTTTACTGAGCGTGATCTGACAACGAACTGCGGAAATGAGCTCATATGACTTATTGCCTGACACCCCTTTCCGTGTAAAATCGTCCAAAAGTGGTAGTCTCGGAATCCGTTGATAAACAATATAATAATTCCCTTAAAACTAAATAACATGATTTTTGCATCAAATGTATTCTATATATTAGGTACATATGAATGTCTTATATATACTATTTAGATAAAGCATTATGAGCCTTTTAAATGTCAATAAGTTTTCATTATGCTATTAGGTTTTTAAATGTAGGGTTTTCGCTACCCACTATTAAAAGAAATGCATTTCTATAGCTTTTTACATTTTAACTAATTATTAGTTCTATAATTTAAAATTTAAGTTATTTTACATATATTTTCTTCTGTTGCAATTACGTTCGTGCATCATAAAACTCGTCATACGTATTATTTTAAGGTCTATGCTTATATTTCATTTAAATTTCTCTCTTTGTAAACTATAGAGTAATTGATTTATGTGTATTACTCATATTTAAACAATAAGAAAAAATTTGAAGCAATGTCTTTATAAATGAAATTGCAATGGCATGGATAATAATCATTTGCCTAAATACTATGCAATATTTATTCTACACATAAAAATATGTCTGAAAATATGACACGCCTTTTACACTGCAATGAAACTGAGAATAATTATATAACGCTATTTGTCCATTTTTGGATGGTCTCTGAAATGTATTATTTCGGTTAATTTCTGTTTGGTTTCAGATTTTCTGATTTAGTTTGATGCTATACGCAAATTATCCTGATTAATTAACAAGTTTCCTTAAACTAATTAGAAAATCAGTTCCGTTTAATTCGGCTTTATGTAGATGCAATGCCAAAGAATCAAACGAATAAATTGTCGATTGTGTTATATTTGATATTCCGATAATGTTTTGGCGTAATAATCAGATTTAATTACTTTTTATAGAGACTTAGTAGTATTTTAAAAACAATTAGGAACTTGAAAATAGATGATGAATACATCTATACGCATGTAGGTATTAAAAAGTCATTCATGTGTAAAAAAAATCTAATTTCGGAATGCAACTCCTTAAATTCGAATTTATCATAAATCGTGCGGATATGGCTTAAAAATATTGATTTATCTGGGAAATAACACTCGAGAAGACAAGATATCACATTTCTAATAAATACACATTGAAAGTAATTGTAATTTCTGAATACGAAAATTCATTTTAGATTACAGCTAGACGAAATTTCAAAGTAACCTCGTAAACGGAGAACATTTAGAAACTTGGAAACAGATGATAAATACATCAATACACATGTAGATAAAATATATATATATATATATATATATATATATATGAGGCAAAACATAATAGAAAAACAATAAGATAAAATAACAAACATTCATATCAATTACCCCAACTCCCCCTATATGTTTCTTCGATCGTGTTCTATAACTGCTCTGCTTGTATTAATAATTTTTTTATCCTTATGATTGGCTATTTATTGTTTTCAACAATTTAGTAGGATAAAGTAATGAAATTCTATGTAGGGCGATTACTGCTTTCGGCATTGAATGGGGAGTTTCAATAGGGAGGCTTTCAATTTATCATATCTCCACATGCAAAGCATGTTTTAATAGCTCAGGGCAAAGATTTAAAAAATGCCCAGTAAAAATTTATTTCGAAATAAAAAAAATTACAAAAAATCATTCTTTAATAAATTCAACAATTATATAACAATTAAACCATTGAAGCAATACGTAATTTAACATAATATCATCCACAGGAACCTCAAAATATAGCTTGAAAAGACTTATTTACATGTGTTGATACATTTTTAATTACAATCTCAACGAAGGGCGGGTTTCATCAAATTAAAATAACATTTCATACGATACGATATTTTATTTATCACCACGATTTCAGAGCTGATTTTACACCCATGTTTAACTTCTTAGCAGGGAATTCAATTACGGAGAGAAAGTTATTACTTCCAGAAAGAATTTAAATTAAAATTTATGTAGTTTGCCGACGAAGAGCCTTTTCCTCAGATGGTCTTAAAAATCAATAACACGCTTTGGTCTTGAAAAGAGTGTTGTGAAAAATGCACCTTTCAGGTTTATTACTCAAGAGAGTAAATTACGTTCGGATACGAGGCATTGAAAGGCGTTTTTTGCTTTTGATGGTCGTCTTAAAAGAGATTTTCTATTGGGAAATAAAATAGTTTTTATTAAATGGATATACTGAGTAAATACTTTAAAGCGCCGTTTTCAGAAATATTAAAAGAAAGGGAAAGTAATATGTAAATAAATAAATAAAAATATCTCCTAGACTTTTTCGTACTCTTACATAATACGACATGTTTCATGTTTACTAATCGTTTCAATATCCCGAGACTAGCATTTTTGGACGATTTTACTCCGGAAAGGGGTGATATGCAATGAGTAAGATGAAAGCGTTTCCGGAGTTCTTGGTTAGATAACGCTAAATAAAATGTAAACATCTACCCCTCCATTTTTCACTTTCCCCCTATTTTGGTGAAAATAACTCCGCCCAGCGCATGCGCAAAAGCGCGGATGGTTTCGTAATCCGAAATCATACAATATGTTCATCATATTGTGAAAAGAATCGAGTATGCATTTTGATAGCCTTTCCTTTGGCCGAATGTTTCTGAGATTTGATACATGTCTTCAATTTTAGCATCAAGAACCACTTACCATATTTCATTTATCTAGCTGATTGAGTTTTGGAGTATGTATACACATAAGCTGAGAGACCGTCAAGCAGTAAGTACGTTGACGAATGTGGTCCAACATTTGCTATAGTTCTACCCCTTTGTTTATAAATCCATATGTCAAATTTGGTTAGCTCGTTAGCATCTGGATAACGTTTGGTTATCAGCTAGCTCGTTGCGTTTTTAAAGTATCGTGTATGCATGCATGCAGACAGACGTACTTCCCATTGCCTTTTCGTCCAAACGTTGATTCTAATATTTTGATGGAGAAATCACGTACCATATTCGTCCAGCTAGATTCCGTTTATAAATTATCGTGTTCATAGACAGACAACAAATGCCCGAAAATAATTTTTTCTTGCTCAATGGAGGTTTTAAAACGTGGATATCCACTAAATTTCTTGTATGCATTTTGCACTTGCTCCTCTGAACCGATTGGGTTCAATAATTAACTCAGATCTACCATTTTGGTGCGAAGACAATGCCAAATTTCATTTATTTATTTAGCTGGTTGCGTATTGTAGTTAATATTCCCATACACAAAAATAGGAAGATTCACAGACAGTCAATCCTTTGAAGTATTTATTTGGAAACTTGATATGGGTGTATAACTCTGGTGAAAAACTCGCATTCGTATATTCATCCATGTTGCTTATTCCGTTTCGGAATAATCCTATTCAAAGACATATAGACAGACCGTCATTCATTCCTAATGTCCTTCAGATACGTGAAGGTAAAAGGCAGTATCCATGTATCTTTGATACGTAAAGAACTTGTCTTGGTATATACTTAATGTCGGTCAGCCTATTAGTGTTACAGAATTCCTGCAATTATTTTGAAAATTTGTCGTTTCGTTTTTGTTAAAAAAAATGTGTTGTTAATTATAGCCATAGTAACTGCCGCACAAATGAATAATCTCACCGAAGAAATTGCATGACTTATTAAAATGTATGTCAATCGCATCCATTCATCAAACATAAGTTTCTCGGTGAAAACGTATATTAACTATTTTTGGTTGTGCCACTCTCCACTAATTAGTCTGTATTTGATATAACATTGTATTTCTTAATGTATATATCGGTGTCTGTCTAATGTATAGTATATGGTAATTATTTATGATGATTGTATTTTTATTATGCATATATTGCGTATGTTATTATATCTTTATACGATGTAACGCTTTTTTGTACTCTTCCCCGTAAACAGTTAAAATGCTCCATATCTTATAGGTGAGTAGGTCATAAATAAATATAAAATATTCATTTGATGTGAATGGCAAGACGCATGTTAACATCCCTTTGTAAATGTTATGCATAGTTTCATAGCGCAGTGAAGAAATTTGAGTGTGTGTTCCGAAAAAAGTACCTATTCCCCTTAAAAATAAAGCAATTATTTGAAATGCTTACAGAATTCCTGTATAATATACATGTAGTTAGTGAAAAATTGTTATTCTAAATCAAATGAAATGCAACCACTTTCCTTATAAATTTCGTGCGTACACGAAAACAATCTGAATTGTTTTTCTTCCATAGGCTTTTGGTAACTTTGTGTTCGCTTTTCTAAATTCAGGATTTTCCATAATTTGTCATTATTAAACGTATCCAAATATGATGCTACTAATATTTTTCTGCTACTGGAATATGCTACATTAAACGATAAATGATGGTTCCATATAAGTTGTTTCATTCAATTCTGGAAATAGAAACACGCGTTATCCTAGAAAATTCTCGCGGTTAAATGTTTTCTCATGTGAAAGTGTACAGATGGCGCTGGATTTCTTATCAAAAGAGAGGCGGTGAAACATTAAGGAAGGTTCCACCCAATAAAAAGAAACAAATTTGTTCTTATGTCTGTATTCGAAATTTCCTTTAATAATTGAAGTTTCCTGTCTGTTATTTTGTATCATAAATATGGAAAATGATAGAAAAAAAGACCCATCAGTTTTAAAAGGGAGGCGTATAAGAATATAAGTTTAAAATACTGTTATGATAACATGAAAAAAAGAGGAAGCGTCACTTAACGCTTTCTGCTTGAGCAGCCATTTTAAAGTTTAACGCCAGTCGAAAATTTCTTTTGACAGCAGATTTTTGAAAAATTGAAGAAATACGTTATTTTGAACAACTTCGCTTTGTAGTGGTGTAAATTATTCACACTTATAAAGCGTGGAATTTTATTCTTAATCAAGAAAAAAGGAGCGCTACGAGAAAGTAGTCTGCGTTAAATTGACTTCTCGTTTTGAAGACACACGAAAGCTATTTTGCTACTTGCAGATTTTCGTTCATTTTTCACAGATGACGATGAGCATCCACTTTTGGCGTTTCTTCCTTTCTTCAAACTGCTGATTCAATTCAGTTAGGGAATGGCAGTTTGATATTTGAGCTCGTATTTCGGTGACTGGTGCTTGACAAGTGGTATAAGTCAGAGCTCTACTAAAGTTGTAGGTTATACCCCGTCCGTCCCCCTATTCTGAAGGACTGCGTAGTCCCTTATATGGACCTTCTGCCTATAGAAGGCTTTATCATCGAACTTGTCTACCAAGAAAACAATTGTAAACCTGGGCATTCACGAGAAGGCTTCACCATTTGTCCCAAGAACTGGTTTGTATTCCACTCATTCTAGTCTAAAATTTTAGGCAAGTCATTCACGGATGTTCCAAAGTTTGTTTTGGGACACATTGTTTGAGAGAAGGTTCAAAGTCGCACACTTACTCCCACCGACAATCCTCCTCTCCCAAAGGAGGAATTTCCGAGTTTACTAGCCTCGTTGCGGGTTCCCAATCTAGGCAGATGCTTCGTTTTCTCGCTACCCTCGCAACGGGGTCTCAAAAGGCTATCCGGCCATTCCAATCAGACTTCAAACTATTCGGTGTTCCAAACATCCAATCCATTTCTGCCAGTTTTCATTGGGTATCAACATTGACCTTTCCGTTGAGTTTTTCCTTCCCGTGTTTCAAAACTCTTGGAATTGAGCAGCGGTGAATGCCCCGCTTGACGTTCATTGCGCAAGATGTATACCAAAATTCATACTGCTGACACATTCGTCTGCGCTTAGTGTCATAAGAAAATTTGGGATGCTTTGGAATTTGCTGAGGAGGAGTATTGTACGTTCACAATCACTAGAGAAGTGGACCGATAAATTTATGGACAAGTGGAAGAAAACCGTCGCAGATGCTATACGGTTATACATTGACAGCATGCTCTGTAAGATCCAAAATGCGAGTGATGTAACCAAGTGCGACTTCAAAAAATCTTGAATTCGTAATAATTTGTCCTTGTGTTTATGTTTATGGTTATAATAATTTAACGTTTTATAAGGCTATTTTTTTCTAGAAGTGGTATAATAAAATAACTTTGGTATTGAGATTAATTTTACAAAAATAATTTATTTAGCTTATTGGATGACATTATTTTTGTTAATTAATTTTATTAATTAATAATTAATTACCATTAATAATTAATAATTAACTACCATTAAAATTTTATTAATTAATAATTAATTGGAAAATCCAGGTTTTTTTTCATCGAAAAATTTGGCGAGAACTTCAGCCAACCTTAAAAAAGTTCATTTGAGAATCGATGAATTTTGTGGGAAGTATACTCCCAAAACCTTAGAAAAGGTTAATATGTTCTCAAATTTTAGCCCTAGCATAAAAATATCAAGAAAATTAACCGTTGCCGTGACGAATAAGTTAAATTAGATTTATGCTAGTTAGCAACCACTTCAAAAACCGACAAAAGAATTTGATATAATCGCCCCTCCTGAAACAAAGAAATTCGCTGATGGGACAAAATTCAATCAGGTCTGTGATCTCTCGTGGTAAAAAAAAAGCAGAAAGATAGGAAGGGAGATAATGAATAGAACGAAAGGGATTATAATGAATAGTTGCTGAATTAATCTCAGTTTTAATAAAGTAAAAACGTTACTAGAGAGAAGAGAGGGTAAAACCATTTTATTGAATATTTTACCAACTACAAAATTTTTTGCCATGTGGAAAAAAACCACTCTTATACACAAATTCGGACGTCAAGTTTTGAAACAGGCGTATTTTTATCATAAATTCATAAACATACATATTTTTAAAACATTATAACAAAATTCATCTTGTCAGTGTACGTTAGTGCAGTCCAACACGCAGGATGAAAAAAAGCTCGTTATTTTACGAATGTCCTAGGGAAACAAACGTAGCACAGGTAACAAAGCTGCACTTTTACATGTTCACAACAGAGATTTCCAATAAATCTCAATTACAGCAAATTTTAATAGCGCTCAGAATCTCTCAGATCACCAGCTTGCCTGCTGATCAAATTACAACTGACTACTCTTACTAGGAGATGGTTGATGGGGTGCCTAGCCCCCGAAGGGGCTTATCACCGATCCAGCAGGTCTTGCTTTTCCATACGAGAGCTTGCTTTTCAACAGGAAGTGACGTTATTACATAAGAAGTGATGTAATCTCTAGAAGGTTCATGAAATGACTGGATGCCAGTAGAGATAGGAAAACAGTTCAGGATTTTAATAGAAAATTCCTTTCGTCGCCAACTATGTCGCCAAGGAGACCAAATTTTTTCCAAGTCGACAAATTTGTCGCCAACATTACCATGTATGGTAAACAACTTTACAACTTCATAACAATATTTTTCTTGTTAATTTTATAAGAGATTTTAGTCTGCTATGAAAATACAGAATTTAAATAAATCAACAATATTTACGAAAAAAAATTCCGAATAATTTAACTTTTACCAGTTAAAGAAATATTCACTAGAAGTAGAATATATCAGTATCATTCATAAATTTTAATTTATAACTAATTAAAATAAATTAAATGGAAATGTCATTTAGATAAGTAGGGGTCAAAACAATACATAATGCCTATATGCAACAAAAATAACGTAAAAATTGCCTAATTTTACAAATTTTCCTGAAGAACAAGTATATGAAATTTATATTATTTTGTTCCAAATGTTTGTCACTCTGCTTGTTTTGGTGTTAATTCTTTGAAAATTACTCGACATTTTTTACCTTTACATAAACTAAAATATGTAATGTTCTTTGTTCTTTTTTGCAATGAGAATATAAATTAGTTTTCAAATCTTATTTTAATTTTCAAATGATTTTTTTAAAAAAAATGGAGTATTCTTAACCCTTAAAGGCCCAGTGTTGCCTTTTAGCAACATACCCAGCTTTGTCTTCTAATATCTGGAGAATACGATTGAAGTTCTAATGCCTGTTGTTGCCAATAGGATATACACAAAATTTTTATTAAATCAATTTACAACTTATAGATAGCACCCTGAGTGCTGATAAAAATATATACACAGTCCAGTCACATTAATGTGACCACCACCTACTTTCGACGTCAACGTGAAATAACCAATCACAGAAGGCAGGTGGCAGCACATTGCAGTGGAGTGTATATAAAGATGTTGTTCAATTGATTTCTCTCAAGATTTGATACATAGGGTAAAATCCAAAAGTTAAATTTTGCCGTTATACCTCGTTCCATCTGAGTTATTTTATTCGCATACACGTAGACGGACAGACAGATATCCTTTGAAAAATTTGAGTTCGAAAATTTCAGCCTGAAATCTATATTTTCGATGTCACGACCACATATCTAATTTCAATTGTCTAGCTTGTTCCGTTTCTCAGTTATTGTGTCGCATACAAACAAACAGTCACAATTCAGACGTAACAAATGTTTTCAGACGAATAGAAGTCTGAAACATAGATATTCATCAAAACCTTGAAGTCGAAATTTTTTGACGATGACAAGACTTTCTTATTGTACAACCAGAATATGAGAAATTTAAAAGAACTTTCCATTATCGGTAACATTTTAGGAAACAAAAAAAAAAATGGCAGGAGGCTGTATTTTCAAACAGCCGCTGATGTCAAAGGTGTAGGACTATTTTACACGCGTGACTCTTTTGTTTCTCGAAGTTTCTCTCAATTCTTTTTTTGTTTTCAACTCAATTTTATAAATTTTCAACTCAATCACGGAAACGTGACAATCCAGAGCATCAGCAAATTGTGCGCGCGCACCTCATGCGTGTGACGTCACCAATTCATGCGTATTTTTGCCCAACTTTGCGACTCAGTAGTCACTGAACTACAATTACGATTTTCAATTAATTTTTTGTAACTTCTGTTGTTACTCTTTATCTCTAAAATAAGACATTAGTTATGCTTTTAACATATGTAGTTATTGAGATATAGAGGATCTCCCATACCACGTTTTGTGGCGTTTTGGCGTGTGAATCAATTTCCTTCCTGAGACCCCAATGGGAGGAGCGTAGCCCTACGTTAAAAAACTGGTAGGCAGTAATCTTAACAAAATAAAATATGAAAATAACTTCTAACTTCAAAGCCACGTCAGCTTCAAGTGACGAATTATTGCTGTTGCGCCCAGCAAATACCTTCCTTATCCTAAAAGTTACAAAATTTGTAACAAGGCGAGGTATCCCTTTACTAATCCATGCATTTATTCAAATTTTTGCTTGGTAATCACATTCTAGTAAATCGAGACCAGACTTCTATTCTCCGAGGGATCTCATATAATCGAATACGTGCATAAATATATACGATACAGAGCGAAATCTGAGTAGACCGCTGCTTCCCTGGGAAAACGAATCATATTTCAGACGACATAGGGAATATCTGCAATTTATCTCGTGATTGGCTCGCTTTATCATCCTTGGTATCATTGACTAATTCTGGCAATAAAAGAAGTCGACACGGTTAAATCATTGTTCAGATCAACAGGTTTTAATAAAATTTGACTTCTGATTGATTGATGGAATTTGTGGGGGGGCTTCCACTGAGATATCAGTGCTATATTATATCTTAAATTATTTCAAAACCTTACTTGATATTTTATTTTCTAACGACTTTTCCTCACGAAGATAGAACCGCGGTGTCCTGGTGGTGAGATCTCGGGTTCGAGACCAGGGAGTTCCATGTTCGAAAATCTATTTCACCATAGATCCACTGAGCCTAGTTCACGTTAAGGCCCAGTGCAATTATGCGATATGTGTCGGAAAATTGATTAGCTATACAAAATTTCAAAAGCGCCCTCTGAGGAAAATGCTCAGCAAAAGTGTTGCTAATAACTTGTCCGATACCGCAGTGTGGAGGGAGGTACGTGTGTTCTCCCAACTACAATTACTGTATTTCAAGCTGCTAATCGTTTCTCCGAATAGTGTTGTTTCAAAACGGAACGTTAATAAATAAACTAAAACTATCCTCACGGAGAGTTTGGATGCTATCGGAATACATTGAAGCTTGTTATTAATTACAATTAAAGGAAAATTTTAACAAGTGAAAATCTGTTGTCACTTAACGAAAATTACCATCTAGGAAAGATTACGGCTCACATGAGGTATCAGAATTGCTAAAATTTGTTTAGAGCGTATGTCAAATTGTTGCTTTAAAACTGGAACAATAACGTTTTTCTGCCTCTATAAGAGTTGCAGTACCGACAGTCCGTCTCTAATCATACTGGGTATCACAAACTTGCAGTTTCTTATTTCATTATTTTTTATTTTCCACAACCAAACAATTTTTTAAGCATTTCTCTTTAGTATTCATACCAAGGAAATCATTTTGGGTTAGTATACTTTATCAAATGTTCTCTTTATTCTTTATTGTCAAACATTAAATTACTTTTTATAAAAAGGACAACAAACATCCTGAGGCATTTTTTAAAACTGGCCTTGCAGTTTTATTTGCGAACAAGCCAAGAATTAATATGATCTAGCGAAATAGTTTTGTTGATATATACTCGTTTAATCACACATGGTCAGGACATTCGTTTATAATTTTCTTTTAATGTAAATGGCTGCCATTGGCGTAAGGATGAGGCAAGGTGCAAATTTCAGCGGCGAAGTTTAAAAACAATCAACTAGAAAAATTAGAATAAATTTAAAAATAAAACAATTTAACTTAAACTTTAAACAAAAGCAACAACAAAATTATTTATAAACAATAAAATTTAGAAAATAAAAAAAGTAGAGCGCAATTGCAGCATCAAAACAAAAAATAAAGAACAATATCGTACAAATAAAGCCAAAAAACAAAGATAAACTCAGAGGTAATCGGAAAAAATAAACAAACAAGGAATCCATTCTAGTCTGTTTTTTCAAGGGCTAAGGACTTTATTCGAAATGGATTCAAAATAATAATTGGGAAATTTTTCTGTAAGTAGTTTGCATTAAGCGAAACATAACTTCTCTTAGCCCGAAATTTCCCAAACAAAAGACAAAGGAGATCTGTACATCAAAAAGCATTATTTCAAAAGAAAGAGAAAAAACAAATCACAAACATCAAAACTCTGATAAGGTTGATTTGAAAATATCAGCCAACTGGCTTTTTTAAAGTTAGCCATCATAAATATAAACTTACACCATGCCCAGAGTAGAGAAAAAATGTCCTCACTTAATCACAAACCCACCCTAACTTTTTTAAAAGGAGGTATTATCAAATTATTAAAGAAACACTAATTCCATAGCGCCATCTATATTCGAAAAAAACAAAACAGAAGAAGTAAAAATAGGAAATTTTGTTTAGGGAATGGAACTATTTAGACATTAATAAAAGTCATTGGCGAACTTGCAACAGCATCTGCTATTCATCTTTTTGAAAGCCAGAAAGCGCAAGAATTCAAGGAAACAAAACTTCCAAAGCATTCCGATGTAAATTATATTGCAAGAACTGAATATTAGTTATACAGGGAGTAACTAAACTGATGGTCATAACTTTAACTTGTCAGAACGAACAAGTTTCACAATACAATGTGGAGTCGGAGAGCAAGCGGTGAGGCGTGCGAGGGCGCTTTCTCTCGATTATTCACTACCGCATAATTAGTCCTTTCAACAGACCGCTTAGATGGACAGAAGTACCTCACCTTTCGTCAG
>BGPR01001827.1:191185-201667 GCA_013235015.1 Araneus ventricosus | reverse complement strand
CTTTCTCTGGGGGCAGCTGAAAAGAGTCGTTTAATATTAGCCCATCGTGTCACCAGAGGAGCATATCGCCGGAAATAGCGTTGCCAGAAGCTGCCCGAGGCCCAGGGAAACCGGGCAACTGCCCGTGGCGCCAAATTCCGGGTGACGCCAAAGCTGGAATATAAAGGGGAGAAAAAAATGGTTTAATTGACACGAGAACTCTGGCGAAAACGGCAAATTTTTCCTTTCATTTCGGCGCCCCCTCTCCAGTTTTTCGTACAGGCTCTCAGCTCAAGCCTCTAGACCCTGAAGGGGTCTCGAAATCTGTCCCATGAACATCAGGCCATAAAATTTGGTGGGTCATTCACAGGTCGGACTGAGCAAACTGCACCCACGGGCAACCCGATACTAGGGGATCGGATTGATCATAGGTGCGGTCCGGTCGACTGTGTCCCTACCTCGCCGCGCTTTCAAAACGAGCCCTCCCTGCCCTAATTTCCCTGGAATGACTACTACCCACACCCCCTTCCTCATTTCTTGGTTTTTCCTTTGCTCCGAGAGGCTCGTTCCCCCTCATCGACTATTGTATTTCAGTTTTATGGCATAGTGGGCATAAAAAATATTAAACCGGTTGAAAATGCAACTTTTCCCTTGGTCTACAACATTTCTCATCTTATTCTTACTTTGACGAAACGTTTTGGCACACTGTTGAAAAAAGAACCTGTGAATGTCACGCTTTATTTTTATTCTGAACAGCAAATTTAAATTGCGATAATGTTATACCTATAAGTGCTGTGTATTTCGCTAAAACGTCTGAAAAAAAAGAAAAAATCAGGTATGTTTCATATTAAAAGAAAGACACGGATAGCAGCAGAAAACGAAAAGCAGACGTCTATTTCGAAAAAATTCATCAAAATAGAAAATATTGAATCCAGAGAAAGTCTGCCAACTACAGCTGAAGGCCGATCTTTTACTTCAGAAAACGTTGAGAACGACAATATTACTTATTGTTCGAACCAAGAACAAGAAGTTCATGTGAATTCAACACCACAGGTAATTTTGTTATTATCATTCTGGTGTGTTATTTTAAAATTTTCAGAATTAAATATCTATTTTTTCGATATTGACAATACTAATATTGTAAATTGTACGAAAAAGCACTATTTAACAAGTTAACTCGTTTACAAAGACCAAGTGGGAGAGCATGCAAAGTTACAATTACTTGAACCAGAAGCAGTAGGATATTTGAACGTTTTAAATGACAGAAGAATCTATCAATAAAGAAGACGCCAAAACTAGTTTGCAAACCGAAAATACAGACAACAGTACTGAGAGTGATGACTTTTGTTGGATTTTAACTTAACCATTGATTACGCTTGAAATAATAATATTCAAACTGTTTTCTGAAAAATCAAATTTGTACGTATAAAGTTCCCATACATTTTTTCCAATCATCAGAAAGTGCTAAACATTTGAGGAAAACTTGTAAAATTACAAACTATTTTCAAAGAAATTTCATTTTTTTTCCTTGATAAGTTTGTGATTTAAAAAAATTGTAACACGGCTTTGAAAAAGTAATAAATCGTCTCACATCGATAAGCAAGGTATATGGTCAGGGCCGGATTACCAAATAGGTAACTGCCTATGGGCCCTGCAACTTTGGGGAGGCCTCCGATATTATTTTTTAAAATTATTGTCAGGGCTTCCATTTGATTTACAAGAAGTGTATTCTAGAACTTACTGAACTTAAAATCCAGCGTCGTTTAAATTCGGAACATTACTTTTGGAATATTTTTAATATTTTCGAATTTGTTAACAGATCAATGAGTCACATTCTGCTTCTTTAGATATTAAATTTAAATCAATAAAATTATCTGGTTTTGGAAGTTGGGGTGGGGACCCAAAAACTTACATTGTCTATACTGCCCTTCTAAGCGTAAAAGGCGCATCTCAATATTTTTTTAATTTTCAGATTTTTCCTTAGTAATGTTTGACCTTCACGACATTATTCCTAAACAAAAAGGTCGTATCTTATTAAAAAAATAGTAGAAAGCCACTAAAGAATTATTTATAACTTATACAACTAACGCAGTTTACAGTAACGCAGTGAATTTTTCTGACGCTACCAGTAACTATTGCTACTTGCGAGAGAAGTTTTTCGAAACTGAGACCGATTAAAATATATCTGCGATCCAGCACGTCGAAGGAGCGACTAGTTGGTTTGGCAACCATATCAATTGAACGGGACCTTCTGCAGAACATTGATATTGAGAATATTATGAAAGATTTTGCAGATAAAAAGGCAAGAAAGTGAAGAGAATTTATAATATTGTGTAAAAAAATCATATTTTTAAAATAAATTTTTTCAATACATTATTTTAGTTTCTGTAAGACTTCTTCACATTCTTAAAAATATCTGAAACTAAAAAATTCTGCCCATAGTATTATTAAGTCAGGTTTTCAGGTAAAACATGCATATTTCTAAGTAAACTTTTGTTGAAAATTTAAAATACAGACAATATAGAATTTAAAAATTACGTTGGTTGGGGAGGGGGGCAAATTGCTGTCTTGCCCGGTTGGTAAAATTACCTCGGACCTCCTCTGAGCGTTGCAGCTGCAGAAATTCGTGAAATGCCAGGTATCTTCCAACGTGTGCGCGATTCACTCCGTCGCCGATGCTATTGCAGCTAGTGGCCGCTTATTTTGGCATTTGTTGGAAAGTTTTTAAGAATAACGATTATTTGTCCTTTATTATCCGTCTCTACACTTCTCCATTTTCACCACCCAGGCGCTCTTTAGCGGCTCACTACACTTACTTTCCGACCCCAAATTATATTGTGGCTTGCTTCAAATTTTCATTCGTCACATGTTGTAAAGATAAACGTCTTCCTGTTATCGCAGCGATAAAAAAATGAAGAAAACGCACGAGGCTTGAAACATATGAAGTCAGAAATAAGGAAAAAGGCGCAAACCATATAAATATTAGTCTTTGAATAGCGTGTGTATGCAGGCATGTAATCAATAACAAATTGTCGCAGCGTTATTGAATTTACTAGAAAATTGTGTTTCGACTTTCTTATTTCCCAATCGGATCTTTCAAATGGAAATTGAATAGCAGTGGGCTATTATACTTGTTTCTGGTAAGGGATAAAATATATAAACATAAGCTTTTAGTTCAATTTTTTGGATATCGACAACTTTCGAATTTTTTTTATTTAATTAGAATTAGAAGGTGTTTTTATTAGAATAAAACATTCATAAATTAATTTTTCTTATCTAGATCTATAGATTTATGATAGAAAATATTTGCTAAAGTTAAGCATTCCTAAAGCAAAGCTTGCTTTCGGTTTCAGTTTCATTTCGTCTGGAACAGGTCTAGTTTTCTGGTTTTGATATAAAGCTATGCCGAAATTTGTATTAAGGCGAATAGTTTTGTGCAAGTCCATTTAATATTTTTCATAAAAATCATTATTTTGAATCTAATATCCGAAAGAAGCAAAAATCAAGTCATTTGTGCGCATTCTTTTACATACATTTAAACTCCTCATATCCGTTCCAAGCCATACAAAATATAATCTATTTACCTCGATATTAAATATGAAAGCTGTTGGGGTGAAATTCGTGCGTTTATAAGTGGAGAATACTTATATGCGATTTAATTCCCAGAATATTCTAAAGAGGATTAAAGATGCTTAAGGTGTACGGATGCTCGTTAAGAAGTAGATAACCATATCGGCGAATATATTCACCATCGATATTCTCTCAGCTCCCAATTGCCCATATTTAGGCATAGACTTGAAGTGGGATTATTTCTGATAGTACAATTCGTCTAAATATTGGCACATCTAGGCATCTAAATAGTGGTCAGCATTTAAAAATGATGTGCAATGTAATGATGGAAAATAGGAGCATAAAATAAGCATATAGTTTTATCATGGCTTTTGTGAAAAATTCTCAATAAAAACCAACCACATACCATAGCACATGGTATAATCTATATACCCAAAAATTAGATAAACTAAACAAAAATTAAAATGAAACAAAAAAAAAAGAAAAACGTAAAGACAAAAAAAACAGCAAATTTAGATAAGAACAATGACAATACATCTTTAATCGTAAGAAAGCAACAGCCTCAAATTGTTGCATCAACAGAAGGTTGAAACGATAATATTTAAAACACATAAAAATATATAAAAATGAATTTCGAAAGTAAAAATTGTTCAAAAAGGAAGAAATGAAAAAGGAATCGAATGGTGAACTTTATCGAAGACCACTCACCATAAAGATTCCAAAATAAGGTATATCTGTTGGCTTATTTGATAAAAGAAATGAGTTTAATTTTAAGGCTATAATACTTTGTAATTTTCATACAAATCTTCATTATAAAATTTTTAGAAATTCCATATTTTCTCAAATTAATAGAATAAATAGCATATGTAACAACCATTCTAATTTAGTTAAAGCTTTAGATAATTTAAAAAATATTCTTAAAGACAACGGATTCCCAAATTCTTTCATTAATATTAATAGATTTTTAAAAGGAGTTTAAAAATTTCTCTAATTAATATATTAATGGTTTTTCCATTTTAATTTGCTAAAACTGTTTAAACATTAGTTTTTTATTCTGATTAATTAGTTAGAATTTTTCTTCATAGAGGGAGCTACGTGCTCGCTTCTAATTTTTGTTGCTTCATGTATATTGGCGTCGTCTGTATTGCATCTAAGATTTCGGCAGAGAGTGTTAGGGTTAACACACTCTCTAGTACTTTTTGATATTTTAAGGATTGTGCATTTTGATTCATCAAAATGATTCAAATATTGATTTTGGACAGGATTCAGGCCACAAAGGGTATAATTTTGATTTATAATCTTACCCTTGACATAAAATCTTGTCTTATTTTGGAATCTTTATGGTGAGTGGTCTTCGATAAAGTTCACCATTCGATTTCTTTTTCATTTCTTCCTTTTTGAACAATTTTTACTTTCGAAATTCATTTTTATATATTTTTATGTGTTTTAAATATTATCGTTTCAACCTTCTGTTGATGCAACAATTTGAGGCTGTTGCTTTCTTACGATTAAAGATGTATTGTCATTGTTCTTATCTAAATTTGCTGTTTTTTTTGTCTTTACGTTTTTCTTTCTTTTTGTTTCATTTTAATTTTTGTTTAGTTTATCTAATTTTTGCTTCTGTATTATATTATAAATAGCTGCATTTGCGCCTTTATATATAATACTATGAATTTTTATTATTTAATTAATTTAATCAATTTATAAATTTGTTTAATGTATTACTGCTATATACCCAAACTTATTCCCACTTCTAAACTCCTATCTAAATTTCATCTCATTCACATGAGTTCTTATATTTTGCTGATAATAAATGATTTGAAATTATTTTATGCTCTTCAATACGTCATATTATTGATTTTAGTTGAATGATCAAATGTGCTGATGATGAGTTCACTATACGAGAATAAATAATAATGTGTCTCAAATAATCACTGAGACACAAGCCCATAGGTTAACCCTCTCACACCGAGCGAGGCGGTCCCGGGAGGTCTAAACATTTCCCCTTAACAGCGACGAAGGCCGGTCTGAGGCTGTAGTCTTCTTTTGAGGGGAGGTGAAGTTCTGAGATCACTTAGGACATAAGCGCGATAGGGGATCCAATTATCCTTACCAACCACAGCCCATTTCCGTGCGCCTTAAGGGAAGGTTACAGCATGGGGTGGGGCAGTGGGGTAATTGACCACCCAGGTTGTGAGAGCTCAATTCATGTCTCTTCCTTCCAAAAACTCCCGGTTTTAAATGGGCTAGGGGGGAAAAGTCGCCTCGGTTTTAAAGAGATAAGCCCCCAGCCTGCAGTTGATGTTACCATTTCGTTTTCTAATTTAAAAATAATCCGAGATAAATCCTGATAAATTACCACTGTTATGATTATTGTGCATGTATTTTGTCTGTAAAGATGATTCTTTACCAGCTATTCACCGTATTAAAAATTGTGAATGCAGAAAAAAATAATTTCAGCATAAATCGAAGACAACTGCATTTAATCGAGAGTGTACTTTAACAAAGTCAGGCGTTAAATCTAATGCATAGGGAAGGAGCTACGCTGATGAATTCTCATTATGCAGCAAATTTCAGATTAACCATCAGGCTGTTTGCTCTGAACACAAATGGAACAGGGTGATCGTTAGCGGCTGTACGCACACTAACTTTGAGTATTTTAAGTATTTGCAGTACTTTTGCTGTATTAAGTAAATGAACTGAGGGAAAACTCGGAAGCTGCTCTAATCAAACAAGCATCGAAATGCTAACAGAGAAAACGTTTTATAGATTGTTAAAGAGAATTACAAACATAATGCAAAAGAGTGGGATGAAACTTTCAACGGTGCAATCAATCGTCTTAAATAGTGTAGCGATGGAAGTGCAGGTGGAAAGCAAAAAATACAAAATCAGAATCAACTGAACTAATAATTGATTTTCTTATGTTTTTGTGCTATAAACTAACGAGAACTATCACGAAAGTTGACGACAGTTTTGTCATGCATATCCTGGCTTGGCAACATCGATTGTTTACTAAAAAGAAATAAGGATTATTAACTTTTTCTTTTATATTTTACTAATCAGTCAGAAGTTTGCTAGACGATTCTTGGGAAGCTTAGTCATATTTACGTCCCTTTCTGAAGAAACACGAGGGCTATTTTGGGAAGGTCCTCGTAATTTTGAACCTTTGTCGGACGACGTAGACGACACCTGAGCTGGCACTTCCCTCTCCAAACTTCGGAACCACACCAGCATAAGGATATTTGGCCCCGACGGATTTAACGTGCACCAAACCCGCTTACGCGGCAGTTCTTCGGTAGAATCGGGTTTCGAGCCTAGAACCCCGCGGCCCCGAGGTCGAGACCATACCACCAGGTCACCGCTGCCTAGAAGATTCTTGTGAAAAATTTCTGTTGCTCTTGTATGGGCCGTTCTCAAATGCATAATTAAGCTAATTAGTAACATGACTGATGAAAGCGAATTTTAAAAGAATCATTTTAACAAGTCGTTAAACATATAATTACACCGTCATTATGAAATAATGATCATGATCAACGCTTAATTATGTATTTAACCGATTTATATAATTGAAATATACGAAGCGATGTCCATCCAACGGTTTCAACCTCGAAAAAACGATCGGTTAACGAATATAATCTATCGAAAAGGGAATGTTTGTTAAACAACTGTTTGTTAATCCAGCACCAGTTTGCCGCAGATGCCCATGTGAATTATGTTAATTAGTTCTGGAGACTCTCCGAAAATAAATGAATAATTATATGACTTCTCACTACATTTAGAAGTAGATGCTAAATTTCAATGTTTTTTAAACAACTGTTTGTTAATCTAGCCCCAGTTTGCGCAGATTCCTATGGGGATTATATTGATTAGTTCTGGAGGCTCTCCGAAAATAAATGAATAATTATATGACTTCTCACTACATTTAGAAGTAGATGCTAAATCCCAATCTACTAAAATTTCTTTCATTTTATGTCATTGAGAATGGACCTTCATTCAGGAACTTTTATCATGGATTTTTAATTTCATGATTTCAATAAAGTACAAAATTTTCTGTAGAAAAATCGAAAAACTGTCAATATTGTGGTAACATCATTTGTTGTTAGTTATTCATAAATTGGTTTCGATAAATTGGCAGAATCAGCCGTTAAATTGATTAATTTGCGTTTTATAAGCCCTTTTTGTAATAATTAATTAAATATTTTCCCAAGAATTGTCTAACAAACCTCTCAGACTGATTAGTAAAATATAAAAGAGAAAGATTGATCATCCTTGTTTCTTTTCAGTAAACAATCGATGTTGCCGAGCCTAAAGACGCATGACAAAAATGTCGTCAACTTTCGTGATAGTACTCATTAGTTTATAGCATAAAAACACAAGAAAACAATTATTAATGCAGTTGATTCTGATTTTGTATTTTTTGTCTTCCACCTGCACTTCCATCGCTACACTATTTAGGACGATTACTTGATTGCACCGTTAAAAGTTTAATCCCACTCTTTAGCATTATGTTTGCAAATCTCTTTAACAATCTATAATACGTTTTCTCTGTTAGTATTTCGATGCTTGTTTGATTAGAGAAGCTTCCGAGTCTTCTTCCCTCAGTTCATTTACTTAATACAGCAAAAGTCTGCAAATACTTAAAATACTCAACGTTAGTGTACGTACAGCCGCTGAAGATCACCCTGTTCCATTTGTGTTCAGAGCAAACAGCCTGATGGTTAATCTGAAATTGCCTACGTAATGAGAATTCATCAGCGTAGCTCCTTCCCTATGCACTAGATTTAAAGCCTGTCTTTGTAAAGGCCCTGCAAAAGGTTTAAGCCCTTCTTTTCATATTTTGTTTAAAAGACTGTTTTTAATTTTTTTCTTTGCCGGTAAATGTTTTTCTTCCCAATATATTCCGGAATGGGTTCAGGACTTAGAGGATTAATACTAAATTCGGACCTTAAAGTCTTTTTCCTCTACAGAAAACTTATTCTAGTTTTGAATCTGCATGGTCGAATGGCCTCTGATGAAGTCATCCACCGGATTGTTACTTCTTATCGTTGTCTGCTATTATTTTTGTATTTTTAACTCTTCCACAATTCAAAATTCCCTTTATTAGCATTATATTTATTTTGTAAAGGCACACTGTCGATTATGTCTTAGATTTATACTGCAATTGTTTTTTAAATATTTTTATTTAGGAAATTCAAATTGCTTAGTGCCGTGCGTATAAAAAGATTTAGTATTATATTTTCCAGCCATCTTTCAAACAAGGACAAATGCATTTCCAGAAGCCTAAGGTTCCAACACCTGATTTTTTTCCTGGAACATTTTACAGAATGTAAAAGAAATCGCCGATTATATCAATGATATAATTTCATTTTTAGAAAGAGAACAACTTGCTGATACTGACAATGGCCTGTCACTATTCAATATATTCGTGAAATAACGCAAGAGCTGTATAATTTATAGTCATACCTATAGTTATGGCTCAGAAACTGATGCAACGGTGTTAATAAATTTTGTCATAACTTTGTAAGACTAAGTTTTAATACATGCTCTAGTACAGAAGTCGATTGGGACAAATATGTCTCAGGATGCAAGTTAAAAGAGAAGTAAAAATTTTTTGAAAAATATTTTTTATCTTATTATAATGAATAAATTCATCGCATAAAATGCTAGAAATGTAGCCTATCTTCTTTTTCAAAAGTGTCGTCTTAAAAAGTCTAAACTTCTGCTGAAAGTCTAAATTTCAGGTTCCAGTAGAGAGCAGCAATACAGTATAAGCCAATTCACTTCAGTGAAGTACCAGTATTCTTGACTGGGTCTACAGCAAACGGTGTGAGCCATCTCTCCTAAGCGGAGCATGAGCATTCCCGACCAGTTTGAATTTAGTCTTCCACAATGGATGCGGCTTGTTCCAGTATTTTAATCTTCAGATACACAGTAATCCGGATGTACCTGTAGTCCCTTCGCTTCTCACTGAAAATATGCTTCAACTCACCAAGTGTTCTTGTGTTTACATGGTAACTTTCGAAACAAGATGTATCGTACTGATTCTTGTTCTGTCGATATTTTTTGTTTAAATGTTTTAACGTTCTAATTGACGAGTCCATTTTGTACAATATACCTTGTTAAAATATGAAATTAATGTTTGGTGTTGAACTTTTTTGCCTGGAGTATCATTTCCAACTAACTGATCTGAGCCAATGATGAAGCAGGGTATATTTTGAGGTTTCCTTTAGCCCCTTCAGAATCATTCATTAATTTTGCTTCGAAATGCCCTTCCATTGCCTTTCAGTATCAAATTCCGCAAATTTAAATAATCGAAATTGTACAGTAAAAATGAATTGTCTTTATATAGGGTAAAAGACGCTCATCTTATCAGCATCAAGTTCCAGATAAATGAATATATAAGATAAATTACTTTTCATGATTTTTCTCAATCTTGAGAAATGAAAACCTTCTTTCTTCATCGTTAGAAGAGATCAATCTTTCCAAACTTTCGAAATAAAATCATTTCATCATAAATAATATTCATCACGAATCCTAAAAGAATAAAAGGAAAATTCTAAATCAGTTTGAAATGTTTTTGCTAACACAGTTAAAAAACGAAAAAGTATTATTATACTTCGTTATTGAAATCAAGATCAAAATTCACTCTTAACCCCTAAAAGTCGCATTTTTTTGCTGTCTAATAAGATGACCCCTCCTGTTTTGGAAAGAGGTGTCGTTTTCATTCATCTAAGAAGGCAGAGGATACTTGAGATGCTTATGGATTCTACCCAATTTTTGTGTCAAATTTTAAAGGTAATTAATGATTAAATTTTAGTTTATAAGCCTGAAAATGAGATAATTCAATGCAGGTCAATATGGTACAGGTTAAAAGGTTAAAGAACGGCACAAGTATATAAACACAAACATATTAATAATGAAACTAAATAAATA
>BGPR01001827.1:137049-191175 GCA_013235015.1 Araneus ventricosus | reverse complement strand
AAGTATATAAACACAAACATATTAATAATGAAACTAAATAAATATTTAATTTTTATACACTCTTTCCCCAGTAGCACAAAGATATTGTACGATACTGAACAATATTTGCAATATTGTATAATATTGTACAATATTATATAATATTGTACAATATTATATAATATCGAGCAATATTGTAGAATATCACGCAAAATGTTGTGCTACCTGGGTGGTTAGGCATTTTATCATGCAATCGTTATTCTTTTAAAACACGCTATCAAAAAACCAAAGAATATTGAAAAGATGCTATGAAGTTACTTAAAAAGTTTTGTTATTATTATTATGTGTATGGCAAGCACAAATGAAAATAGGGCTGTGGTTCTAGCAGCGATATTCTATATGTAGAATTTGGATATTTGTGAAATAGATGGCTTTGTACACCAGGTTAAATTTGGTATAAAGCTGTCAGCGATGGTGTGGTAATCGGGGATATGTGTCTATATTAATAGTCTAGTCTACGTATTTCCAACACAGTCAATATTTTTAGCACCACCTACCGGAATTTTTTAATGCAAAGAAGAAACCCATATCATAGAATAGTTAGCCGGAAACTGTTTTAAAATCCAATGATTTTTCGATTTATTATGATTTTTGAAATACCTATGTTGTTTTTTATCACCCTGTACCATAAAAGAATACACTAATAAAATACTGTATTCCGCAGACTGCTATTAAGATTTCTAATTTATCTAAACTGGTAGATGAGGAAATTATTTAAATTAATATTGTCATCATCAGTAATTAGAAAAGAACAATTTTATACATTTCCCGTCACCGAAGTGTTAATGTCAGACAAGTTTATTATTAGTTTCATAGATGGTAGATAGTTAATTTCGATCTTCACAAAAATGACAAATGCTTTTCTACGGTTGCTCTTAGGACTGATCAAAAAGTACAAAGGAAGATACATCTGAAGGCAAATTTATAGCAAACACTTTATTTTATAATATTTATTTATCGTTCTTGCTATTCATTTGTAATTTAATGTTCAACGATAAGAAATAAAATATAAAAATCATATTTCAATTTCAAGTTTATTTGAAACTGTGAAAGAATTGTGATTTGTGTGAATATATGTCGTCAAAGAAAAGACCAGAATAAATTCTTGGCTTGAAAACATACTGGAGACTAAGCAAAGGTACTTAATACATTCTTTTAATAGTTGATCGATATTCAGGTACATGTTGCATATAGAAACAGGGGGAAAAAGAAAATATAGTAAAATATTGGAAGACAACTCTACTTTCTCTTAGGAGAATAATAGGAAATGAAATATTAGACAAAGTCCTTTCTTTGCTTTTTGAACAAATGCATCAAAAGAATGACATGAACATCGATATTCATTTTGTCAGCATCAATCCTTATCAATTTTGATCAGTCTTGAGTTTTTGAATCCCTTTAATTATGGTGCTAATGAAATTCAATCGATCACGTTAGATCAATATTCGTGATCAATACATTACATGCGGTTACATTTCAAAAAGTAAAACTTTTTCACCAGTTAATGTCCTAGGGAAACCGGAAGCAGTTATGCTATCAGGAACCAAACACCATTTTAAAGATTTCGGTTTCACTATTTAACCTTTTATTCACGGAATTAACAAGTTAGTGACTTTCATTAAATACGTTTTAATGCAGAATTACCCAAGAAAAGCTGAAATAACTTTTTTAATTAAATAAAATAAGTTAATTTGATTAATAAATAAAAAATTAATTTTTTTCTTCATCTGCCATCCATTACTAGCTATCGGAGCTACATTTCTCATGTTCATGTGAATACTGTCCGGGAAAACGATCAAATTACGAAGATATAACAGAGATTAAAGTGGCCCAAATAGCAGAAGACGCTGTACAATATTGTTTCGATATCTTCACGATATTATACGGCATTCAGAATACCGGACAACGTCGTAGAGATATCGTACAATATCTTGCGCTAATACGGAGTGCTTTTAAGTACCGTCTGGAAATAAAGGGTTAAACTGCACCTAGAGTGTGTAGTTTCTTAATAGAACTGAATTAATTTTTAGAATTTAACAGCAGAATACTTTTAACGCCGGTTCTTTCACTTGCTTTGTCTCATTTCTATATAGATGGGATTTTATAATTGGTTTTTGACTCGCATCCTGATGCTAAAAAATTTTGAAATTTAGCACACTTGATTTTAACGCATCCTTAAGTACACTCATTTTTAATATATTAAAGATATTTTTTCAAAATAACTGGACGTTTAGAGGGTTAACACCCTAGTGCGAAACACCGAGATATACTCTTTAAACACTGGATAAGAAAATTTCTGGTTGAAAAACAAAAAAAAACTATAAAGTCATCCATAAAGATATTTATTAGATATAGCAAAAAAGTTAAAATATAAATAAAATCATATAAATGAAAATTGAACATAAATGTAATAACAGTTATTATTATACTACATTCAAGATGTTCCTGAACTTTTTAAATATTTTCCAAATATAAATTTGCCATTTCCCGTAGAACAAGCGAAACGCATCCTGTGACAGACTAGTCAGAACTAGTCTTATCCAGTTCAACGCATACAGAGCATGCGTATAGCCCGTGAATGCATGCATTCAAAGGTCCAGCAGTGGGAAAGTTCATTTCGTGGGTGTTCCATCACGAATAAGGCGTCCAGCACACAGGTCCCCCTCTTACAGTTTAAATTACATGCCATATCATCACATTTAGGTAGCTTTTAATTCTAAAATCAGCTTAATCCCCCGATCTCTCACCATGCGACTTTTTCTTCAGGTGAAGAATTTGCTTAAGGGGTAAAGATTCTCATGTTCGAAGAAGCGCAGCAAAGAAATCACTGGGGAAGTTGACAAAAGAAGGCTTCTAATACGCAATTAGATCTTTGAATGATGGAAAAAATGCGTAGTTGCGCAGGGCAGTTCTTCGAAGGAAACGCCAAATAAACACGTTCTGTATGTATTCATTCTTCTGTAATATATAAGTAACTGTATTGGTTACAGGCACAGGGACATGGCACGGCGCTCTGTAATAAATAAGCTCCAGAACTTTTTGAATGCAGATGTACATTGTTTTAACCATTAAATATATTATTTTATTAAGTATTTTAATTGTTGATTTTATGTGTGTTTTCTGTATCATCTAAAATAACCAATGAAACAGTAACTATTCATTTAAAGAATTTAGTTCTTTGCTATAAAGCCGTAAAACATCAAACTTTTCAAAAAATGAGAATTAGAGTTTTGCATATTTAAATTCTCTACAATTCTATCTTTTTAAAACCGCTTTACTTTAATCCCTACGATAATTAGAAGTGACCAAAATCGAGTTTGATATATCCTCATTGAACCAGAGCAAAAAACTGCATTGACTATCAGGTACAGATTGATGTTGAAAGTTTAGAAAGGTAGAATTGCTTGGGAAGTCTTATATTTATAAAAAGTGTTTATTTATTACTATTATGGAAGATATTGATTCAGTTTTTAGTGATTTATCAAATTCAAAGTTATTAAAAAATACTTTCGTGATTATAAAAACACATATGCGAGTATGAAATAATATGAAAAGGTATCGTTTTCCAAAAAACAAAATTCAAATAAAAGTTCCTTCTTTAGATATATATGGTGCAACATCGACATTTAACAAAGGCAATGTAGAAAAAGGAAAATTTTGAGGAAGCGTAAGTATACAACCTGGAGGTTATATGAAAAATGCGATGTAATCTTTCGATAAAAAACTATCAAAATTAATTATTATTATAATTTTCAAACAATAAATGAGACTAGGAAAGAAAACAGACTTCAAAGGAAGAAAGAAAAAGATGCCATTAAAAAAATACTAATAGTTTTTAATGTAGGGTCAGAATGATCAGGTAAGTTAATACAGAAAGTGTTCGCACATTTTTTTAGACGATTTCGTTTCCCTGCAAGAAAAATTCGTTTGCTTGGAAAAATTTATTTTCACAAAATTTACATTTTTTAAGTTATAAGTTATCATCTGCTACCTAACATTTTTGTTTACATGCAAAATGGCGCTTTTAACGAAGCAATGGATGGAAGGCTACGTTTTCACTCTTTTCGAAGAGAGTTAATCTTATCCAGTTACTTAAACACGCTGTGAAAGCCATGGTTTTTTGATATCTAAAGCCGCAATAGGTAATATTGTTAATAAGAAAGGAAAAAATCGCCTAAGTTTGGTTTCAAGTGAAAAATTGTTCCAAATATGTATCCAAGGAAAAAACGCAGTTCTTCGAATATTGCAAATGTGAGATCTCTAATGTTAAAAGAAAGTCCTCCAAGTCAAAGGTTTGTTGCTAAAACATTAAAATACTGAGTATCAACAGTAAACAAAATTATTAACACTTATTTGAATCCAAAAAAGGCTTAAAAATACAATTTTCATCTTCTTTCTCCATGTTATATCGCTGAACGCAGCACACGCTGTATAATTCTTTATGAAAAGCATTTATCCGGACCAAAATTGTAAAATAATCTTGTAAAACTAGATGAAGCTTGAGTCCATTTAAACGACTGCAAGGAAAAAACTCAATTATCATCAAAGAGAAGAACAAAATCTTAAAACAAGGTTTAAAGAATCAAAAGAAAGTTTTCTACGTGAGGTATGATAGCTCCCGATTTTTTATTTAATGGCCAAATAAAAGATAGTGGATAAAAATGTTAAGATAAACTCCACATACTATCAGGAGCATATTTTAACCACGATCTTCAAATATGAAATAATATATCTTTACCCACACTGCCATCCATCAGTAGAACTGCACCAGAACAAAGCAAGCAGTCGCTCATCACAATCAGCTCTTAATTTCCAGGGAAAAAATAGAACAAGAAATGGGTATCAAGACTATAACCTTCACTGGTATTCCTGGTAAGCAGTTCTGTATCACCCATGAGTTTTTGAGATTTTGAACTTTTAAAAAGCGCATTATCCAAATGTCGACCTACAAACCTTTGTAGATTTTGGAAAGCTGTTCAAGAGGAATGGAACAAAATACCTCTTCCTATACAGCAAAAGTCATTATCGTCGTTTAAGTGACGATGTAGAAACATTTTTGAGAATAAGGGCTATCAAACTTAAAATTTGAAACACGTAAATATCATGTTAAACATTTCTGTAAATGCCACTAAAATCGTCTAAAAATGTGCGAACAGCCTATATTTTTACATTAAAATGCGTTTTTCTAAAAATGTGACTTTTTCATTTTCAATGTACCTTTTCTCAGAAACAACTGTTAAAGTCATGTAATTCTTTTATGAAAAATTCGTTACGTTTCTTAATATATACTGAAATGAGCTTTTTCAAAAAACTTAAAAATTTATTTTTAGCAAATTATTTGCTTAAAAAAAACGGTTAAATTTCATTATGTCAAATACAATATTTTTTCAAATAATTTAAAATTGCAAAATTACCCAAAAGCTCATTTCAGTCTTTCAGTCTAATCTAAAAGGGTTACTTTACTTGTATAACAAATCTCAGACATGTATCTATAATATATTGTGAGGAAAGGTACATCGAAAATGGCCAATTTATCATCGTCGGTATAGGGAGTACCGACTCAGTTAGCAATGGAAAACTACTTTTGAAGTCTTAATTTTCAAAAAAAATTTGATTCTACACTTCGACGATTGCATAGATTCGAACTCCAGTTGAACGCAGTTACACTTTCGGGAACTATATCCAAACATACCCTTGAGACAGCCTTTTTCTCCAAGCACTACGAAAAAAATTCAAAGGCTGCACTTTTCCTAAAGTATCACGATTATTACATTATGAATAATCTGTTGTGCAGTGAATTGAACTTCGGTTGAATATTTCATTGCAGATTACACTTTTATTTACAGTTCAAAATGATGAATCTGAAATTAATGAAATAGTTGTTGGCTTTGTATAACCGTGTTCAATTATTCCCAAGCATGATTAATATATTTTCCTTCATCTTTGATGTCATCAGATTTGAATCATGAGAAAATATTATCTTGCGCTTTCTGATAATCAAATCTGTTTTTTCTAGGTAATTGTGTTAAGAAAGTCTAGAATCTTTTCTCTGAGGGGCTTTAGCTCTGTTAATCAAATATGTGCATAAATAAATCTTAATTGGAACGAAATCCGAGAGATCCATGCTTCCGTGGAATATCCAATCATATTTCAGCTGTAAAAATAACATTTCCAATTTGTCTGGAGATTATTTTCTTATTTGCTTTTTTGATTAAATACTGGCAATAAGGGAAACCATCCATGTATATAGTTATTTAGTTTATCGGATTCGAAAAAATAGCATTCAATCTAGCAACACAAATTCGTAGGTTCAGAATTATGTTAGAGTGATGGAAGTTCATCAACTGATATGTGAGCAGTGCTGCCAAAAGTATTTTTAAAAGTGTATTTAAAGTTCTGTTAAACCCCAATCTATACTTTCAATGGCAAATTCCTGCAATTTAATAAAATTAAATGAACATAATTTATTGTAAGCGCATGAGCTTTGAATATTAAGTGACAAACGCATAAAATTTAGTTAAAATATGCTTATTTTTCTATCTAAAATACTCTCTGATATGTTAATTTATAACAAAATAAATAATGAAAAAATTATATAACCCATTTTAAGCAGCAACTGTTTTTATTCATGCGGGTATCAATATACAATCCATAATAAATACAAGGAAAACATTTTGCGAGAGGAAAACTTGAAAACAGAGAAAAGGTAGAGATTGAAAGTGTGCCAAATTCCGATATTTCCAATAGATAGCTATAAGCTCTTAACCTCTGAACCCTGGATAAGAATATAGGAATGCTATTGTCCCCCTATGTGCACTAAGCAATTCTTTTAGCAGCAATTCTAATTATTTTGAGCTGAAAAAAAGAAACAGTTCCAAACCTTTTTTTCGACATAAAAATGAAACTTCGCAAAACGACTATAGGTTTTCGCAACCAAATTGCAAAATACAGTGTGATTAAAATATGATTTTTATCTTAAACTGCTAAATCTGAAAATTAGCATTTTCGAAAGAAAAAGTCTGCAAATATTGCTAAAAAACGAAAGAAAATATAGTTAATACATTTTTTGTAATAATTAGAAGAATGCAGCAGCTTTGTTCATTATGAAGTGTCAAACATTAAAACTGAATGTTAGTGAAAACTAATGGCGATATAAATTTTGCTATATGTATAGTTTAGTTATACTAACGTTCCGTTTTGGGATGGACCTCGTAATTTTGAACCGCGGTCAGATGACGAGGACGACACCTGGGCTGGTATCCCCTCTGCAGACGTCCTCACCACAGCAGCAGGAGGACGTTTGACCCACTACATATGATTTTACGTGCAACAGGCCTCATACAAGACGGATCTTCAGTGGAATCGGGTTTTGAGCCTGGAATCATCCGGTTCCGAAGCCAAAACCTTACCATTAGGCTATATTTTTGAAATACCTAAAATTGCGCGTTTTAGAGCTTAACATACTTCAAAGACTATATTCTAGTTGTCGTAAATGTCTGTCATTAGAAATTTCTTTTTGAAAAGGAAGTCGTAAAATTGATTGCATAAATAATGAGAAAAATCGTTTTCTTCTAATGAATTTTCAAGTTAATTATCAACTGCACTGAAAGAAGAATTCGCCTAAATAGTCGCGTATAAGTAACCCACTTAAACCCCATTCATTTTTAAGCTTCAATTGCCCATCCGACAGAAAAACTATTTTTTCAGGGTCCAGAGTATGACAATTCTGAGTTTCGACGTTTAAGTATTTGAAAGGCATTTGTATATTTTAGAGAAATGACGACACTATGACTTCCATATTGAAACATTAAAATAAAAAAAATTGAAATTTTAGTTCATTATAAAATACAAGATATTCGCAAAAAAAGTATATATATATATATACGATAAAAGTATACAAGGTGCCCGCTAAAGTCCTTTACCACCCTTTTAACTACCGAATGGCTGCAGCTATCTTCATAAGAGTGGTGTCTATGCATGGTAAAGTGACTATGCGTTACCGGATGAAACCACTTACCGCGCCATCTGGTCGATAACGGTGGAGTTATCGTTATTATCTCTGAAACGGTACGAGATAGAGGAAAGAAGTGAATTACCAAGTTGTAGAGCATCATCGATTTAGTACAAAAAGACACCTTGTGGACGTAAATGCTTAGAACAGAACGCTTAAAACACGTATTTGTTTGTTCGCGATTTCCTACACTGACACGTGACAAAATATTCTTAAAAAGAAAATCCAACTAGTTATCACAAGATTGATTATAAATTACAAGCTGTACCACTGCGCCATGCTGGGGTCTCGTTTTTCGTCCGAAAGATAATATTTTCTCCTTTCTTTCAAGTTTCGTGACGTCCCAGTTTCGGAAGCCGCAAACAAACAGATGTGCATTTTAAGCGTTCTGTTTTTAGCATTCATGATAATAAGGTGTCTTTTTGTACTGAATCGATTATGCTCTACAACTTTGTCGTTTACTTTTTCCTCTATCTCGTACCGTTTTAGAGGTAATAACGCTAACTCCACCGTTTTCCACCAGGCGGCGCTGTAAGTGGTTTCATCCAGTAGCGCATAGTCACTTTTACCATGCATAGACACCACTCTTATGAAGATAGCTGCAGCCATTCGGTAGTTAAAAGGGTGGTAAGGGACTTTAGTGGGCACCCTGTATAAAATCATCTTCTTTCGAATACAAGGTATTCTAAAGGAGATGGAATAAAATTATTCCATTCTCTCATCTTGATACCCGTATTCCTCTTCATAATTATACCGTATTCAGTAATCATGTTTAGCGAATGGACGAGAAACAGAGAGGACATTATTTTAAACTGAATAAAATGACTGAAAATTAACTTCATTTTTGAATAAGCAAATATAGGGTCCATGAAGTCAGGAGTTCTCTCTATAAAATACGTCACCAAGTTGTCGAGAAAAACATTGAGAATTCTCAATTATGAAAAATTAGCATTTAGAAAGCTTCTTGAAACCTAAGAAATTTTCGCTGAATATTTGCTAACGCAATTACGTTATTCTTCATAACATAAAAATTTATGGAATTTCATCAACAAGGAGAAATAACCAAACTTATAAATCAGGAAATCAAAAAAAAACATTCTGTTTTAATAGTGAAACACTAAGAATTTATTATTAATTAATTTCCCAAAAAAATTAAGAATTGAAAAACAAATCCATGAATAAATGAGATTCATTCTAAGAAACTGAATTTTTTCTCTTCGCATGTAAAACTCATTAAATTTTTATTCAGGTAGTATTTTATTTTATGAAGGGTATTACTTTCCTTACAAATTCTCACTAAGCGTGAAGCAATGCAACCCGTTCAGAAATTTCTGGATTTCGTGAATCCTATATTTTCAGGCGGATATTTTTTTTGATACTTCACTGGCTTAAAACATATTCGTCGTACTTTGTTCTTAAATTTAAAACCTATGCATCTGCTTCCATAAAAACTTATAACTCAAAACAACGCTTCTGTTCTAAAATGATTTATTACAATACATAAAATATTCGTTTTATTTTCATAAAAGAAATATTTACTGCATTGATTTCTTTCATTTTTATAAAAGAAACATTTCCTGTATTGATTTCTTTTATCTTCATAGAAGAAACATTTCCTTTTTATTTTTATAAAAGAAATGTTCTGCATATATAAGAAATATTTAAAACATAAAATCTCTTTAGCAAATGGTTTCGGCCTACTTCGAAGAAACTATAATAGATATGTAGATATAAACTTTAACACCTTAAATTATATCTATTTTGTCTATATAAAGATATAAACTTTAACACCTTAAATTATATCTATTTTGTCTATATAATAAGAAAATGAAATTTTTTAAAGAATGCTTTTATTAGTGGTAGAATATGTATATTATTTTCTATCAAAAATCTAGAAGTCGCAATAAAAATCGTAAAATCCTAAGGCGCTAATAGAAAAGTTCCAAGTAATTTAAAAGTTTAAATGACATCCAGAATATATTTCAATTTTAAATGAAAGTTCATGATTTTTTTCTTTCTTTCGATATTCAGTGTGGCTTGATATCCTCATAAAACTGTTTTCAGAGCCTCAAGCCTTAACAAGTTTCACTTTCATCTTCGAATTTTCGATAAAAAGAATTTTCTACATTTTAGAGCACTAATAAAAGCGCGTGTTTATTATTTTTATTAATTTCTTCTGTTTAGTCTTTAATATGTTTCAGAAAGGAGAATGGAATTTTAATATAAGTTATTAATGGAAGTTATTTTAATACTCACGAGTTTATATAGAGAGTATACTTTATTTATATATATATATATATATATATATATATAGATCAGGCTTTAAAAAGGTGAAAGGCAGTCCATTTTGATCATAGAAGAGACCATTTTTGCTTAAATCTTCTTTTATTCAGGCATTACGTTATTTCTTCATAGGTAAAGTACTTAATTTTTACGTAGCTCCATGACCAGTATTCAGAAGTTTACGCCCGAGCGGCGCGTTGTTGTTGAAAGCTTACATGCTGGCGTGAAAAAGGGCAGAAATGAATGCGCAGAACGCTTAAGTACCCAGAAGAGGGAATTTCCCCTTTAGAAACTCGTGATTTTAAAAGAAAGTTGTAGTTCGTTTATTATGATGAAAGTAGAAGTATTTAAAATGAGGTGTCGTTAAGATTATTTAGGAAAGTTAAAAAATTAAAATATTATATATATATATATATATATATATATATATAATACTTTTATACGAGTTTCCATCTCTCGTAATAAATCAAATTTATCGATAAACTGATAATTATGATCTGAAAATATTGTATTGTTTGATGCTTGTAAAAGTGAGATTTTATAATCGACATCTCACACTATTTCGGGTATCTGTACAGATTTTTAGAATTATTGTCCTTGTGAGTGCCCGATGAAAATTTCTGAATTTGTATTATCATTGAGCAAGCACAGTGACAAGAATTCTGAAAATCTGTACAGATCCGAAATTGAGTGCCATATCGATTATAAAATCTCACTTTTTACGAACATGAAACGAGCCAACTTTCATAAATGGTTCTGAAAAACCTAAGCCGGATTGGGACAGATTTTTATGAAGCGCATTTTGGCGGAGCTTATTTTAAACCCTTGATAGTCGTTTTTGATATTATTGCTTTCAGAATTTATCCATCCTTAATGCAATAATGCTGGATTTTCCAAATTCTATTCTGTTTCAGAATTATAAACTAAAACTACCATTTTCTACAGGCTACTGTGCTGAAGAGATGGTGAAATGACAATTGCCTCCGCAGAGGTGTCAAAGGATACCTTAGCTGTATGAATTTAAAGTATATTGTATGTAAGTAAAGCATATAATAGTATCGTCTTATAATTGTAGTGGAAAGTAAATGGTCCAAGCTTCGACCCTTCTAAAGTCATGGTTTTGTAGGTGTTTGTCTTTTTATAAGCTTTTATTCAACTTGAGTGTCGTGTCCTCAAATCTTTAGATATGTTTCTTACCCACTTCCAATCGAACTACGTCTTTGAAATTTAGCACAGAGGTGGGTTTCCGGTCACAATACAATATTATGTAAAAAAAATTGCAATCTATATATATTTTAAACCCATGGCCGCTATTAGCCGAGAGCAGCCACTGGCTGCTTACGCTAGTCGCCTGCTATTATATCCAATGGATCCTATTAGCCGACGGCGATCGGTGGCACAGCAGAACAACTTGTTGCCGCCTGTTGCCCTGGCCGGCAACAACACCGGCAACATTTGGATGTCCAGACGTTTGACGGGGCATTGTAGTAAATGACGCCTATTAGCCGAGGGCAACCGGTGGCGCTACTGATCATCCAATGTAGCTGGTCTCGCATATTATACGTCATTCGGAAATCTGCTTTCAGCTCTATAGTACTTCATTTAGCTGTCTATTGCATTTGCTTTTCTGTAATATTTTTTTTAAATGGCCAAGGAATCAGGAAAGCAACAAGAGCAACAGATGAAAGACTTAATGAAATTGTTTGAAAACAAGATTAATACTGAAGACTTTATTCTTGAGGTGGATTCCTGATTTATAATTGTGTGTGATTATTAATTTTGACAAAATTATTAAAATGTAAGAAATAAATTGTACACAAATGAAATTTGTGTCACTTAAAAGCTAATTTTTTTAACTTTAAATTAATTTTATTCATATTAAGATAATAATAATAATATACTGTTTCATGTTTAATCAATATTCAAATAAGGGTAAGGAGGGCAAGAGTACGCACCTAGTGGATTTTTCGTTATAACAATGAGAATTGAAAAGTCAGAGCCTCGAAAATATACTGAATCATAGTTTATTAACTTAGAAAGAAGGGTACAAAAAATAAAAATTTTAGCTTTAAAAAATATATATATTACATAACGCAAGAAAAAAATACCAAATGCGTACTCTTACCCCTTTGAAAGAGAGCATTAGTCCTTTATTTACAAAAAAATTAAGATCTCTATAATAATATAATAAATAAGATTCTTCAGAGAAAAATTACATGCTAACATAACGAAATGATATATTACCTGATAAATGAAAGACAGCAAGGATGAAAATAATTATGGCGGTCACTAGCTGAAAACATACATGTTGATATGATCACACTTACTTCTGCCTGCACTGTGGCTAACAGGGAAAAAATCCCTGCGTTTTCTTGCCCTCCTTTCCCTTACTTACTTAGTTGTTTGTTTTTATACATACTTTATTTACTACTAGTTGCAAAAAACTATTCTTCAGGAAAAAAAATTGTTCACCGTTCACAGAACTACGAGTAAACAAAGTAATAATAATTATAAAGAGAAAAAATCATTTAAAAATTCACAATATGTATAAAGAAGTAATTAGCTTTAACTAATAAATAGTATAGACCACTTTGACAGAATAAAACAATTGTACACTAAAGCTTTAAAATGAATGATGCAATTCATATTAAACGTGCTCATAGCTTTTTTCAAAAGACATGAATTTCATTCGCAAGAGCTAATTAGAAAAAAAACAAACTTTTTAACCTTTTATTCTTGACTTCGAATTAACTAAAATAAATTAGAATTACGGACAATATTTTAACATTAGGACAATAGGAAATTAAAGCAACCAAAGAAAAATAATTGTGTTACCGGTGACTTCACAAGTGAACTATCAAAGTTCCACAGTTTTAATTCGATAAATTTTTATATTTTTCTGTTTTCGAAATATTTAAAAGCAAAACATAAAACACTACCGTCAAGAGACAGCAATCTTCAAATATTTTAGTAATTAAAAAAATGATTTTTAATTTTGAAAATCCACTAAGAGAGCTTCATCAACATAATTAAATGAATCCTAAACCTGAGACCTACGAGTTTAAAAGCCGTTTCGAGACTTGGACGTTATTCTTTAAAAAACTAATCTTAATATTTTGCCGATTAAATTTATTTTAAATACATCTGAGTTATATATTTTTTTATCGAACAAACAAGTATCAAACTGTTTCATAAACTATGATTAACTATACTAATTTTTCATGGAATGTATTAGTATGCGAAGATAACTGAAAAATTTACTGTCATAGATCGGCACACAATGTATAATATAATCATCTAGTCAGTCGTGAAACAAACATGGGATGTTTTCGTATTTTCTTTTTTAATAGAAGAACAAAGAGAGGAAGTTCTTCCTTGGACGCTATTCTCTCAAATGACTATTTTCCGCAATTATTTCAAAGCTGCTCCACCAGTTGCCGGGCTTTAATATACTTCGGCAACTGGCGGCGCAGCCAATTTTACAGCCAGCTGCGCCACAAGTTGCTCTCGGCTAATAGCGCCATAGCAAAATATTAAAATTTTAGCCCTATATTTGGCGATAAAGTTTGGAAGGTGGTAATCTCACGTTACGTAGGGTTGTAACAACATCACGAAGCTTACAGAGAATACGCTATACTCCCGGCGTGTGTACCGATGAATGACGTAATAGCTCGTGTTTCTACGCGTCTTGGGTTTACTTTCTATTAAAACTCGACAACAGTCAGATTTTTTTTACTTCGTATTCGCCTACCGTTTCGCACTCAAAGCAAAAAGAGAAAGTTGTGTAGATCGATTCTCTTTTTTTTCTGTTACATTGCTGATAATAATTGTAAGTTATCACGTAACATATTACGGATTTATATTTCAGAAAGTCAATGTCATAAAATCATTTTAAAAATGTAATTGTACATATGTATATAATAATTTTAATATGTGTTTTAAATTGGAGAATTCAATAATTGAATTTGGTTTACCATGCCTAATATGTCGTGTGTATTCGTACCAGACGTCACTAAAAAGTAGAAAATAAAATATATATAAAAAAATAAGGTCTAAGCTTTTATTCAACATGCACTTTAAATGAGAAAATACGTTTACACATTATAATTTCGTTAAAATGAACTCAAAAGTAAAAAATAATTTTTCTGATTACAATAAAATTCATGGTTCGAATAAAAGCGTGGGCGCCTTTACCTTCTAGGAATAGTCCATATGTTTAAGGAAATATATACAAAATATAAGGTGCTATATAAGGCGCCCACGCTTTTATTCGAACCATGCATTTTATTGTAATCAGAAAAATTATTTTTTACTTTTGAGTTCATTTTGACGAAATTATAATGTGTAAAAGTATTTTCTCATTTAAAGATCATTTTGAATAAAAGCTTATACCTTAATTTTTTTTTTCAAGTTACCGTTAAACTGTGTTATGACTACATCGTGATGTGACCTTTTTCTTTAAGAGACACTTTTGCAAGGAACGTTATTTTTTTTCCTCTCTTTTCTACCTCCAGTCACACATTTTCGCTAAAACATAAAAATGTCATTAATGTTTGTATTTCTTATCTTTGTTATTTTTACTCCCTTTCTTTTTCTTTTTTTATTCATATTTCCATGTACTCAGTTTACAAATCGTTGTTGTATTTTTTCTTCTATAGTGTGTTTATGTATTCTTTTTTATCGTTTGTGTGTTCGTAGGCCAATGTGTAATTTTTTAAGTGATCCTTAATAAAGATGACGTCTTCATACCCATCCAACCGTTCAGTGGCCGTAATGGTTTCCTGGGTAAAAGACGGTGTTCTAGTTACTGTGGACGTTCAAAACAATGTTTCTAAATTTGTAAACTTTTGCTCTGAAATTTCAAAAAAAATTATAATATTACTAACAGTACGCGCACCATGGAACCAGGACTTCAACAAAATGAAAAAAGCGCCCACAATGACATGAAAAAGTTCCGTAAACAAAACAAAAGATGCACATTATCGATTTGCCTGCTTATTTTTCTTCGCGATAATGACATTTTAACTGTAGAACAACAATACAAAGTGCGTTAATCCGAAACAATATTAAAAAATTGCAACGTGAAAATGATTATTATACAGCAAGCAAAATATACGAGACATAACCACGTTGAGATACTGCCGAAAATAATAATCGAAATCATTCAGTTGAAGGTTATGACGTATCTTACGCTCTGCACCGTCAGCCAATGAAATTGCAGTAATGCATGTTGGGAAGGCCCCGGAGAAACTTCCGCGGGAGAATACTTTCTAAAGAAAAATATCTTTCAACTAACCAGGAAAAAATTAATTTAAACAAAAGGGAAAAGATATTTTAACTTTTTTTATTTCAATTCGACAGAGCCGTTCTAGTTATAAGCTCAAAAAATTGAAAATAACAGTGTTATTAGAACGTCAGAGGCAGCAAATTTAAAAACAAAAATAAAATTTCTATGGCAAAACTGACTATTTTTTAAAAATTTCTCAACATTCAGTAAATTACGTTTGAAACTCAAAACAAACATCATTAGAACGAAAATTGTTTGTTCTATTTGATGGTGCATTTATTGTTTTTCAACGATCATTAGAAAAGATACAACAGCCGTAAACGTGCCAAAAATGACCCAAAACAACACAAAATATTAAATAAAAAAATTTCTTGATTGAATTTTCAAATTCCGGCTTTGAGGCGCATTGAGTCACCTTTACGACCACCTGTGTGCCAAATTTCATGGAAGTGAGTGAGATAGATTCGTCTGGACATCGCACGCACGCACACAAACATTGCCTTTTATAAGTATAGATTCTTATATTGTTAAATAAATTTAAGTAATGTTCATTAGTGAACTTTTTGATTATTTGGTTAGAAATGAATAAAATATATTAAAGTATTGTAAAACTTCAAACCCTGGGGATTAAATATAACACAAAACTGTTTTAGTATATTTTTAATATATATTTTATTTCTACACAGTATTTTACGCGTTTAGCATCACTGAAAAAAAATTTGCTTTAAATTTAGAGTTACTTGATTTTCCATTAAACCTTCGCAAAACTAAACAGATAGGTCCTTAGTACTAAAAAAATTATTCATAAATGATTTATCAATGCAAAATATTATCAATATATGCTTATACACACAGGAGAGAAGTTTCAGTACCTATTGTAGCTAAAATATGATGTGCATGGAAGTATTTTAAAATACGAATAATATAAAACTTCGTTTTGAGAAAATGCTAAAAATACGCTTAAAATTTGTGTATAAGCAATCCACAATACCAATACAAATAATTATATTGAGCGAACGAATAAAGTTAAGAATAAAGAAAAATCTTTCAAGAGGATTATTGTCAATGTGTTTGCTAATAAATTCTTCAAATAAATACAAAAACAATTTTGGTAAATTTTTTCCATTTTCAACATCTACGTATTATACCTTTAAAGTGAAAATTTCATGGATCTGTTTCGTATGCTACATTTATTCCAGCAAGACACAATGTGCATTAGGGTATAGAGTTATACAACGCGATAGCTATAAAAGCATTTATTGTTCTGTACTAAGCATAAATATGCATCAAGTACAATAAGCTATCTAATTATTTCTGAGATTATGATAATAATTTGAGATGCACCTGCAGAAATATATATAGGTATATTTGTATAAGAAAAGTTTATATTTCTAAAAACCACAATAAGACCTCTAAGAATTACTTACTTGCAATAACAAGAAGTTTTATCTTTATAGGTTAAAAGTTACTTCCAAACCTTCTTTTACTTAAAGTGTATTAAATCAACTTTCCTGATATTTTCTTTTCGTCGCACTCGCCTTCTTCGGTATATACTTTGTTAGAAACTTCTTCGATAGAATCCTTCCACATAGTCGAAATTCTTGTAAGAAGATCACATTTCGTGACTTTTTTCCTCCGTCAAGTGACTGTCACTGTACACTTCTTCAAAGAAAAGAGTCTCTTATTCCCTTTTGTCGAATAACTTCGTTCGTCACTTTATCCTTCACGTGGCTACAGTGAGTAAATGGATTTTCTAACTCAGAGGATGGTAAATTCTGAATACAGAGTGTTCCAAACAATAAATAATTTGAATAAATATTACACACAGACAAATTATAAAAATTAATTAAAATTCATTCATTCAGATGTAGAATTCGTCAGTCATATTAAGTTTTTAAATTGCTGACAGTTAAAGTCCAAGCGTTGCTGAAATATCCAACCGATATAATTGTCAATGGCGCTAAACAAATTTGATGCTATTTGGGTGCATTTTATTAGAGTGGATGTCCAGGTCGCGGTGGCCTAGTGGTAGATTTTCGGCTTCGGGGCCGGATGGTTCGAAATCCGCTTGTGGGTCTGTTGCATGTTTAATCAGGGGGCTAAACGTCCTACCGCTGGTGTGGTACGGAAGTTTCGAACGTGAGTTCCAGCTTAAGTGTCGTCCTCGTCATCTGGCCGTGGTTAAAATTACGAGGTCCATCGCAAAATAGTCCTAGTGTTGCTTGAAGGCGGCACGTTACTAACACAATGGATGTTCTGAACTCGCTGATATCAGCTCATCTTGGCTATAAACTTTATGTTTCATGCATCCCAAAGGAAATAAATCCATCCGGTGAATGAGGATAAAGTTTGATACTATTTTGTAGTCCTGACTGTCTATACATTAGAATTTCATCTAAACAATCACTCACGTTTTGAGGTGCTACAAACTACACTCTCAAACATCTCTTCAAATGCATGGAATAACACATTCCTTCTATAAAATCAGATAAACTTTGCAAGTCAAGGTATTGTCAAATAAGAAAAGTCCAATTAATCCACACTCTAACACACTATCCTATGAAGTACCTATTAATTTCACAAGGAAGTTGAGTTGAATTCCCGTTTTGAAGCAACACGAGGGCTATTTTGGGACGGACCTCGTAATTTTGAACTTTGATCAGCTGTTGAGGACAACACCTGTGCTAGCACCACCTCGAAACTTCCGCACTACACCAGTGGGAGGAGGTTTTATCCACGTTAGATTTAGGGTGCAACGGGCCCCATACACTGCGGATCTTCGGTGGAATCTGGTTTCGAATCTGGAACCTTCCGTCCCCAAGTAGGCTCAAGATATTAAAATTGGATGAATTTTAAATTAAAGTTACATAAACTGAAAAGTTAGGGTTCTTATTTTGAAACCTTTTCCCAACGTTTGACAATAAACTATGCGTTACAATTTCGTTTAAAGAATTTATCATGAGCTTATGTATTGCATCAATACATCGTCGCTTATTAAATGCAACACCACCTATCTCAATTTTTTGAAATTTCAAAGAGAAAGATTCAACTAAATGTTTCGCAACCAATAATGAATATTTCCAAAATTTTTGCCGCGTCTGGTCGGAATATGTGGTCCCATTCTCATAGCAGATGTTAAAAAATTTCAGAAATATTCATTATTGGTTTCGAAACATTTAGTTGAATCTTCCACTTTGAAATTTCAAAAAATTGAGATAGGTGGTGTTGCTTGTTAAGCGACTATATTTCGATTTTAGAAACTCAATGATTTGACTTTAAAATGAATACCACATTCGTTAATATATTCATTCTAAGTATCTCTAATATTTGTAAAAAAATAAAAGAGATTTATTCTAATCACTTTGGCCATCTGACTGCCGATATTTCGAATTACTATTTGGATGCAATGTTTGCAAATAGGTTCAAATACCACTGAACCGGGCGAATTGTTATTTATATGCAAATCTTTAATTGTATAATATGATTCGATGCTCTAATAGTACTAAGTAAACACATTAGCTCGCGAAAATCGAGAGATGCGGCAGAAAAGAGACTTACTTCCTACCCATCAGAGGGTTAATCCACACTAATTAAAATGTAACACAGACCTTTACTTCTACGGTAGCAACAAATCAATCTGTTAGAGATGATAAAACCTACTGGTTTTAACCGAAAGTCGATTTTTGTTTCGGTTAACCGGTTATTTTTTGTCCCGGTTATAACCGGTTTTTTTGTCCCGATTATAACCGGTTATTTTTTTGTCCCGATTATAACCGGTTATTTTTTTGTCCCGATTATAACCGGTTATTTTTTTTGTCCCGGTTATAACCGGTTATTTTTTGTCCCGGTTATAACCGGTTATTGTTTTGTCCCGATTATAACCGGTTATTTTTTTGTCCCGGTTATAACCGGTCATTTTTTAAAATTCAATAACCGGATAAAAAGACAGGATCGGACGATAAGCTCGATTTTAGGTTCGATTACACTAAAATTTATCAAGTTATGAAGCTTCGAATTTCATCACTTCCTCGAGGAGTCTGTTGGTTGGCGGATCACTCAAAGAGTCTTTATAAACAGATACATATTGGCCAATGGATTGATTTCCTGTGAAAACAGTATAAATAAAAAATTTCGTCTATAAACGGCGTCTTCTTAATAAAAACCGAAAACCGGTTATATTGAGCAGTTATAACCGCCAGGTTAAACCGGAGGTGAAAAAACCTGAATAACCGAAAGCTGGTTATTTTCGCTATAACCGCCAACCCTACGATCTGTCTCTCTCAATCCCCTTTGAAAAAAGTTCTCATATTTCAGAGTACTGTAACTCGATAACATCTTCTAGTTTCTTAAGGAACCCGATAAAAATTATATCGGTCCAATGAAGCTGCAACTGAGTGCTTCCGTGGGGACTAAGAACCATTTCTTTTTCCTTTCAGAGCCGAGATGAAGACACTCGAAGAAGCATACCAATAGCTCCTGCCATTTTAACTCGGATGTCTTTTGGAGTTTCCTACGCGAAGAACGGATGTCTGGGGAATCGTGTTGTTGAAACAGGGCTTTCGCCTCGCCTGATAATGTTTCTTTTACTACTAGAGAGCTTACATAAGGCTTAATTCTGTTCTTTCTGCTACAAAAAGGCATAAGACGATCAATGAAAGAGATGATTCTATTTAGTGGGAGAAGGTTTAGTGTTTGCTGTTATTTATTATTAAAAATGTGTAAAATACTCATAGGATTAATTATTTACCGCGCCGTTTTTTTCGGAAACAAATTCGGCATACGATAACTAGTAGTTCTGTGAACAATATATATCGAGTCAAAAGAAAGATTTAATATCTGTTTGTCATCACAGTCTTTAAATGTTTAGCCGATGTTATCATTCATAGTGAAGATAATGTTTTGAGGGTCATCATAGTTTTTTTCGCCTGGAGGAACCATCTTTTCCCCTATGAATAAACTTTGTCATTAAATGTCTGATTTTATCAGTATTATCAAAATTAAATGCCATTTACGCTTATCGGTATTTATGGAGACAATATAAATGGAGTTCCGTTTGGCTATAATCGTTGGGAAAAGCTGAATATGACATGAAACGGAACCATTAAAACAATCGCCATCTTGAATAGGAATTAAAAAATGAAAATTCCTACTCATCCCTCGTTTTTAACCTTCCATCGGGCGCGCTTACGCAAATTTTACGACATATTGCGCATCTTATATATATATATCGTGTTATTTTGCAAAAATAAATGTAACTTTTGTTTATGCTATCTGTTTTTATTAGCCTAATAGTAAACAAAGATTTTATAAATAAAATTGCAATTAAATATATAAAAATAACGATATAGATATCTAATACGATGCACAATTCAAGTATCTCTTGCAAACGCGCGCCTGCTGAAAGGTTAATGATTTCAAAGAACATTTATGCCATATTCGAAGCAAATCGAAGAACGCGTTTAGTCCTGAAGGCAAAAAAAAACAAACAATTGTATAGGCAAACAGACTAGATGCCGAAAGTTTAAGTTAAAACAGAACCTCTCTTCACTCAGTCAATTATTTTAAGATATTAACCCCTTTCCAAACGATTTTGTTTAACCTCCTAATTAGATTCCACCATCCATTTGGGATATTTATAATTATTTCAATCTATTTAAGATGGTAAAGGATATTTGAGACATTTAAGCGTGTCCGGGTGATTTTTGTATTTAAAATTAATTGTTACGTTGACTTGAATACGAATTTAAATAGCAAAAATTCTGTAATTCGATGCACGTCGGAGACTTCATTTCATGTTATGGGGTTAATATTATAACTACGTGTAAATCACAGCTGTTATTTATTCCACATTTTTCCTTTCTGTTATACGAAATTTTTATAAAGAAAATATTATAATCGTCTTAATTTTCGGTATGGAGATGTCGAAGAGTTTTGAAGTTTTAGATCTTTATTAACTGAAAAGAAATTTTTGAAATTATACCCGTGTGTATGTGATATCAATAACTCAAAAATCATTCCAGGTAGATGGATTGAATTTGACATGCGACTTTTACACCAAAAATGAAGATATACATAAAATTTTGGATAAAATCTTTCAACGTAAATGGCTACTTTTCTTACACGTATACTCCATTTTTTTCTCAGTATTATAAGATTGCATAAAATAAAGCCATAATTACTAATCAATTCTAATATAAATATTATCGTCAGTGCATTATATGAGAATATTTTAACATTACAAAAACCATATAATAGCAAAAACACTCAGATTAATTTTTTGGAATTCATACAAATTAATAAGAATATTTTTCAGCTTCCCAAGGCGCTAAATCGATCCTTACACGCACACATGCATTATTATGCATCTTAAAAATCTTTCGAAGTGTAAATGGTTAATATTCATCTTTAAAAATTAAGTTTATTTATACGCGCGTCGCTATTTTTACTAATGAAATCATGTGATTAATTTATATATTTGCAAATTGTCATGGCGACAATTGAAAAATATATTAGGTTTGTTGATATCAGAAACAGAATAGAATAGTTGTCATTCTTTTCTAAAATACTAAAAAAATAAAAATAAGATGGCTATGAAACAGTATTCATCGAAAACAAAAAATAATTCAGAAGTCATGTCAGAAAAAAATAAGGAGTAAGAAACCAAACCTCAACTGTTATAAATTGTCAGTGAAATGGGAATTTTTTGTTTGTTGTCTTTTTGAAAATTTTTTAAGCCTTTTGAGAATATATGATTGTTAGACAGAAGGCCATCTGTAGCATATTGTACAAAATTGCTCAGTATTCAGCAATATTTTATAATATTGTTCAATACCGTTTATTGTTACAGGATATCGAACAACATTGTAGAATGTCACGAAACACAATGTACTTACCTGGGTTTTAACCATATGTAATTATTTATATGCTTATGTTAAAGTGTACTAAAACATCTAGAGACAAATTCTTTTGATTTTTCTTAAATTTATAGCTGTCACATTTTATTATCAATTCATTGATGTGATCTATAATGCCAAAAGTTTTTCCTTGAGATGGTTGGATTATCATAGCTCATTATTCTTGTACAAAAAAATAATGAATATGATTAACATTCCCATAGGTACATAGAACAACTGTGGATAAATATTATTTTTAACTTTCATAATAAAGAATTCAAATTGGATGTGTTGTCTGCCGCTTGAATGATAACAAAACACTTTAGACAATGACATCGAAATTCAATTAGTTTGTAAGTTTATAATAAAAATAAAAGGTTGTTGCCGAAGTTAGTTTTCATAATTTATGGAGAAGGCTTAACAATTAATACCATTAATTTTGGTTTGATCTAACGATTAGCTTATCCCTATTAGCACGAGATATTTTACGATATCTCTACGATGTTGCTACGATATTTTGAATGCCGCACAACATTGTAAAGATATCGTATGAATGTTGTAGGGCAACTTGTGCTGATAGGGTATTATAATGCACGACATTCCACTGGTAGAAGAGCATTCTGCGTTATAGTATGTTTCTAGAACTGGCTTTCTGAAGCATCATGCTAAATGTAATTACTAGAACATCACACGTTGTCAAGGTACAAACAAGAGTTTCAGTAGTGAACCACTCTATTCTTTGCTAGATGTTCTGGTAGAAATCAATTTGACGATGCTTTTGGTACTTGTTGGTACAGTTATAGTAATATCTAAAATTTTCGGAAGAAAAAATAGCTCCAGATTGGTAAAAATAGATAAATCCAATGCAATGTAATGAAGAACTTAAGCCTAATGCTATTGGAAATTTGCTATTGCTTGCATAAGGAAACGTAAGGAATCAATCAAGGATTACTTGTAAAGTTCATTTCATTACCTGAATTTTGTTACTTTTAATAAAATGAAAAACGATGAGTAGATCCTCGTTTTAATATGAAAATTTTTAATTCGGTTGAAAAGAAAATATATATTATTCTTTAAAATATAATACTCGGATGTTGGCATAGGCGAGAATTCAGACTAATAAATTTTAACTACGCAAAAATGAAAAGGATATGTTACGTTCAAATGAAATCAAAATAAATATTGAAATGTTAATTTTTAAATCCCTTCTAATTATTAAAAAAAACCCATAATGCAATACTTCATCATAATAATTTTTATGCTACTTTGTTCAAATATCACCAAGTTAAATGGATTGAGATTACTTAAAATAACCAAGCCATGCTGTTTTTATCTGCGGTAAATATAAATAGTGAACACAGTTGTAAACATCAAAAAAATTACTGACGTAAACAATGAAATTAGAAAAATGCTAATTCAATAGTTTTAAAAGTTATATACGAGATTTATTTTTTTCCTATCTTTTTGCAAGACTGCTTTTTAAAAACAAGTGTATAACTTATAAAGCAACAAAAATTATGTTGCTTTAAACTAATTATTTGTCCTTTGGGACAATAAACAGCTGAAATTTAATCAGAATAACAATTGCCTCACAAAAATAAGATAAGATTTTTTAATGTAAATAATTAATAAAGCATTTTTTAATATTAAAAACCTATACACCATTCATCAATGCAATATTTTTTCAATAATTTCCAGAATAAGGTTTCATCAAAGCTAAATATTTTATCGCAATCTTGTTTATTTAAAATGAAAAAGTTGAAAATTTAATAATCGTCTGCAGTTTTCAAATAATTGTATATCTTCGCTTATTTTTATGATACAGACATTTTTACACGATCGTCTGAATAATGGATAATTGATGATCTAGCGAAAAGAAAACAAATTAATGATTCTTCTTTGAACCTACCTGACATAGAATGATGGAAAGATAGAAAAAAAGTCCATCTCGGGGAAAGATCGTTTTTCTTCTCTACTCAATGAATAAAGATAAATTGTCCTAAAAATAAAATATCGCTTCACATCAAACAGTCATTAGAGGAAAAGGAAACATTTTTGTCATGTTCAGAACAAAAAATAATATTTATTCGTTAATTACTGTCAAACGACGAAATAGATACATTTGAAACGTCTTTTGTTAATGACCGATGGCAATGTATCTTTCTTGTTTTGTTCGTAGCTGTAAAGATTCTAAGAACGATGTTCTGTCGAAAATTAGGTCGGAAAAATTGCCACAAATTTTTAACAAAGTAATTTTTGTCACATTTCACGATTTATTATGCAAGTTTTAAAATTAAACTGGATGAATGAAGATTTGGAAATAGTTAAAATTAGATGGATAAAAGAAAAAAAGGAAACTAATTAACACTAGCTATTTTTCTTATCCTTTCAGCACGCGCGCGTATGCAGGACGCACTCATATCGTGCATCTTATTACATATTTACACAGCGTTTGCATACAAAAATAAATGCAACTTTTATTTATGCAATCTGTATTTATTAACTTTATAGTAAACAAAGATTATATAATTAAAAAATGCACTTAAATTTATAAAAGAATGATATAAGTATTTAATACGATGCAAAATATAAGTATCTGCTGCATACGTGCGCCGGCTGGAGGGTTAATTATAGTTCATTGTCGGAGAATGGAGTCGAGGCACGTGATGGCACGGTTGCATCGACGTATACTTGTCTACGGTCCGTTTTGAGAAACGGAAGTCCCACGTGCTTTATTGCATGCTAAAATATGATTTCGCCAAAATTTGGGTTACATTAGAGAAGGAGGGGGATGAGATGTTTACACTTTCTTAACCAGTGTCTAGAAATATTAAACAAGTTTAGTATTAAAACAATATACTTCGATTCAAAAAGAAAATGAATATCAATGAATGTTCCTAACAAAGAACTCTAGAAAAGAACATTTCTTTTTCTCTGCGAATCACCCCCCATGCGGACTAAAATCTTCCAAAAGTGATAGGAGCGCCTTTTTGAAACAAACAGTATAACGAAACTTTCTCCGACTTGTAAGATTCATCCGCAGTTGTGAGACGATTGGAAATCAAAATGAAAGAAACTTTAGTTTGAATTCTTTACATTGGAGCCAAGTCACGAAAAGTGGAAGTCAGGTTAACAAGCAAAACTACGAATGTCATAAAAAATCTAAATGCATGTTTTTCTATGCTCTATTGTGATGACATGTTCTTTGCCTTCCTACAAATTTCGCAATAAATAACAAAATTCAATGGGTTCACCTCGCATTGACATAAAGAAAATGTACACTTGCCAGAAAAAGTCTGTGTGCAAACACATAGTAAAAATTCAAGAATAAAAAAAGCATATTATAATGATGACATCAATTTCATTTTTATTATATTTCTTAAACAATTCATTAGCTTTTAGTAGCAATTTCAGAATTATATCACGAATAGTTTTTTAAATAAATTAAACTTAGAAATTAGAGAAATAGCAAGCAGAAAAAGTTTGCGTACAGATGGAAAAAAACCCTGTGAAAATTAATTCCCATGGACATTCAATTAACCTTTAGTAGCTTATTTGGATAACCCTTATGTCCAAGAATCTCTGTCAATCCTTTGGGCATAGATTGGACGAGTTTGGATGTTTTCTCAGAGGGAACGTTATTCCATTTTATGATAGTCACTCTTTTCAACATGTCTTTCCAGGTTATGTCATGTTGGAAAATCTTGCGTTCCAGTAAGTCACATAAATGTTCGATAGGGTTTATGTCCAGCGATTGCGGAGGAGAATGCAACTGATTTTTGATATTATATAGCAGCCAGAGCATTAGTTTATGGACAGTGTGTTTAGAATTATTGCCCTGCATTAACCAAAAGTCATCCCAAAGTGTAAATGCAGTGCTCTCTGCTTTAAATTTTCTTTTAAAATATTCATATACCCATATGAACTAATGTTGAGCATATAAAAGTTAAACTACCAACGCCATTGGCTGTCACACCCCCCAAACAATTACACCACCTCTACCGTACTTAACTGTGGGCACACGATTCTGCTTCTGAAAAGCCGTACCTTGTTTTTCTTCACACCAGTTCATGCCCTTTGATGACAAAAATATAAAACTTGCTCTCGTCAGACAAAAGAATTGTTTCCCAAAACTGTGGAGGTTTATTAACATGCTAATTTAAGAATTCTAAGCGCTTTTGCTTATTGACAAATGATAAAGGCTGCTTTCTACTAGCTACATTGCCATAATAATCAACATTTTTCAAAATTTTCCGTATGGTGTCTTCATGAAGAGTTTTTCAAATCTCTCTCTAATGTCATTTGCAATTTGAGTGCAGCAATCCTTGGATTTGAAAATATGGACTTGAAGAAGTGTCTCTTTTTCATGGGTAGTCAGCTTAGATAGACGTCAATTACGTGCCTTTTAGATAACAGAATGTTGATGAATTGTAATTACTGATCATTCTTTAGATAGAGTTGGGTGATTTTTCGAACGTTTTTGGCCGATCCATGAGAAATAATGATCGCAGTAAAACAATCGAGCACCATCAGACAGAGAAAACAATTATCATTTTAATGACGTCTGTTTTGAACGTCTAATGTAATTTACTGACTTAAAAAAAATAGACACCTGAACGGAGCCACAGCAAGAACTATTTGCTGGGCAAAAACCTCAGGAGTGTCATGATTTGTATAGAGAAATGAGTTCTTCCAACAATCTTACCAATTTTCCGTAAAGTTTTGCCTTCAATCATTCATTATTTTTAAGACATTTTTCCTTTCTTCAGAAGTGATCTCTTTTCCTTTCAAATACATTTTCTTTTTAACTTAGTTTAGCTTCCAATAATCCTGAAAAATGCAATATTTTAAGTTTACTTACCGAAACATTTTTCCTTTCTTCAGAAGTAATCTCTTTTCCTTTCCAATACATTTTATTTTTAACTTAATTTAGCTCCCAATAATCTTGAAAAATGCAATATTTTAAGTTTACTTACCGAAACTAAATAAGTGTTTGCAAGTGAATTGAATTTTATTGTGCAAATGTACTTTTAGTATATTTGTACGCAAACTTTTTCTGGGTGTTATTTCTGATGTTTCTAAGTTTAGTTAATTAAAAAAAAACTATACGTGAAATATTTCTGAAATTGTTATGAAAACCTAATGAATTGTCTAAGGAATATAATAAATAAAAATGAAATTAATATTATAATTTTAATATGGTTTTTTATTCTTGAATATTTGCTATGAATTTTTACGCAGACTTTTTCTGGCAATTGTAACTGCCCCGTCATCTTACATCAAATTGCACGTCATCTTGCACTGCATTGTGATGTTACGTCCTTATTTATCTTTTGTTCTCCTGCAAAATTGCTTTAACGTTTTGCAGAAGATTGTTGATTCAGAAGATATTGAAAATTATTCAAGAATGTATTGAATTATTATTTTTAATAAGTGTCTAAAACTTATTCTTCTTAAGTATTTCTTCTGGAGTTGGAAGCCTCGTTAACATTATTTATGATCTTTTCTAAAGTCATCGAAAAGTGATGCTTATGTTAGTACCTTTAATGCTTATACATTTATACCTTTACATTTTCAAAATAAGAATTCGATCATATATGAGTGAAGTAAATTCAGTTGAATCGTAGATTAATCCCAATTTCGCTCTTCTGTTAGTACCTTTGTCTTCTATTTCCACTTACAATAACAGAACACAAGCAGCAGAGGAAGAATTCAATATAAAATTCTATTTCTGTTACTGCTGACTCCCCAATTTATGTACGAACAGAACTGTCCTGGGCACACGCTTTAAATCTCATCGCCCATGTAATATTTACATTTGTTCCGAATCCGTAAGCCGCAGTCAGAAATCAGAATTTCCGGTACATTGTAAAGTACATAGGTAAGAAATCTCGGCTTTAGCAAATAAAGAAGGCATTAGAAAGATCGAAAAAGAAACAAGGAAATAAAGCATAATGCCGTAAATATCAAGCATATCGTTTTAAAAGACGATGTGCAAAGCAAGAAGATAAGTACAGACTAAGTTTCCATTTTTATTAACGCTTTGGAAGCGAGAAACGTAAAAATAAGTTTTTCTCCCGACTTACCCAACATCGAAATTTTAATTCCAGAATTTCACGTGCTTACTAGTTTAGATAAGCTGGACATGTTGATAGATGTATGCAGAATACGTCCACTTATTCTTTTATGGTATCAACACTGTCTAGAGCAAGTTACGGTTTGTCTTTTTATTTGAGCTTGGTTCTAATTCGTATCCGGCATGCAATGTGTTAAAAGCGAGTACTTTCTACCTGCGACATTTATTCCTTACTAGATGTTATGCCCGGCGTTGCTCGGGATTAAAATACTTTCATGTCTAATATTTTTGATGTAAAAAACTACTTTTGCATATAATATTACAATACCCAAAATTCTTTTATCGTCTGAAATGTTTTATAATTAAAACGAGAATATCAGTTTAACCAGACGATTTTTAAAAACCACCTCTATAGCTAATTTTCTCCATAAGTTATTAATATTTATTGCATAAGTACTTCAAATTTTGTTCATAAATCTTGCAGTATAAGAAAGATTTTAACTGATCTTTTGGGACAATTACATAGTAAAAAATTCATTAAGAAAAAGAGAATAAATATGAATTAAAAAAAAATTGTCTTCATTCAAAATTCTTCTAATGTGATCTAGCAACACTTCTTATGTATTCTTGTTCTTCACCAAAAAAATGTTATAAATTGTAAATTTTATACACAATTTAATTTTTGAAAAATTATTAAAATCAGGGCAAAGAATTGAACGGAAATGAAAGTTATGTCATGAAAAGCTAATTTTTTAAACTTTTATTATGTGTAAAAAATTGTTTTTGTGACCTAATACATATTTTCGAAAAATATCACAGAAAATGCCAAAATCTTGCTTAATTTCCAATTAAATGAAATTTTAATAAGCTTAGGGACTTTTAAAAGTTGACGGTTCACTCTCTTCTTATATAAAACATATTTACAAAAATAAGCAAAAATTTCAGAAATAAAGGTAAATTAGTTCTAAGTCTAACCTTTGCCTAGCAACGGAGTAGCTATAAATTTGCATTATTTCAAAATCGTCTGCACGTAATTAACAATTATTAAACTTTTAAAAATGAATAAAAATTGAAGAAAAAATGTCACAGGTACAAAATTAGTATCGTTGGAAAAGTAAAATTTTGAACTTTAATATGGTATAAAAATATTTTTTGTCGGATAATGTGCTCCGAAGTAACGGCGGAAAAACGGTTTCGGTTAATTTCTAATTAACTGACTGTTTAATTAATTTTTGAACTTATGAAAGTTCATACGTGTCTTCCCCTTGTCTTAAATAATAAGTGTGCAAAAATTGATTGAAAACAGTACATTGGTTTAGGAGAAGATGTGGAACATAGCCACATACCCACATACATAGCCACAATGATTTTTATTTCTATTAAGATATGGTATCTTTTATTAATAACATACCCCCTTGCCCATTTGAAAAAAAAATACATTGTTAGTCATTTTTCGAGCAAAATTATGATACAAACTTTAAAGTTGATTGGAATTATTTCTTTTCTATCTTGAGGTTACTAAAAAAAATTAGAAAGAGCGATGAACATTCAGATTAGAAGCAAACTATTAAGGAATCGGTTGTAGCTTCTTAGCATCAGTTTTTCTCAATTACACTTTATATCCATCCTCTAACCCCTTAAATATCTCATTTTTTTTTGCTATCTAATAAGATGGCCCCTCCTGTTTTGGAAAGGGGCTGTCGTTTTCATTCATCTAAGAAGGCATAGAATACTTATATGTTTATGGATTCTACGTAACTTTTGTGTCAAATGATAACGATAATAAATGATTAAATTTTAGTTTATAAGCCTAAAAATGCGATAATTCGATGCACGTCAATATGACGGGCGCGAGACTTAAGGGGTTAACAAAGTAAATATGTTAAAAATATAAAATTACTTACAAAGTAAATTTATACTGAAAAACCTTTTTGGAAAGCGGTTAACATTGCAAACAAAACTCTGTTGAATTCGGTGTATTTCGACAATAATATAATCTTAATGTAATAATATATTAAATATTGGAGTCGGATATAGTTCCGCAATATGTAACCAGCTATAAAGCAACGGTTTGTGTATTGTTATTTCAGTAGAACATTACCGAAAAAAGATTTAATACCGCAAATTTCGACAACTTAATAGTACATTCTGAGTAGCTGTTCTTTCATAATATGACCGGATTACAGTAGGTACAATTTTGGGAAGACAATACCCATTTAGGTACAGTTTTCAACAGTAAATATGAAACATACTAAGACGGTGACATAGTAAGCTGCATATATTTTTCTTTACCTGCCAGATATCTTAGAGCAATAATCAGTGATGGAGAACCTTCTTGAGAAGTGGGTCAAATTTTGCTCATTATTTTGTTAATATAAGACGCATATTTAAGGATCCTACATAGTAGGGAATGAGGTCGCTTCTCATTGGTTCTCAGCGTCACATGACTTGGCTTGTTTCTAAATGACGTTGTGAAGCTAAACAGTACTTCAATTGCTGAAAGTTCATCCTTTATTTGTTTTATTCTATAGAAGTATACTTCATTTGCTCGAGAAACTTCCAAATAATTATAATTAGAAAATGTAGCTTTGATTTCTCCATGATGCGATAGTGGAAGACAAAACAATAGTTAAAATCCTACCCAAGCGCGTTGCTATGACGTCATTAAGAAGCAAGCCAAGTCACGTGACGCTGAGAGTCAATGAGAAGCGACTTTATTCCCTACTATACAGGATCCGTGAATGTGCATATAAGACCGTGGGCCACTAAGTCAGTGACGTAGCATGGAAACAAGACTGGGAGGGTGTGGTAAAAAAGGGTACCAGTAATTTGGAAACACCAAAATTTTTTTAATAGAAAAGCTTGGCCCTTTTTTTGTTCTAACTTTTAAAATCTTTTAAAGCAATTTACGTTTCCTTCTATACGAGTACATAAGGTTGCCAATTAATTCAACACTGCGGGCTGGTACATCTCCGTTCCACGATGCAAAGAATAGCGTGCCAAGTTTATGATTGTCATGAATCATACGCAGTCGCAGTGATATAATAGAAAATCAATTAGCCAATCCAGTTGGAAATACTTTATTTATAAAAATTCGACATCACATATTTATACTTTAATTTTCTAATATTTTCAATTGTCTGTTCTCTTTTCTTTGATATAAAAAAATAAGCATAAAAACCGACGCGTGGGTCATTTAAATGACCTTCGTGGGTCAGTGTCTGACCGCGGGTCATAGGTTCGCCACCACTGTCTTATAGTCAACAGTTTGTTTCAAAATGTGTTTGTGAAATTTAATTATGTAGATATATTCTCGTTATATAAATTTTATAAAAGGTTTTCTGAAGAACTTAATATTTTTAATATGTCCTATTATATTTTTAATTTGAAGTGTTTACAACTTTTAAATTCCTCATATTTCTTTAATGCTTTTATAATCGACTATATTGAGTTTCTAAATTTCTTATGTGTTCTTTAAAAATTATAAAGAACTTTAAAATATTAACTTCTTAATGTGTTTTTAATTCTTTTTACGATTTGCAACTAACTTTTATTTTCTATTAGTTTTTTTTCAGGGTTTATTGCTTACAGCTTTTGTTCTTTGTGTGCTTGATGTTCGTTTTGTTTCATATGCTCTACATTTGGAGTTTTTTCTGTAGTTTGCATTTTCTTTTAAATAAATAAATAAAATGCATAAACCCATAAAATGACAGTTTGTTAATAATTGCATAAATACATCCAATTATCTAAAGGTTACTTGAAACATTTTGGCAACAATTATATCACAAATGATTGATCAAGTATTTTCAAGGTAAGACTCCACCGAATTTGAATGTAACATTGACAACAACGACTTTTAAATAGTAAAACATCAGGTATTTTGCATCACAGCCTCGCAGATACCAAGTTCTGAATTTAGCACAATAGTAACAACAAGAAAGTTAAAGTAGAAATTTTCACGCTTCCACTAAACATATTTAATGCATGTTAATTACATATGTTTTTGTAAAAGAGTTTCAAAGGGAACGATATATTTCTATGAAATGCAGTTTCCACCAAAAAATCTTGCTGTTGCTTTTGGAATTCTGAAAACAAATTTTTTCGTACATTTAACTTAATATATATCATAATAAAATTATAAATTATAAGGTAAATATTAATTTGTTCATCGTTTTAATTAATCGTAATAATTTCTAAATCAACTCGAATTTCATCACGTGACTAAAATATCCAATATATAATATGCGCAGCTTTAAGTACTTAGAATACAATCTCTTAATTTTGTGTAAACGGCTAATGAGATTCAAAATTGAGAATTGGGAATAAAAGTACCAGATATGAAACAAAAGATAAATGGTATGATAATTGGTACATTCAGAAGAATAATCGGCATGATTTCGCATGACATTTTAATTCTTATTTCAAGAAATGTATCGGTATTCTTCCAAAATGAAAGCTCGAACATCCATGCATGAGATTCAGGTGAATCACAAATAAACTTCCCAAGTTTCACTCTTTCGTACCAAATCTTGTCTTTTATTTCCGCTTACGACTGCAAGTCACAAGCTTCAAAAGCAGAATGCAATATAAAATTCCGTTTCTGTCACTGCTGACTCCCCAATTTACGTGTGAAAGGAACTGTCCGCGCCAGACGCTTTAAATCCCATTGTAATTCTACATCGCGCTTCTACTCTCCGTTTTCATATACCGTCCTTAAAATATTTACGTTTCTGCCGAATCCATAAGTCATGCTCCAAAGCTCGGAAGTTTAGACTGTGGAATATTGTAATTTAGATCCCTAAGGAAGTGCAAGCTACTGTAGAAAATGGAAAAGATACTAGAAGGATGTAACGAGAAAAAATAAAATGAAGTAGGATACCTTTAAGCTAGTTGCATCATCTGAATAGAAGATACAAACTCCAAAAGGAGAACCATGTTTCTAATCTCATTCAAAGCGAGGATTTTCCACCTGTGACGTATATTGCCTTTGCAATGACGTTTCATAATTAACATATTCCCTTACTGTGTAAATTAAAATATAATATCAGCAATTTTTCTGTAAGATTATAGGTCTTCTATGATGGAACTACTCTTTTCTTTTCCAGTTAATGATTCCTAAAAATGCGGCAGAAAAGGAGTGGTGAAATAATAATTGCTGGTTTTAAAATGTGTTTCATCCACAAAGCTGACAAAATAATTTAAGGAAGAAGTATATGAAAAACAATTTTGTTTTTTCTAGACGGTTAGTTGGTTGAAATAAATTTCTAACTTATGAAGTTCTCTTTTTTAGCCCTAGCTCTTTTTTTCCATGAATTTGCTTTGAGGAAGAAAGCGTAGAAACAAGTTCTTAATTTCAAAGATTCATAGATTTTATAAAGGGATATGAATAAATTTAAGAAAGTTTAAAGTTTATTTTCTTAATATAAAAAATCGCATCCTCATTCTATAAAGAATTCCGACCGCCACATTGAAAATGTGTTTTTAATAATTCATCTACTTCTTTATGAATATGTATTCTAGTAACGTTAACGATATGCAAAAATACTCAATCAATTTAAAAACTCAACAAAAATGAAGAAATAATTTCACAAATCATGTGTTAGAGCCCATGCATTTCTTAAGAACTCAAAGAACAAGAGAGAAGCATAAAGAAGAAAACAAAACAGCAAGAATGAATTTCAAATGTAATTTATCGTATTTTGTGTCAAAAGTGACAAATTTGATACCATGATTAGAAAATTCTCGTTACAGTATAATGGATAATATTTCTGTTGCTACGTCATACTTTGTATTTGTTCTCAATAAATGTGTCTTACCCTTTTAACCCTTTGAGGACGGCCGACCGAAAACGTGCGCTGCGATCTGACCGACGTTTCTCAACGCCCTTGGCTGCTCAGGGACAGCGAACTTTTCTAGTGAAGCCTAATTGCACTAAAACTGGTGTCACGCCGACGTGACAGTCGGTAGCTAAAAGTCACAAGAGCTGGTATGTATTTGGGATAATTGGGATAGTATGTGCCAAACAGCTGGCACGTCCACGTGACAGTCGTCCTGAAAGGGTTAAAAACAAGTCCTAAAAATGTTGAAAAACCCCTTAAACTGAACCTATCGATTTCCGAATTTCTTTCTTTTCAACACAGATATTTTAATAATTTACTTATTATGTATTTAATTCGTTATTTTAATATGCATTACATATTTCTGTTCTAAAAAATAATCATAAATTTCTAGACAACTAATACTATTTCAAACTTTTCTTGAGAATCGACATTGGAATATGAATTTCAGCTTTAATTTATACGTCTGAAAATGTTTATGTCATATAAAAAATATTACATATCAACAGAATGGCTTCAACATTCCACATATCACTAGAATCACTTAATCTACATAAGCTGCGATTTAACCACTTAACTTAATAATTTTCTTTGCTATCTAATAAGATGCTCCCTCCTGTTCTGGAAAGGGGCTGTCGTTTTCATTCATCTAAGAAGGCATAGGATACTTAAGATGTTTATGGATCCTACATATTTTTTGTGTCGAATTATAAAGCTAATTAATGATTCAATTTTAGTTTGTAAGACTAAAATTTCGATAATTCGATGCACGAGTATTCTCGGGCTGGTAAGTTAAGCGGTTAAAAATAAAATTGATGGATGGTATTAACACATTACCGCATTATAGGAACTAGAAATGGGAAAAACCCAAATAACGTACATCAGTAGCAATTTAAGTACTCGTAAACTCTTGTGCGACTCGTATGATCTTCTCTATAAACTCTCTTCAACTTTGCATAAATCTCACCACAGGTATCGCCAATCCTTTGGTAAAAGTTGATGAAAATTCTGTGATCAACTTTATCAGCCGAAAAAAATGTGAATACGGAATTTTGAAAATGCCCATGCAATTTTCAAAATTCTACTGTACAGAAGTGGAGAGAGCTACAATATCTTAACTTTCGGCGCGCGCGTGGGAGGGTTCAATATCAATATTTTTCAGTTGTCTTCACTTTGCATGTTTTAGCTTTGAGGGTGGGGCACCTACCTGTCCCGATATTTTGGATCACGCCTCGTACACTTAACGTACAGAAATATTCCAGCATATTTCAGAAGGCTGCATTGTACAGGATATCCACACAGTTCGTGTACCGCCTAGAATAGCTGCAACTTTATGTATGTAATAGAAAGAATCATTAAAAAGGGCTAGAAATCTTGACGTATCTACTTTATTCAACTTTGGAAGATTAAATGTTTAATTTTTTAAAAAATTTAGAATCACCCCTTCCCACGCGATGGATTATTCCCTTTCTAGTATCAGCTTTTTTGCTGATTCACGATTTCACTAAAATAGAAAGTAACTGTGTTCGTTGGTTGGCTGCATTAACCCTTCGCGGTCGAGGAAGCCACAGTGGCGGCATTCGCAAGTAGTCGTAGAAGTCGGGCTTTCTTTTGTTTTAGACCCACACTGACCACCCCACTTGTTTGGGTAGGCTGGTCGATGTGGGTCTAAAACAAAACAAAACAAAGAAACCGACATCTACGACGACTTGAGAATGCCGTCACTGTGGCTTCATCGACCGCGAAGGGTTAATGAAGCCACAGTGACAGCATTCGCAAGTAGTCGTAGAAGTCGGGATTTCTTTTGTTTTAGACCCACACTGACCACCGCACTTGTTTGGGTAGGCTGGTCGATGTGGGTCTAAAACAAAACAAAACAAAGAAACCGACATCTACGACGACTTGAGAATGCCGTCACTGTGGCTTCATCGACCGCGAAGGGTTAAATTTTGTTATCCCCTCAGATTCACTTCTTTCTCAGACTGGTTTGACCTACAGGAGTGAAGCTTCAACTACACAAATATGCACAGCCATTGATTCAAGAATATATATTTATTAACAATGTATATACAGGGAAAGTTTTTACAGTTCACATTAAAGGGTTCGATATATTTAAATACAGAGACAGAATACATCTTGGTTGAGTGCCAGCTAGACAATCGTCTCGACAGAACTTCTGCCAGAATCCATCTCGCGTCTCCACGACAGTTACCATTAAAGGGAAAAGTCTGGAATCATCCAGAAGTCCTTAGAATTATTTCCTAGTGCGTCACTAACCACTTCCAGTCATTAGAGTTCATCTGCGCATTTGGAACGCACCTGTAAAACACCTGGAAATGCAATTATCATACCTTCCGGCCCAGCCAGGGTTCGCAGAGCGGATACACTGCATTGGATTTGAAAGTTTTCTTGGACAGTGGAAACAAATGTATCTCACCAACCGAAGAACTCGATTTATTCTTCTTCTAGTGAAATCTTTGACCAATTCTGATTCTGAAAAAGAAGTTTTTTAAAAAATATAAATTTATAAACATAGCATTTATAAAGTCAAAAAGATCCTTTTAGCGAATTCTTTCAATCAGAAATACTTAGAAAATTACAACCTTTTTAAATTACCACCACTTATTCTTTCTTAATTATACATTGATCTTTCATTTAAAATATCTCCGAATTGATCTAATAACCTTCGGAAACATTGATTTTTTTGTTTTGAAACATAATAACGAGCAAACGATTCTAATGTATTCTACATTTTAATTATAGAAACTTAATTTCAATATCAATAGTGCATTCTTCTTACCTGAACCTTTAATATACACAAATTTACATTTCTGACGTATGTTATTGTAATATCTCAAAGGCATTCATTCTAAATAATATATACTACATAACTGAAATTTTCATCTCTATTCATATATTCCATTATTCAGTAGCTAATACAACATTTTTCTTAAAGCACCAATATTAGTGACTAGAGCATACATTTTAAACGCAGTCTCTAAGTAATTATGTTCTGACTCCAAAGAATTTAATTCTTTTGTGAATATATTGCTTAAAAATTTCCTGTTTTGATACAAAAAATGTATATCGTAATGAAACTTGTGAATGACTTCAGAGTTGAAAATTCTTCGAATAGGATGAGAAGTGAAGTCTTTCATTAAAAATTTACTAACTTTAGAAAATATGTGGTTATCTGTTCATCGGATGCTTGAATAATCTTAGCTGAACTTGATAACGTAATTCATAGTAAATGATTATTTCTTTTGATTTGGAAATTTATGAATGAGCAAACGATATTAATGAAATGCCAATATTGATTTAAATTTTAGGAACTTAATTTGAATATCAATAGCAGATTCTTTTATTCTAAAATTGTAACGCATTCGAATTTGCATCTCCATTGTATATTGACCGTAGGATTTTGACATCATAGGCATATTTTAACCTTTTAAAATACATATTATACCATTGAAGCAGTCTAATTGCAACTGAAATATCCATCATGATTATAGAGATTATTCTACAACTTCATACAATTTTTCATTAATGTTTTCTGAATTATCGGTTTTAACCTGACTGACGGTGTTTTGTTAAAAATTACTACTAATATTTAATTCTATTATTCAACACTAAATGACTTCTGCATTTTGAGAAGGCTTTTATGCGTATAGAGATCTTCCATCCTTCTTTATCTTAAATAAATTGTATAAATAGTAAAATCAAATAAAAATATGAAATTAAAAAGTCAACACAATATTACATTGTTTCAGTAGCGCGCAATACGTTGCTGCGAACGAAAAACAAAGGCAGACAAAATATTTTATATGAGCAGAAAAAACAAAGAAATTTAATTTGAAAAAACTGTAGTAAAAGAATAAAACAATCCATCCAAGCAGAAGTTATCAAGGGTTACCTGCTTGGCATGGGTTCACAAAATGGGAACTTTTTCTGGAAGAAGCTTGAATTTCGTCAAAGGAAGATTCTTGTAACCCGAAAGATCCCAAGAAAGAGATGAACATAGCAAGGATTGACCACAAATTTTTTTTATATATCAAAATAAGAACGCCAATAAAATTTAGACCTGTGATTAATTTAAGAAAAACATCAACCGAAAACAAATTCTGTAACTTTCCTAAAATCATCTTCAAAATCTGGAATCATCCGATTCCTCTATCAGTTCAGTTCCATACAAATGGTTCTACACACATCCCTGTTCTAAGCCTATCTGACTAAAATCCCCGCCTAACCATGATGTGTTGGTGAAAGCTTTTTAATCAAAATAAGAACGCTGGCTTTTGTCTAGATTAAGTATATTCAAATAAATTTACATATTTACACATACTGGATTAAATACATTCGCTAAAAAGAGAATAAAAAGCAACAGTTGAGTTAGTATTAGTTCATGGCGAACAAATCCACCACTCGCCGCCTGGGCAGTTGCCCCACCCCCTTTTGACCTCTTATTTCGTCTCGCTCATCGCTCCGTTTTCTTGGAAACCACGTGACCTGTCCTTTCTTGGCGATCTTGGCCGCTGAGGGGGGGAGGGGGAGATGAGAAGAAACTAACAAGCATATTTGATCAAAAAATTTGTAAGTATCGAGATACTTATGATAATATATGCTGAATGTTGTAATTTTTTTTTGTTTACAAGACCTGAGACAATTTAATTTTGGTACCTACTGCGCACCATGAAACAGAAAAACAGGGCGTAATGTTACACCACCCTGTTTTGTTGAATGGCCTGTGATTTAATATCCGAAAATCAGCTATTAGACCTGATAAATTCTTTCTGAAACCAAATTTTTTAACAGAAATAAAATAAGAAATTTCTTTAGAAATGGTAAAAAAGGTTCCACTCTGTACTAAATGAGTTTTTAATTTAGAAGCTTTAGTATGAAGCATTTCAGTAATAAATTTTGTTAATTTTTTTAAAGCCCACGTTTTATTTTCTTCTTCGTGAATTTTTACAGGTTTTTACTTTTGCTTTGATAAATTAATTGCTGTAATATCTTTCTTTATGTCCCATAATTCATAAAGTTATACAGGCGTTAAATGTTATGAATTATGGGACAAAAAGAAAGATATTAGATTACTTAAGATTAATTTACTTTTTCTTTGATAACGAAATTGTTCAGACAGCTTTCTTTTCAATCCAAATTTCTTAAAATTAAATATCGTTAATTAAGCAATATGCTTTTATTTCTTTGGTGGATTACTTGTGAAATATTATTGCGAAATTGTTGCAGCATCTGCAGACGACTGAGTTAGTTTATACATTCTAAAAATATTTTTTGTTACTGGTTTAATATGATTTTTTAACATTTTAATTGGAATTTTATTTATCTATCTATCATCACATATTTTATAGCGCTCTGGAATGTTTTCATTCTGATACTAGGTGCAACTTTTAAGGCAATAATCATTATTTAAAAGTTGGCATCAAATGAAGGGATAATGTGGATTTGAAAATCAGCTTCGCATCAAAAGAATGAATCCATTCAAAGTATAATGCAAGTTTGAGAAGTAATTAATACTATAAATGGCTTTTAAAACACATTTATTAGTGTATTAAAAGCAAGAAATAATTGTGTTTTGATTATTTTCTATTTTTACTTCTTCAATTTATAATTCATCATCTTTATTATGGATATTTCATATCTTGATATATCATATTATAGAATATTGATATCAATATTTTCTTAGCACCAGGTGGCGCCAGCCGTATGGGGTAAAAACTTAATTAAAGTTATCGATTAAATTATAATTAAGGTAAAAAATTTTAAAAGGTAAACTTTCAGTCTACGGTGCCCACTTGCTTCTCGCCAATTTATCTTGGCGCAATTTGATTTGCTGGCGCCAAACACTGTTTGGGATGCGCAGTGCGCTTTTCATTGCTGCACTGCGCATGCTTCATTTGAAAAGGAGCGATTGAGCACGCAATGCCTTCGGCATTTCAAACGCGTACCGGGCAATTTTTTTTAACTTAAAAAAACATCAGCGGCTTCGCTTTCTGCAAAGTGGGACACTAGTAGCTTCGCTTATTCATTGAGAAGCGGAAACGTAGAATAGCATACGCAATTCTGAACCTAAAAGTGACTGAAAGTGTTCGAAAACGAGAAAAGTGTAGTTGAAACTTCACATACCTATTTTAATTGCCCAATTGCTGTTTACACTTAGGACACTGATATCCGCTTGCTATCAATCCCTAATCCACACACTTCGAAATGGAACCAATGCCATAATCAACAACAGCTGTACGAAGCGCACGTAACGAAATGATAAAATCATGAAAATCAAACCGACGAAACAAATTCGATTGAATCGACCAATCAAATCAAACGGAACAAACCAATCAAAACGAATCGTAATATCGCGCCATGCGCAAAACACCGATGAACAGATCAATTTCCGCGCATGCGCGCATCTCACTCGTTAAAATCATCATTGCGCAATCAAAACAAATATCCTCTCCTCTCCATTCTTGGCGGCAGAGAGTTGGCGATCCTAAGAGGAACGAAGTAAGTGGGCACCGTAGACTGAAAGTTAACCGAGAAATCCATTAAAAATTCCATTTTATACACATGAAACAAATCAAGTTAAATAAATGGGAATTTAAATGAAGAGCTGAGGTGGACTGTGCTTGAAACATATCCGCAAACTTTTTCTCCATGTGTGACAGTAAGCGATTCATTACCACTTTTGACGAATTAAAGGCTGTTTCTCAACGGCTTCATATAATTTACGAGCAAATAATTCTTCTCTCCTATTAGATTATCATATAGTTCCAGTTGTTGCTCGTAAGATCAGAAATGCGCAGTGCTGCAAAATAAATCTTAAGAGTATACAATTAAAACAGAATTTTTAGAAAACAGCTTTACTTCAAAATAACCAAAATTTTTAGTTGTAATAATGTGAATTGTATATCAGAAAATAATAGCAGCAGTAGCATTTAGAAAGATCAAATTTAATTTTACTTGGTCATGTATTCGCAAATAAGTTTCGAGACATTCTTTCTTAGTTCTCATAAACAACATTAATATAAATTTACATGTTTCTGCTTTCTTATACTTGCAGTTATGTGGATAAGAATAATATATAAACAATGAATGACTGCGAGTGACTTGCCAAAACTGCAGTATCAAGAATTTATACATTTATGCACTTCAGTTTAAAATATGATAGCTACCTATATAAAATTTATGCTTAATTTATGTTCTAAAAGAATCCACGTGAGTTTTACATAAATTTAATATTTTAGAATTTTCTTTCGCTGCAAAACTGAAATATAAAACTCAACTTTTTTCAGACTATAATTTTTTGTCATAAGAAAAATTGCACCCTTAAACATTCTTGATTTGTATTATCGAAATCACATAAACTTCAAATGAGAAGAAAAATTGAAAACTGAATATAGAACTTAAATTCGAACCAAATACATCCAACACTTAATAAAATACTTGAATTCTTATTACAGGACAATAATCTTTTCTACATCCAAAATAAACTGAAACATACCAAGTTGAAGTAAATACTACTGAATCGCAGATACACTCCCCAAGCGCCGTTCTTTTGTAAAGACGCCTGTCTTATTTTTCTTACAACAGCAGGTCACAAGCAGCAACAAAAGTTAATATAAAATGATGGTTCTGTCACTGCTTACACCCCATTTAAAGCTTAAATGTAACAGTCTACGCCAGACGCTTTAAATACGTTTCTGTCAAATCCGTAAGTCAAACGCCAGTTCAGAATTCCCAACAGGGGACATTGTAATCAAATGTAAAAAAATTCGGCCGTGGAAAATGGGAAAGGTATTACAGAGGTAGAAACAAAAAGCGAAGAATGCAGAATGGCGTAAAGCTATTACTTTATTTTAAAAGGCAGCGTGAAAAGCAAAAGCAGAACCAGTTTTCTTTTCCAGTAACCTTTTAACATCGAGCGAGACGGTCTAAAAATTTCCCATTAACCCTTTGGGTACATTTGACGAGTGAGACTCGTCATCTGCTTACTTGGGCGAAGTTACGGTGGACGAGTCTGACTCGTCATCTGAATTTAAGAAGCAGGTGCTGATGTTTGCGGCAACCCTGCAAGTGGTACCTCTGCATTTACCGACATGTTTTGAAAAATACCACGCTGTACAAAACTATTATTGGTTCTTGTTCTATATAAATATTTATATTTTGTTTCATTTATATATTTATTTATACTTTGTAACTAAAATGATGTTTCAAAAATGTATTTATATCACCAATATAAGTATATTCCAAGTAAAATGTATTACTTTTTGTTGGGAAATTCTGCATTTTAAGCTAAGAAGCTTGCATCTTTTCTAAATTGTCTCTCGTACCTTTATTCTAAGATTTGAAGCATTCTTTCTTTAAATTAATCACTTCACTTGACATCCATTTTTAGCAGCTATTTAATCGGAATCGTATGACGTTGTCTATCCGATTCCCGCAGCTGATATGTAGATAATTATTAGAGTATATATACTTGTCTCTACTATGTCATTAGAGGAAAGAAGGGAAGGAGAGAGACCTACAGTTCTCTAAGCATTCTCTCCTCGGAGAGATTTCAGCTGTAAGCTGCTGCTTTACTATAAGATGTGATATGTAAATATGTTCTTAAATGTAGTCGTCTAATAAATGTCTATTTTAAATCATACGATTCGTCATTTCTAAAAATGCTCCATCTCATAGAAATTCCACTGCATGCAATAAGCCAGGACGCTTTTAGCTTATCCAGCAGCTCTTCATAATTAGTATTATTCAAGCTGCCTGTCTCTACTTTACGAGACTAACAAGTGATATTGGCAAACTCGCTCCTGTGCATAACACTTTTACATATTAATCCATATAGCGACAAAAAAATCCGTCCCATGGGCATAAAAATCTTCAAATAATTCAGTACTCAAAGGGTTAAGAGCGACGAAGGCCGGTCTGAGGCGGTTAGCTTCTTTTGCGGGGAGGTGAGGCTCTGAGATCGCTTCGGAGAGAAGCGCGGTAGGGGGTCCAATTATCCTTGCCAACCACTGCCCATTTCCGTGCGCCTGAAGGGAAGGTTACAGCAGGGGGAGGAGAGGTGGGGTTGGCCCAATTCCTGTCGTATCCTCCCAAAAAGGCCCGGTTTTAAAGGGGTTAGAAGAAAAAAGTCGCATCGGGATTAAAGAGTTAAATGAGAAAGCTTTTCGCCCAGACGTAAATTGCCTTTTTGATGAATATTCACAGGCAACATATTACCATACTGTGTTTACTCTTTGCACTCGTAAAAGTAATTAGATGCATAATTATTGACTGATTTACAAGAGCTCGTATTATTGATTTGGAACGCAAAAAATATGTTTGTGTAAGTTCATATTTCCTGAAAAATTATTCTATAACTTTGTAGCTAGTTTTTTTAACCATCGAAATCAAGAAACGTGAAAATGATGCACCATCTAGAATTTTGACTGAGATTCACCTCTCGAGTGCAAAGGGTTAGTTAATGTATTGGGCTAATCATTTCTCGTGTGAGAGTATGGCTTTGGTTATAAGTAAGCCCTAAAGAGATGAGGAATTCGTCTCTTTTATGTGTTTAAAGGTTCCGAAAATTACCAGTAAAAAATCAGGTTGAAATTGTTAAGAACTCACTTTAACCCTCAGACACCGAGCGAGGCGCTCCCTGGCGGTCTAAAAGTCCCCTTAACAGCGACGGAGGCCGGTCTAAGGCGGTTGACTTCTTTACAGAGGAGATGAGGTTCTGATATCGCTTAGAAGATGAGCGCAGTACGGGGTCCAATTATCCTTGCCAAACACAGCCCACTTCCATGCGCCTTAAGGGAAGGTTATAGCAGAGGTGAGGTGGTGTGGTAAATGACCACTGAGGTTGGGAGAGTCCAATTCATGACGATTCCTCCCAAAAAGTCCGGTTTTAAAGGAACTAGAAGAAAAAGAGTCGCCTCGGGATTAAAGGGTTAAAATATTGTATTTTCATTCGAAATCTTGAATGTTTCTTTGCTTTCCCAACTATCCTTAACAGTCAAAAAATAATATAAGGAATGTATATTAAATACCGCTGTTTAGATTCCTGTAGACTCTGGAATTAGTGAAAACAAATTCTTAATTTATGGGGTTCCCTTTTTCACCTTGCGTTTTACATTTTATTTGTTATCTTTTACCTGAGAAGGAAAGCGGAAATAAAATATTTGAACTTCAGACGGTGCTAGAATTCATGAAAAAGGCATTGAAAAATTTTGTTCGAAATTCAAAAGGAGTTCGAAGTAATTAATTTGTTTTACTTGATATAAAATATTTTGCGACTTCTTTAAGATTTTTTATATCATCATTCATAAGCTACATGTTTTGAGTTTATATTTTTGGCCGTACTTTTTGATAAAAAAAAATTATTAACCAAACACATCAGTTGTTTTATTAAGATTTCTGTGCTGAACATTTTCCCATTTCACCTCATAAATGAGTATACAATTACTTATAGTAGTCAATTATTGAATACCAGCAGCCTCCAGCGACTAGCTTACTTTCCGTTAGTATGTGTTGAATTTAATTTCAATATTTCAATTATTCTGTGTAGTTCTATTTCTTCAAAACTAATCAAACAAAGTATATCACAGAATTCAGATTGTGACGAAAATTTAGCTCGTTCAAAAATTCAAAATTAGAATAGGTTTTCCATCGAGGAAAAACGACTTTAAGGTCTAAATTTGAATTTTCTTCTAAGGCCTGAACCTATTTCCGAACAAATTGGAAAGAAAAACATTTATCTACAAAGAAGAAATTCAAAACGGTCTTTTAAACGAAGTCTGAAGAAAGAGGGTTCAAATGTCTTTCCTCTCTTGTTGTGGAATGGAAAAAATGCGACCCTCAAAAGTGAACTTTGTTTATAAGTGTGCGCACCTATCTCCATCTAGTGAAGGATACACTAACTAAATACTAATAATTTTAGTTGTTTTTCATAAACTATTTTTATAGTTTTTATTTTGTTTTTCACAGAGTATTTTTACAGATTTTATTTTGTTTATCATAAAGTATTTTTATAGTTTTTATTTTGCTTTTCATAAAGTATTTTATAGTTTTTATTTTGTTTTTTAGTATTTTAAAATTAATTTAATTGTTTTTATGAATTTTATAATTTTTATTTTCATTTTGTATTTTAATAATTCAGAGAAATTTGCAGGGGACACATACCACACCAACTGACATTTTAGTAAAGGCTCTCCTGCAAATTTCTCTGAATTATAAAAATAAAAATTATAAAATGAATAAAATCAATTTTTAAAAAATTAAAATACTAAAAAACAAAATAAAAACTATAAAAAAACTTAATGAAAAACAACAAAAAATTATTAGATTTTTAGTTATTGTATCCCTCACTAGTTGGAGATAGGCGCGCACACCTATAAACAAAGTTCACTTTTGAGCGTCGCTTCTCTCCATTCCACAACAAGAGATGTAAGACATTTTAGGCCCCTTTTCTCAGACTATGTTTAAAAGACTGTTTTGAATTTCTTCTTTCAGGATAAATGTTTTTCTTTCTAATTTGTTCCTGAATAGGTTCAGGCCTTAGAGGGAAATTCAAATTTGGACCTTAAAATCGTTTTTCCTCGACAGAAAACATATTCTAATTTGAATCTGCATGGATTAAGGCCTCTGATGATATCATCCACCAGATTTTAATTTCTCCTCGTTCTTTTTCATTCGTTTTCTATTAATATTATTGTATTTTTACCTCTATCACAATTAAAACTTCCCTTAATTTGTATTTTTATCTCTGCTTTAGTAGGCTTGTGCTTGTTCTGCTCATTGTGCTTATACACTTATCTAACCGCTGGTCATGAGATACTCATAAAATCAAGAATATAATGTCGCTGTACCATATATTTTGATGATTTATGTGTTAAATTATTTAGTTTACAGATACATATAATACAGGAACTATATTTACAGATGTTAACGAATTAACAAAATAAGAATGTAAAGCGCCAACTTGAAACAGTGGAATATGTTCTTTGTCGAATAATGAAGCAAAAAAAAAAAAAAAAAACTGAAACATTTAAAAATGGACACTTTTTAAAAATTAATTTCAAATTTTACTTACAATTCTAACAATGCTAGCAAATGTTTGTATGAAAAAACTACTTATATGGATAGGAAAATATTATGGAAATCGCTTAACCTTGAAAAAACAATAAGTAATCAGTAACATTGAATGTTCAGATAACCAGATGGCACAGTACACATTAATGCATAGTTTTTTGTATGTAAATTATGAATTGTGCTCGTTGTGCAGAAATCATATATCATAAAAGTTGTACATGAAAATATGTTGCAAACATACATTAATATTTCAAAAAAATTATTTAATTGGCTTGTAAGTGAAATTTTTGAAATATAGTGTGACTGACAAGTAATTTGAAAAGTTCGCTTGAATTCATTTCCAAAAGAATAAGTGTTACGATAAACTAAAATTGGGAATAAAAAATAACACAAAGACATGCTTTTCCCAACGAATAATCTTTAAAAAGTATTCAATTGTTTCAAAAATTAGTGAAACAAAATACATCAATACGAATGTATATAGACCTTTTGCTAAGCGTTTTAATACTTATCCTTAGAGAAGCGCCTCTGTATTTCGAACTTGTTTTCTCAAACACCAGCGAATGAAGTAAATTTATTGCAATGCATCACTAATTACATATGATTTGTACTTTGATTATGTTGTTGAATTTTTGTTTTGGATGTAATTTTCTATATGGTTTTGGGATATAATATTTTAATTCTTAACTTAAGAATAATATGCGAATTGTTTAGATTTAATGCGATATTTATATAATGTTTAGATACTTGTTATAAATTTAAGTGCTTTTAATTTTATCTCATTCTAGCAGTACGCGCATGGCGTTGCCCGTGGAATCAGGACTTCAACAAAATGAAACCAGCGGGAGTGGTCTCCCCTAAACTTTCTCGTATACTCCTAACACATGTAGAGAAAACTAGAATAATAAAAGACGTCAAATAAACTTCCGTCGCAAGTAAACCAAAGTTGGAACCACGCGTGGTTTGAAGGATCAAAACAAATTCAAATCCCCTGCGCATTCTTTTGCGCAACAGGACCTGGCGAGACGCCCTAAATGTTTGCTTCCTTACAAAATCGCGCCAGAATTGGTTTTTGGCAAACTGCCAAGTTTTCGTCCCTTCTTCTTTGCACAGGCATTGCCACCAATAGGCATTAGCAAGGAGTTAGTTTCAAAACTGAACAAGTATGCGATTATACAGACCGACAGACAGTCAACCCTTTGACGGATTTGGCCCAAAATTTTATACGGACCTACATTCATGACGATAAAACTGTGTACCACATTTTATCCATCTAGCTATTCAAGCTTTTGAGTTATTGCGTTCGCATGACCTCGAACATGCAGACAGACAGACTTCCTGTTGACGGATTTTGTCCAAAATTTGATAGAAACCTACAAATTATGTTTAAAGACCACATACCAAATTTTAGCCCCGTAGCTCTAATAGTTTTCGAGTTATCGTGTTCACAGACACACACACAGACAGACATAATTCCAAAATTGTGTTTTTCGGAATCAGGGAGGTCTAAAACGTGGAGATTCGTCAAAATTTCGAGTTCGAATTTTTTGACAATTACAATACTTTCTCTTTGTATACTTCGTACACGAGAAAGTAAAAAATGCCCACAATAGCATGAAAAAGTTCTAAAAACAAAACAAAAGTCACAAATTATTGATTATCGCTTTCTTCGCGATAATAACATTTCAACTGTAGAAAATACAGAGTACGTTAATCCGAAACAATATTAAAAAACTGCAACGTGAAAATTATTATTATAGAGCAAATAAAATATGCGAGACATAAACACGTTAAGACAATGACGAAAATGATAATCGAAGTCATTCAGTTCAAGGTTATGACGCCACCTGCTCTCTGCACCGTCAGCCAATGAAATTGCCTATAACGTTTCGGAAAAGTGTCGCGGGAGGGAGCTCGGTAGATAAAAATATCTTTCAACTGACCAGGAAAAAATTAATTTAAAAAAAACGGGAAAATATATTTTAACCGTTCTTGTTCTAAATACGACAGAACCGTTCCAGTTATAAGCTGAAAAAAATTGGAAAATAATAGTGTTATTAGAACGTCGGATGCAGCAAATTTAAAAACAAAAATTAAATTTCGAAGGCAAAACTGACTATTTTTTTTAAAAATTCTCAAAATTTAGTAAATTACGTTTTAAGCTCAAAACAAACCTCACTAGAACGAAAGTTGTTTGTTCTATCCGATGGTGCATTGATTGTTTTTCAACGATCATTAGAAAAGATACTACAGCCGTAAACGTGCCAAAAATGACCAAAACAACACGAAACATTAAATAAAAAATTTTGTAGTTTGAGTTTAAACTTCCGGCTACGATGTGCATTCAGTCACCTTTACGACTACCTGTACGCCAAATTTCATGACTCTTAGTGTGATAGATTCGTCTGGACATCGCGCACACGCACGCAAACATTTCCTTTTATAAGTATACATGGCATCTTTCTGTGTATTTTTACATGAGTAAATCAGTAGATTTAGGGTTAGACTTCGCATTTAAATTTTTTATATTTTATTTCAACGTCCTGTACACATATAGCATTTGAGATTTTACTTTCGAGGCAAAATTAAAATATAATTTTTTTTCTCAAAACTTGCTTGAACATTTTAAAAGTCACTTTGATAAATGAAAAAGATTACAATTCAAACACATTAAATCACATATTCACAATTACGAAAACTTACAACAAAAAATTAAGTTGTAAGTTGAAACCAGAACAAATTGATATGAGGAATTTCTGACGAAATAAAGGGTGGTCTTAAATTATTGAACCCATTTCAAAAATTAATTAAAAAATAATAATGTTACAACTGCGCTTTTTAATGAGAGAGCAAATAAAAAAGTTTTTTCGTATAGGTGGCATACCATTATAGCGAGAAATTTCCATACGCAACGACTACCGATCAGCAGAAGCCAATGTATGTTTTCTTGTTTCCTTTTTAAGTCGTTCGTGAATATCTCGAAAACTATTCATTTTTAGATTAACAATTGATTAACAAAGTAAAGAGTGCAAAATTCCCAGCAAATCAATGCTCTTAGTTTTCTTCTAGCATTAATAGCTTCGCAGATAATGACTCTGAAATATGGGAGATGTCCAATAATTTACGACCACCTAGACCACCTTAACGACACGTTAGAGCTTAAAATCAATCATATAGAAAAAGTAAAATACATTTTAAAAATAATAAACTTAACTTAAACTTTAAACAGAAACAACAAAATAACTAAATTTAGACAATAGCTGCAAACAAAAAACAAAGAGCAATGGAAATCAATATCATTCAAAGAAAGCCAAAAAACAAAGACAAACTTAGAGAGAATCGAAAAAACAAACAAACAAACAAGGAATCCATTCTAGTCCAGTTTTTCAAGGGCTAATGACTTTATTCGAAATGGATTCAAAACAATTGGGAATATTTTTCTGTAAGAAGCTTGCATTACGCCATATATAGTTTCTCTTAGCCCGAAATTTCCCAATAAAAGACAAAGGAGATCTGTACATCAAAAAGTAATATTTTAAAAGAAAAAGGGAACTCAAACACAAATATAAAAACGCTAATAAAATTGCTTTAAAAATCTTAACCATCTAGCTGTTAATAATAGCAGCTATCATAAAAAATAAACTAACCCCATGCCTAGAATAGAGAAAAAATTATCCTCACGCTATCACAATCCCACGCTAACTTTGTGTTCAAATAAGTAATCAGCAAATCTTTTAAAGAAACACTAGAACCATGGCGCCATCTATATTCGAAAAGACAAAACAGAAGGAGGGAAAACAGGAATTTTAGGGAATGGAGCTACTTAGACATATTAATAAGAAACGTTGCCTATCTAATAATATCTATTAATATGACCACCCTGGATATCTATACACAGGCATGCTGCATTTTTGCATTGTAATTCTATTCTCATTTTAAGATGGGCATTTTTTATAGTTCCAGACTAAAAACTTGAAAATTCGTGGATAGAACAAGTGCACATGATACTCATATTGCGCAATTTAATTTCTAACACACTGTCTTTTATTTTCGCTTAAAATGACAAATCGAAAACGGCAGAGGAAGAAGGCAATATAAAATGCTACTCCCGTCACTGCTGACTCCCCGATTTACGTGTGAAAAGAACAGTCCGCGCCAGACGCTTTAAATCCCATTGTAATTCTACATCGCAATTCTACTATCCCTTTTCATATGCCGTCCATGAAATATTTACGTTTCTGCCGAATCCATAAGTCAAGCGCCAGAACTCGAAATTCCCGACAGGGTACAATGTAATTTAGGTCCGTAAGAAATCTTGACTGAAGAAAATGAAAAAGATGCTAGAAAAGAAGGATACAAAAGGCAAAACAGAATGCCGTTAAGCTACTACATCATTTTAAAGTCTTGGAAAGCTAAAAGCAGAGCTGTGTTTTCATTTCCATTAAAAGCTACAGTTTTCCACCTGCGACGTATATTGCCTTTATGGTGACATTTCATAAATAACACAGTCCCTTACCTAGTTAATTAAAATATAATGTTAGCCATTTTTCGACTAAGATTATTGCTTTTCTGATGGAGGCTCTAAAGGAAGATGGAACTAATCTTTTTTTTGTATTTGAAGGTTATAAAAATAGCTGCAAATGAAAAATAGAAATGGTGTAAATGTCGTAATTCTCTCTAAAATATTGTACGTTCAGTTGTGTTCTTAATGTTTTTGTGCTCTTCTTTTCATTCTAAAAACTTAAAAATGATTTATAGAATGGAATGTTTTTGATTTGTCTGGACGCAGCTTTGGTTTAAACAAATATCTAGTATTTGTGTTTATCTTTTCAGTCCTCGTGTAGAACTTTCTATTCATTAAAAATGTAATTAAAAATTAATTTCAGACAGTTATAGAAGTTGAAGACGGACATGAATCGATGCATTATGGATAGGTTTGAAGTAGTAAAATTTACTAAACTTGATATAAAACAATTTTTACCATCTTCGTTCAAAAGCAAAATCAGATATCCTCACCATTAACTTACATTTTGTAAGGGCTTTTATAACTTTATCAAATTATTAACTTTCTAATATTTTCTAAGTTTGGTATTTGTAAAAATATTCATTTAATAAGTTAAGTTTTCAGAAAAAGTAGGCAAATCGTCCTGCAAAAGATTGGTGAATATTTTATGTTGCAAAGGCGTTTACGATTTGTAAATGTAATGGACCAAATTTTGTATCAAAAGTTACAAATTTAATAACAAGCTTAAAAACTGTAGTCAAATTATCACAAAAGAGCTACGAATAAAATTTTGCCTTACACTTGAATAAATAACCCACAGAGAATGGTTGAAAATCCACGAATTTCCACCAATGATTTTCGAAACTGTGTTTTGCACAATATCTATATTTATAAACCGCTTTTAGTATGCACTTTGTAAGTTATTTATAATATGTATATTCTGATGAAAAGTGTCACCATCGATTTTGCTTAATTTAATAAAACTCAAAAACTAAAACGAAATTGAGGGTTATCATTAATACACATAATACAGATTAACCTCAAGTTTTTTAAAAAAACGAAACTAGTACTTGTACTCACAATAAAGGAATTTGGTGTCATAGAAGAATGAAGAGAAAATATTACGTATATTATTATTAATATGTCAAAAAATTTTAATCTAGTTTATAAGTTAAAATTTTGAAACAAAGTATGAGTTTTATCTTGAAGATGCAAAGAGTCTCAGACTATGGGCTAACAATAAATTAGATTTATTAGCTTGAAGCAACTCGCAACATACGAAAACAGGGAGCTTCCCTACAGCTTGTGTGTCTGTATTTATACAGTAACAGAATAATCCAACTAGAATGCTAACGAAAGATCTAGAACTGCCTGGAACGTAAATAAACAATATTTTTATTTGAAATTACCATGATCTGTATTTGAACCACCTACAAATAGATTTAAAGCTCAATGCTCCACCGATTTAGCTACGGCGACCATTGCCTAGGCTGCCAAACAGTTTTATCTATTTTGAGACGAGAAATTGTTAAAAGATAATGAAAAGGTTAAAAACCAAAATAAAGAGCATGAATACCAATGCATACAAACTCTCACGCGAAAGGATTTTAATTCTTATCATAAGAGAGCTTTCCAAGTTTAAAATAAAAATTCAAGCATCCACGTATAAAAAATAAATATAATTCTACAGTCATATTCTCCCAAAGTTTGCTCCTCTGCACACTCTTTTCCCTTACATTTCCGCTTATGACGTCAAGCTACAATCTGCAGAGGAAGAAAGCAATATAAAATACTTCTTCTGCTACTTCTGAGTCCCGAATTTACGTGTGAAAGAAACAGTTCGCGCCAGACGTTTTAAATTCCATTGTGCTTGCTCCTGTGCACACTCTTTTGTCTTTTATTTCCGCTTACGACGACAAGAGCCATAATCTGAAGAGGAAGAAAGCAATATAAAATACTTTTTCTGTCACCGCTGACTCCCCAATTTTCGTGTGAAAAGAATAGTCCGCGCCAGACGCTTTAAATCCCATTGTAATCCCATTCTGGTTGCTTTTCCGCACACTTTTTTGTCTTTTATTTCCGCTTACGACGACAAGAGCCATAATCTGTAGAGGAAGAAAGCGATATAAAATACTTCTTCTGTCACCGCTGACTCCTCAATTAACGTGTGAAAGGAACAGCCCGCGCCAGACGCTTTAAATACCATTGCAATTCCACAATGCACTTCTACTATGCCTTCTCATATACCGTCCAAGAAATATTTACGTTTTTGCCTAATCCATAAGGGGAAACGCCAGAACTCGGAATTCCCGACAGAGTACAATATGATTTAGGGCCATAAAAAATCTTGACTACATAAATGAAAAAAGATACTTGGGACTAAGATACAGAAAATAAGACAGAATACCGTGACGATAGAACATTATTTTAAAAGGAGATACGAAATCCAAGAACAAAATTTTGTTTTCATTTCCATTAAAACGAGTGCTTTCTTCCTACGATGTAAATTACCTTGATGGTGACGTTTTACCAGTAAACTCTTCCATTAATTAATTAATTAAAATTATTAGTGCTAACTAAATTTCTTGTATAAGTTTTTAGCTCTTCAGTTTTAAAGTGAGCTAGAAATATTCATTTTTTTTTCAAAGAGACCATGAAAATAGCAACGTGTACTCTCAAAAATATGTAAAAATTACAAGATAATTCTCTAAAATATTGTTCTCTTTATTTTAGAGAGCAATCTTCTCTATATTTTTTTTGTTTCTTTTGGATTTTTCTTTGTGTCATGCGGTCTTTAATTAGAGGTGTTTATTCTAGGCAGTGTTCATTTTCTTTAAATAAATAAATGATGCATTTTGATATATTTGCTTTAACTCTATAATGATAAAGTGGACAGTCTGAGGTGTTTAGTTGGAGAAAAGTAGTCTAGTGGCTATAGTCTGATTTTCGGAGTTAAGCCTCTAAGAAATCTTGATTCAAAAAATGAGAAAATGATACCAGAAGCTAAGAAAGATAAAAGACAGCAGAGAGTTGTTAAGCGAGGGCATCATTTTAAAAAGAGACGTGAAAGCCTAGAGCAGAACTATGTTTTCATTTCCATTAAAAG
>BGPR01001827.1:112988-137002 GCA_013235015.1 Araneus ventricosus | reverse complement strand
ATGGTTGTTAATGACGAAGAACTGCGTTGGAAATCAAGATGAAATGCTGAGTATAAATGACATGTAATCATGCGTTTTGATATTGTTACCAAGCTGTAAATTTGCTTCCTTAACATGAGAATCTTATGGCTGGAAAGAGAGTTTTATAGATGTTTACTTTAAGCCAAGGCAAAGAACCCCGACCTTGGCGAACATTTTGGCGACAAAACGAAGCTTCCAGAAAATGCTGGATTATGCTCCTATCTCTACTAGGTGCGGAAATATTGAAAACTTTCAAGAGAAGTCTATGTGACATTCCATCCAGTAGGAAAAGAGTATAAATCCCGAGAGCTCATCGAGTGAATCAACTGGGGTTTTGTCCGCAGTGCAAACTGGTGAGTTAATGTACGCTGTGCGCTATTGAAATGGCCGTGACTGATTTTTATTATGATCTCCTTGTGTTGTTAATCTATGCAAGTGCTTTTTAGTTTTGTTACCGGCCCTACGTGTTTTTCTGGAAAATTCGAGGAATAAAGAGCTATTTTTTATTATCCTGCTTGTGGAACTATACTCACGTACACCCGCCAGACTTTTTTTGTAAAAAGATATTTCTTTTAACCCGATAATGACGACTCGGGTGGTCGGAGTAGTTAAATAATATTGAAGTAGACAGAAAAAAGCAGTAGTGATAAAGCTGGATTTTCGGAGAGAGAGCAATACAGGATAAATGTAGCGATAAAATCAAATGGGTGGTAGTCTTTAATGTTCCACCATGCATTGCCTCGTTCCTAAAAGTGGTAATGAGCGAATCTGTTTCATCCCTGTTGCTTCTCATATAAACATGTCTAATAGAAGGTACAAGTTTATAATTTACCTTTTCCAAAGTAGTGCTTGAAAGGGAAAAGTGTATATTGCAATGAAAACACGAAAATTTCAAATAATTGTGATTTATATATTACTATTATGTCCATAAATTAAGAATATTTGATAATCCGAGAAGAAAAACGAATTAAAAATTCCATATGATCAGTTAGAACTACACGTATCATCAGGAATAGCGTGCTTGTGTTTGAAGCTGAAATAATCCACCAGATTGCGCAGAAAGTACCTCGCAAGATGGAAGGATCCCAAGAACTGGGAATCGCACAGATCTGGGCTATGGAAGCAATTCCAGAAAGATAGAAACATAAGAAGACGTTTCAGTACAGATCGCCTCCTGATACAATGCCGCAAGATGTCCGGTATTTGGCAGCAACTACCTAACGAAACAGGCAAAGTATTCAAAGCACACTCGTCCCGACAGCTGTGGGCGTCCACAAGTACCAGTGTTTCGAGGCAAACTAAGTGGGGTCCAAGAAGATTTAGTTTATTTTATTGGGCATTGTGGTATATGTACCGATATATGACCGGTATATGTACCTGATGGCTGGTAATTTTCTTTAAATTGTTTTTTAAAATTAATCATATTGGCGATATAGTATTTGTTTTTTGTTTAAAAAATTCATTTGTGAATTCCTATTCTATCTCGTATTTAGTTCAGTGTTATCGGATTTATTTTATTTGTCTTTTTACTTCCTTCGAATGTTTATTTTGTGGTATATGTACCATATTTTTTGTTTTATGCATTCATTGCATTAAACAGACCTTATGTTAGTAGAGTTTTTTTGTGCTTTTTTGGCTTAATTCATACGAAATGTCAATATACTTAAATTATATGTTATAGTTTAAAGCGTGGAATCCATTATTTCTAGAATGACTAGACATTTAATGAATTACCTAGCTGAATACCTAGTTAGTCTATGAAATAACTTAATTATACGCTTTAATGATAACATATATACTATCAGACTGTTTTATGTCATTTGTTATTACTCTCAGATAGTTTGCGCATTTAGATAATGCTTATTATGTTTTTATAAAAAACTATCTTTGAGACAGTAAAATTAGCAAAAATATAATTTAAAGACTAGGTAAGAAAACTATAGAGTATCCCACTCTCATGCCATAAATTAATATGCTTCAGTCTTCAAATATGTTAAAGATGTAAATACAATTGTCAGTTTTTGAATCTAAAACTGTTATTGTTTCCCGCAAAAATATAATTTTAAAAAGCTAGAATGGCATGCTTGCGCAGATCAAGTGAATCGAATTCAGGATTCGTTGTGAAAATAAGACAAAGAAGTTTAAAAAGTCACTAACACATTAAATGAAAAAAGGAGAAAAATATTATCAAAAGTTTCTTTTCTTTGACACTGTGCTGCTTTGAACTACGCGCTAATTTTCATTAACAAGTTGTGTGACTCAAGAAGAAATCCAATTGAATTGAATCCAGTCATTTAAAAGGAACATCTAACAGGTAACAAATATTTCTGCTGAAAATGCAAACAGGACAGGAGAAATACAGCATAGCCTTCAGCCACATTGTATCAAATGGCAGTGAGGCGCATATTCAATCAACTGATTTTCTGTATGGTGACAGCTAAGAATATTTCACGACAGGAAACTTTGACGCTTTCCTCATAGCCACTCAGTACTTTATCAAAATGTTTGTCAATAATAATTTATTTGTGAATTCGCATAATTCATATTTTATCTAATCATTCCTATTATTTTTCATGAAATCATTTTATTTAACGGCTTCTGAATATTTCATTCATAATATCACTCCTTACTATACAAGATTCCCACTTATATCCGTTACACCCGCCCCCTTAACTTCTAAACGGTGACAGCTAGGTCATAAAGTTGATATCTAGGTATAGTAAAAAGGCTATGCACTACTCGATGAGACAACTTACAACGCCATCTATCGGCAAATTTTGGAATTAGCCGTCCTATCTCGTAAACGGTGAAAGGTACGAGAAAAAAGTCAATTAGAAAGTTGTAGAGCACTCTCGACTTAGTACGAAAAGTTACCTTGCGCACATTAATACTGAAAACAGAATGTAAGAAATGAACATTTGTTTGATTGTGATTTTCAACACTATGGCGTCGTGAAACGCGAGCGAAGCGAGAAATCCAGTCCAGAGTGCAAATGTGTACAGTGGCTAACGGAGAGCATCTTTAGCAATATAAATAAATGATCCAGAAGACAGGGACGTGTCTCAGTTTCTTTCTTCCACTCTATACGACATGACAATTTTCGAAATCCTGACCAAACAAATGTTCAATTTTTTCATTCTGTTTTGAGTATTAATGTGCGTAAGGTATCTTTTCGTACTAAATCGAGAGTGTTCTGGAACTCCCTAATTGACTTTTTTCTCGTATCTTTCACCGTTTACGAGATAGGACCGCTAATTCCAAAATTAGCCGATAGATGGCGTTGTAAGTTGTCTCATCGAGTAGCGCATAACATTTTAATATACCTAGACATCAACTTTATGGCCTGAGCTGTCACCGTTTAAAAGTTGAGGGGGTGTAACGGATATAAGCGAGAATCCTGTATAAATTATTTAACCAACACATTCAACTACAATGAACAAAGATAGATTAAGAAAATATATTATTTTATAAATTTCTATTTATATAATTATGCAACTGGTTTAAGAGATTTATAACATTACGTAATAACTATGAAGAACAGCTGGCATTTGTTGAATGAAATGTTATCAATGTCTGAGTGCTACTGATTTTAATGAAATGCTTTTGATATTCAAATTTCTATAGAAGCTCGATTTAAATATCTTTCGTATAATCTTTTAATCTGCAATGGGATTGTAATTCATTCAGATTTACATCTTTAAGATTTGCTGATCGTTGTATCTTTAAGGCATTCCAAGCAATATATTATATTACATTTTATTTTCACAAATTCCCATTTCTGTCTATATATTGCATTATTCAATTACTAATACAATAAGTATAACATTTTTCTTAAAACGTAAACGCGACGGAATATGCAAATATTTTAAATTCAGTCTGAAAGAAATTACGATATTGTTCTTCAGGAATGAACTTTAATTCCTTTGTGAATGCAATGTTTATATAGTTTCTGACTTAAAAGGAACAACAGTATACCGCAATGAATCTTGTGAGAGAAATTGAAGTATAAATTTGGTTTAACTCTACTCTAACTTCTCGTATTAAAAGAAATTTCGTCAAGGCAATTAAGTTCACATGCACTAATATAAAATTAACATGCACTAATTTGAAAATTAACATTCAGTAATTTAACATGCTAACCTGCACTAATTAACATGTTAACATGCAAAAATTTAAAAAAATCATGTTAAGTCACATTATGAGATTCTGGCTTTTGCAAAAATAAAACTATGAGCAGTTACTTTTCTCTGACTAAAACTTAGATCCTCATTAAATTTTCGTGAAACTGGCCATGTTTTAATTATATGAAACTTTATATTGGAACAAAGGATTGCTAAAAATCGCCAATTTAAAATTGCAAAGAGGAATTATCAAATCAAATTTTATTATACCTTATAAATCTTAAAGAACAGAAAAAATTCGTTTACATAATTTTATATTCAATCTATTCCGGAATATTTTAGCTCAGTTTCGAAGAGCTGAATATTTCTTTTATTTTCTTGCTAGAATTTATGAAGAAAATAAAACTAAGGAATTTAATGAAGAAAATAAAACTTTCTAAATAGAAATTTTTGAGCCAATAAAAAATTAATGAATCTAGCTATTAAAGAAAATCGTTTCTTTTTTTCCTTCTCGATGCACTTTCTTAATGAGAAGATATTTATTTTAAAGATAAATTCTACTTTTTTCTTTCGATGAACAGCACAAAAACGTCTAGAAGAATGCCACGCTGAAACAAAGACTTAATCTTCCGAGTTGTCTTATTTGTGGCGAAAATTTTTCGTTTTTCATTTTTTTTTCAATCCATGAAAAACATTTTAATCTCGTAAAAAACTTAAAAGCCTATATAACTTTAACGAAACGATATAAAACTACACAACTTAAACACTTAAAATGAGTCTTTATTCTTCTTTTACATTTGTATTGCCTGCGTGATTTATATATTCATTTGAGTGCCAGTGAAATTAATTTTTACCTGAACTCGAGTGTTAAAAAGGAATCTTGTGTTAAACTGGGAAATAAAGCTAATGAGCGTTTTAAGTTGGGCTACAGAAGCCTTATAGAATCAGGTTTAGTAGTGCCTTGTTTAAGATTTTGATTAGTTTTGAGGATGCAGTAAGAAACTGTAAACAAAATATTTCTGCATATACTATATCAAATTAGGGTGATTTCAGGAGCAGATTTCATTTTATAGTTGCATATATATTTGTATTGTGTTAACACTAAAAAGCCCGACTTTTTAAAAATTGATTTAAGATTATTTTTTTCTCATTTTATTGAATAAAACATGGAAAAATACTTTTAAAAAATTTTGTTTTAACTATGGCTTATGGATAAAAATCAATTTGTAACCATTTTACAGCACTGGGCTTTATTTAAGAAAATATTCCTTTGATAAAATTCTATAATCTTTAACATATACGAATTTTAATAACTAATAATACGGATAAGGAATTTCCTTCAACATTGTAGAATAAAATATATTATTCTCAAGGGAAGAAACAAAGCAAAACAGATTCAGCCTCAAGTGAAAAACATCAATTTTATTTTTACTTTTTATCAGCAGTCAGGCTGCCATCTATATGTTGTAAATTAATTCAATAAAAATTTCAGTATGTATCCTATTAACAAGAGGCAATAGAGCACTAGTTTTATTCTCAAGATTTTAGAAGACAATATTGGGTATGTTACGTAAAGGCAACATTCGGCATTTAAGGGTTAAAGAGTAAAGTATGAAAAATAAAAGGGCTTAAGATTCATAATTTTCCGAAAATTCAGGGGACGTGGTGGCCCAGTGGTAAGACCTCGGTGTCCGAAGCGTTCCTTCAATTTCGGAAAAAGGAAATAGTCACTAAGCCATCGTGAAATCATCCGACTCAAACGCCTTGGCATACTGAATGATGGTGTCATCCTCCTGCTTGACAATACCCATACTGTTCGCAAAACTCAAGAATTGCTGCAAAAGTTCAAGTGGAAAATCTGGAGTCACCCTCCATATAGCTCAGATTTGGCACCTAATCTGGGTTCCAAATATTTATCTGGAACAATGTTCTCTTCAAACAGAGATGTGAAAACAGCTGCCGAGAACTGGCTCAATGGAAGTTAAACAAGTTGGTCCTGCGTTCAGATAAATGCCTAAATAGTTTTGATGATTATGGGAAAAGTGATTTGTATTTTCTGTCTACTGTTAACAAATACTTTTTTATTATCCTTGTATGCTTTTTTTGGATCGATTCTCGTATTTTTAAAGTTAAACTATAGTACCTTTCTCTCTAATTTTTTGTATTACATAAACGAGTTTAAGCGAAAAACAATTTGTTGATATATGTTTGCAACATTCATTTCCAAAGTAAATTTGATTAGAAGTTTAAATGTAAAGTATTCTCTGCATTTAAAGGGAATTTAATTACACATTATTAATTAACGGGGATGCGACTCCCTCCTGTGGTCTGATGGAAGATTCTAGGTTTAGTGTCGAATACCAGTTCCACAAAGGATCTCCCATGCATGCGAATATGTTTAATTCGCTCGGTGTGTAGCAATTTTTTTTGTCATACTTTTCAAATTTTTGCGTGCTCAAAGGAAGACAATAGAAGAATCTCAGTTCAGGATTCGGGTCCCAGTTCCATTTAGGTTCTCCCATGAATAAGGGATGTTCAAATCGCTCGGTGTCGAACAATCTACCCTTGTCATACTCTTCTAGTTTTTGTTTTCTATAGAGGAAGACATTGGAAGAATCTTAATTTGAGGTCGGTCCCAGTTCCAGAAAAGTTCTTCCATGCATACGGATATGTTCAATTCACTCGGTATCTAACTATCTTCCCTAGGCGTACTGTTCAAGTTTTTCCCAGGTAAAAGAAAGATCTTCGGTGTCTAGCAACCTTTCCTTGGAGCACTGTTCAAGTTCCTACTTGCTCAAAAAGAAGATATTGGAAGACTCTTGGTTGAGGTTCGGGCCCCATTTCCACAGAGGTTCTCCCATGCATAAGAATATTTTCAATTTGCTCGGTGTGTAACTATCTCCCTTCGGCATATTGTTCAAGTTGCAGCGTGTTCAGACTGAAGACGTTATCGCAAAGAATATTTCTTCTTGTTGAAAGGAATGGCAAATGGAAGATCTATTTTGAGGCTCACACAATCGATTTAAGGGGATTATGTTGCGAAGTTGCTAAGAAAACATTTCCACGGTATCATATTCATTCTGTAAACGATTGTTTGTCTTCCTTTGTTTCGCCTTGGTGAGAAGCTAGTCATTAAATTTTATTTGTTTAATGACTATCTTCTTAATATGTTAGTTAAAGTATAAAATCCGAGTGCACTTAGTATATACCAAAATTTGCTTACATAACACTATACTAATTATTACAAACAAATTATGGTTGATCTAATCCCACTTGGTCTAGTATATCTACCCAAATTCATGAATCATAAAACTTGATGAAGGAGAAGTGCATCATCGTGTGTTGGCCGAAGTAACCTTGGAGCACCTGCGGTAGAAGTCAGAGAAGTAGAGATATACCAAAATATGCTTACATAACACTATACTAATTATTACAAAGAAATTATGGTTGATCTAATTCCACTTGGTCTAGTATATCTACCCAAATTCATGAGTCATAGAACTTGATGAAGGAAAATTGCGTCATCGTGTGTGGGTCAAAGTAACGTTGGAGCACCTGCGGTAGAAGTCAGAGTAAGCACCAGTATACGATGGCGAGGTATGTATCTTTTATGGTAGACTTCAAGAAGAAACTGGCTTACATTCATGTTTTGCGTGAAAGAAAGCCAGAAAAACCTCCAGCAGTGAGTTGTTAAAGCACACGTCAGTTTACCAGTTAATAAAGTACGCTAGTTAAGAACACAGACAGAGGATAGAATCCAAACCTTCTTCCTCCCATTCTTGTTCCTTGGACAAAAAATTGCCCTAACCCATTAGGTATTGTAACTGTTTGTTGGGAATTTATGACAAAGTTCCTCCTTTAACACACTAAATGACTCAGACATTCTATTGCAAGTCTTTGTGTTATTTAAAAAATTAATTTTGCCTGCATAAAAATTCGATTTCATTTAAGTTTTTGTGAAATCAGCCCTGTTTCAGCTGCAGAGAATTTCAACATTAAGCGTTAAGGTAGCATAATTGCGTAAAAACTAGTTTTAAAACAATAAAAGAATCAAAGAAACATTATAGAACTTTATAATTCCATGTGGTAAATTTTAATCCTCTCGCGAAAAAAAGATCGTTTGCATATTTTTTATATTAAGATTATTCTTTTGAATGTCTTGAGAACACTTTCTAAAAACTACAACTTTTCTTTAAGGTAACAAAGAATCTAATCAAGATAACTCAAGTCTTTAAAGAACAATTTTTTTCCAAACCAAGAAGACGCAAGAGAATCTTCTTTGTTTGATTTCGCGAAAGAGGATTATTTCATGTTTTCTTAAATGCATTTTTCTGAATGAGTGGATAAATTTTTTTAATGCGATTAAATCCCAATTTTTTTTCTGTGGTCATTACAAATGTGTCAATATAGATACCGCACTTCAGACAAAGACTTAATCTACCCAAAGGCTTAATCACAAAAAGACTTAGTCTTCTCTGTGGTGAAAAAGTTTTCGTCTTATATATTTTTCTCTTACACCAAAAATTTTGATTTGGAAAAGAGTTTACAGCAAATTGTTGTAATTTAATGACCCAACTATAAGATCTAAAAAGGTTTTGGATTTTCTGTAGCCTACCTGAGGCTTTAATACTTATTTTATACAAAAGAATAAAGAAATCAAAACAGTTAAGGGCATTAAATAGCTGAAAGTTCAAAGGTATTATAAAAATAACTTTGGTATCGACTAATAAACTTAACTTTGAATTTCGTTCACGCCTTTTGCTCAAGATTAGGAGATTTTTATTTTATAGAAAAGTGAGAGATATATTGGCAAACGGTACTTTATTTGATAAATAAATATCACATTGTTAGTGATATTGGTTTGAAAAAATGGTACTTGTTTACTTGACAAAAAATGAAATCAATGAATCAAGTAACATCCATTTAAAACCAAAATGTATAGATATGAACAAAACAACGACCAGCTTATGTATTCTATCCTGCCTGCCGCTGTTTTTAAAATTGTGATATAGAAATTTTATATCTAATAGAAATGCTATATTTATAGCAAAATATAGTTTTTAGAAATGTAGTCACGACTTCGTTCATCTAATAAATATAAAAGAATTATTAAAATATTATTTTTGAGCCTTTATTGAAATTCATAAGTTCTATTGGCTAACCAAATTGTTTCGCGCTCTAAACAAGTTTGAAGAACCCAAGTCTAATTCTCTTAATTATCTAGTTTCTGTGGGAACATTTTTCATTATCATTTGCATAAGGCCTTGCACTCCTCCGGGTAGGCTCGTTCGTGGTGGGTGTAAAAAAATTCATAAGGCCTTACACCCTTCCGCGCAGGCTGGGTCGGGGTGAGTGTTAAAAAAATCATCATTCGCATATGAATGAAGTGTACCCTTTTCCAATGTAAGTTCAGAGCCCTATCTTGCACGCGGGGCTTCTGTTCGTTAAATATGGAAGATGTCAAACATCCTAGAGTTAGTGTGGTGAAGTTTGGAGAGAGTAGTAGTAACTGACCAAAGTCTCATCTCTAATAGACTCCTTGTGGGTGTAAAATGCTCATTATAAATATGATAGCTGATAATCGCGACTTCTTCCTCGTAGTATAATTATTGGATATTTTATATGAACTATTTTACAAACAAAATCCTTTCTGAATGCAATGGCAATAAAAACATTGTTGGAAATTGTGTTTAAGAACATTTTCAAAAACTAATTAAACGAAATGACGCATGGGAACGAAACAGGTATCATTGAGAAGCTGATTTTTTTGAATTTTAAGATGCTGTTAAGATGGTTTTTGTGCGATAATATGCTCCCAGGTTCTTGCTGGAAGAAAGTTAAAATTTAAGGTAATTTTTAATTAATTAAAATTCTAATTAAAATTTTGAAAATCCTTTCTTGGTGAGCACCTACTTTTCAAGAAGCAACCACCTTCCAAATTTCTAGTCCAAGTGGTTTGGAAGATTCGTTGATGAGTCAATGAGTGAATTTTTCACTTATGTATATAGATAACCAATGAACCTCTTTCACGTTCATTATTACATTGAATGACTTACATGCAATCTATTTGACTTTTTCTCGTATCTTTCACCGTTTACAAGATAGGACCGCTAATTCCAAACTTTGTCGATAGATGGCGCTGTAAGTTGTCTCATCGAGTAGCGCATAGCCTTTTACTATACCTAGGCACCAACTTTATGGCCTAAACTGTCACCGTTTAGAAGTTAAGGGTGGTGTAACGGATATAAGTGGGAACCCTGTAAAATATTATAGGATATTGTACAATATTATACAATATTGCGAATATTGTTCAATATTGTGAAGTATATTTGTGCTACTGGGGATGAGGGATAAATTTACGGAAACAAGTTTTCATATCTGTTCTCATCCAATTAGGAGCATGCTATTCATTAAAATCGATTGGAAAAATGTAAAGATAATAAGAACTAAGTTTTTCTGTAATGCGTCATCACGAGATGACTCAACAATAAAGTAAATTACAGTAACATAATTAAATTAAAAGTAATTAAAGTAAACTATTACAAAGAAATTTTCAGACTTCAGGCTATAAATTGAAATACATTTCAGGTAAAGCATTAAACTAATTTCTAAATCCAAAGCGAAATTATTAAAAATTACTAGCTTTAAAGCATTAAAACTCTGAGTTTTTACATTTATTTCTATGACATTAGCCTCACATTAGGTTTCCTATAAAATCATACACGTTTTAACTCGGTCAAAAGTCTATGGTAAATGCTATAATTGTGGAAGGAAGATAAAACAAAAGCAAATTAGAAAACATTATCAAAGTTTTTTTAATACTCTGTGGTAAATGTAAATTACTACGAAAAAGTAATTTGCATAGAAAGTATTCTTAAAAACATTTAGTACATGTTTTAAAAGTTGTTTTTTTTCAATCTCTTAACCTTTTAAGAAGTTTTAGAAAAAAAGCGCTTCGAAAAATTTATTTAGTGCATGTTTTATGTTTTGGTTTTGTCACTCTCTTTAACCTTTTAAGGAGTTACAGAAAAAAATTTAGTAAAGGAACAACTCTTTAAAAAGTATAATTTTTTTTCGCACGATAAAAAAATAGAAGAATTTTCATTATTATTTTTTTTAATTCCTCAGAAGAAGATTATTGTTTCTTTCCTTTTTTTCCACTTTTTCGTGAACTAAGTAACAAAGAGAAAGTATTGTAATCGTCAAAAAATTCGAACTAGAGATTTTGATGAAACTTCACGTTTTAGACCACCCCGAGTCCGAAAAACACGATTTTGGAATTATGTCTGTCTGTCCTTGAATACGATTACTCAAAAGCGGTTAGAGCTAGAGGGAAGAAGTTTTGAATGTGATCTTTAAACATACTTTATTGATTTCTATTAAATTTTGGACAAAATCCTATAACTCAAAAACTTAAATATCTAGATCGATAACATCAGGCACACAGTTTTATCGTAAATAATGTAGGTCTGTATCAAATTTTAGACAAAATCCATCAACGCGTTGGCTGTCTGTCGGTCTGTATAATCGCATACTTCTGAACTCGATAACTCCTAAACGCTATGACTTAGATAAATAAAAGCTGGTATGAGGTCTGCTAACATTAATTATAGATCCGTGCCAATTTTCGTTTCAATCGGTTTAAAAAAAGGCGTTCAAATTGCATATTCGGTTTCTTCACCATTCTACGTCACAGAAAAAAGGCCGGACAGATTCGCGCGTTTTTCCCCACCTGTGTTGGGGCGGATACGAGAAAAGAGGAGACCATTCCCGCTGGTTTGTTAAATGCATTTTATGAACGAGTGGATATTTTTTTAATCCGAGCCATTTTCACTTTTTTACTATAGATAACAAAATGTGAATGTTACTTTTCAAAGGGATGAAAAACTCTTCGTTTTATAGTTTAAATTCTCTCACTCTATCAGGTTTCTCAGATGAAGATGAAAATATTATCTCCATGCGATTGTACGAAGCAATGATGAGCAATGTTTAATCTCATTGAAGACTAAATTATGAGCAAAATACATTTAAGAGCCTGTTCTGTTAATTGGATAGAATTTTTCTGCAGTATGCCACTACAATTACAAGTGTAGATAAAATTTTATAGCAGAATCTCGATTATCCGCATCATCTCGATCATGGCATTGTAATCATCTCGGTTAACCGGTTAATAGATACTAAATTTTAAATCATGATTTCTTTTTTTCGACAAGGTTTTCCAAAATTGTTTATTTGAAATTATAAAAATAAATGCGCATGTACTACCACGTACTAACGTTTTGACAAATTCTTTTATTAGTTACTAGCCGCCTTCGGCGACCAGTTGGTTCGCCCGTTTAAATTTGTTTTTATTATTGTATTTTATATTAATTATAGCATTATCGGTCGCCGTTTCACCCGTAATAACTCAAGAAAGATGGATAAAAAAGTGCATACATTATTGTATTTGGCAGATAGTAAAATATATAAAGAAGTAATTTTAAAAGGCCAGCGATACAATTCTATATGATGAATCAAAGCTAGCGAAATTTAAAAACTGCGTTTCAATCAACTCTCACTCAATTCATCTATCACTCATTGGTAAAATGATAAACGTCAAATATGGCCGCAAAAGCCGAATATGCAGCGCCACCTGGCAGCGCCGATTAGCTAGACACCCCGAGTGAACTATGACTGAGCAGCATTTCTGCCTAGTTCGTAAATCAACAGTACCTCCCCTTCAGCAACCCTTTCCCCCTCCAGTGATAAAATAGAACCGTAAGCTTGGTAGTTAACGCTGTTGCTCCGTCTCGTTTCACCGCGGGAAACTGTGTTTGAAAACATTTCAATTAGACCAATTTAATTAAGAAATTAAATTGGTCTAATTGAAAAGCTAATTTCTTTAACTTTAAGATGATGTTAAAATGATTTTTGTGAGACAATATGCTCCGAAGTTATTGAGAAAAAACGTTAAAATTGAAGGTAATTTTTAAATAATAAAAATTCTAATTAAAATTTCGAAAAATCCTTTCTTAGTGAGCACCTACTGCCCAAATTGCAACCACCTGCCAAATTTCAAGTTTCTAGGCCTCGTGGTTTGAGAGATTTCGTGGTGAGTGTGAGTCATGGTATTTGTCTTTTATATAGTATACTAGCCGACTACGGCGACCAGCTGGTTCGCCAGTCTTGTATTAATAGTAATAAGGCTTGACTGAAATTTTCAACATTTCAATTTTTGTGAGCTAAAAGCAATAATTGCAATAAGGACAAAGAAATGAATTTAAAAACACTAACAGTGAACAGGTTAGTTAGTATAACTGAATTTTAATTCTTTAAACACAAAACGAAAATGTCCAGGATGTTTTTGCATAAAATAAACTTTGAGTTAATCCCTTATATTTAAGTGTTAAAAAATGGTAAGTAAAAATATTCTTTAAAAAAAGGAAAAAAATATAATAAGTAACGAAAAATTTGAAGTTCAATAATTAAATTTCTCAGCGAAAAATAATTTACATATTAAAACTAATTAAAACTCAAAATAAGTAAATAAAGTTTTTTCTGTAAAAAAAAATTACTTCATTTTATGAAACACAAAACTAAATTCATGATAACCATTTAAATCCAGTCAATAAAGACAACCATTAAATATATATATTGTTGGCTTCTCGATTGACATTCATAAGACTTCTTCTAAGACAAAACAGACATTTATTAGAACTTTAAAACACAACCATTACACTTCGTAACTGCATACAACGTAACTTCGTTCAATCGTACCGTACTCATCACTTCTCGTAATCGTCTCTCTCTCTAGACTATTTCTAAAAATCAAATTCAAAGTAGCACACATCTTACTGTTACCACTTACCTGCTATCATACACTGATATACAACAATTATGTCGCAGTCATGCTTTTGACAGGCATAAATATTAAACATGCTTACATTCGGCCATCCTGACTTTTCAATTGACCTCAATTGAACCAAATTTTGTTTACATTCAATAATATCATTACAAAAACAAATATACATTCATAAAAGATAAAATACAGTGAAATAAAAAAATTACAAAAGTTCTATCTGTCCGGCATATAAACTCCATAACGCTCTGGTTTGCGTACAGTTCGTTTGGGTCTTTGCACTTCAGATTCATCATCGGAATTTCACTAGAGTCATCATCGTCTTCATTCCAGCTCCTCCAGGCTTTTAACTGACTGACGTGAGCCTTTGTAGCATAGAGTCGGCCATTACTAGGTTCTAGTTGTGAGATTCTATATGAATCACTAGGGAGTATGTCTGTGACAACCATGGGACCTCGGTATAGTGGTTGAGTTTTTGTTGGCTCACCTGTCGCCTTAGGATTCCTTCTAACTACCACGATTTCTCCCTTATCAAATAATAATGTTCCAGATTTCTTTTTATCGTAATATGCTTTCCTTTTCCTTTAGAAATTTTTTCTCTTGCTTCGAGTTGTAATTTTTCTGGGTCATTCCAAACTTCGTGCTCTTCATCAGCGAGTAGTCTCAGAAAGCCATCTTTAAATCTAGGTACGTATCCATGTAGAACTTCAAAAGGTGTTTTTCCAAGAGTTTTATTCACAGTATTATTCAAGTTCCTTTCCGTTTCCTTAATTTTACTGTCCCAGTCTCTTTGATCATTTTTCTCCATTGAGGTTACAATGGTGGACAATATTGTTCTATGTACTCTCTCCACCATTCCATTTCCTTGTGGGTGAGATGTAGAGTTCAAAGTGTGTAAGATTCCATTCTCACCGCAGAACCTTTGAAACTCGCGTGAAGTGAAACAGGAACCTCGATCTGATATTATGCGATTCGGTAATCCAAAATCTTCAACGAAACTTTTCACTGATTTAAGGACATTCTTAGATTATGTGTCTCTCACAGGATAGAGACGCACAAATCTGGTCATATTATCAATCATGACAAGTAATTCCTTGTTTCTTTTTGAACTCGTTACAAAGGGACCTAAGTGATCAAGATGTACAATAGCGAATGGTCTTAGACCTGTTGGTATAGGATGGAGGAAACCTTGCCTCTTTCCACTTGGAACTTTATTTACCAAACATTCGAAGCACATTTTATATGATGACGAACATATCTTTTCATATAAGGAAACCAATACAATTCCTTGATTTTGGACACAGTTTTGTCTACAGCAAAATGTCTCATAAGGTCATGAAACTTCACAACTATAATTTTCCTCATTCTTTTTGGTATGACGAATAAAAGCCTTTCCCTCGCACCATCATTAATGACACGAAACAGTCTGTTTCCTTTCAAAACATAATTCTGTGCCTTTTGCTTCTCCTCTTTGGTTCTGTCTTCATTATCCTTTTCGAGGATTAATATTAACTCCTTCAAAGTGTCATCCGCATGCTGCATCATTAGAACTTGATCTTCGACACTCAATGTAAGACAAACCTCTAACTTATTTCCTAACAAGGAATCCAGTGTATCTGAAGAATTCAGAATTGGAGCTCTACTAATTGCATCGATATGAGACATTCTAACTCCAGGTCTATGACGAATTTCAAAATCGAACTCTTGAATGAGTAGACTCCAACGAGCAATTTGAGGGTTGCTTGATTTCTTGGCATTTATATAGATTAGAGCTTGACAGTCAGTCACTACTGTGAAACTAATGCCCAGCAAAAATTGCCTAAGTCGTTCAAGTGTCCACACAATTGCCATTAATTCTAGTTTACTTGAATGGTATGTATTTTCTGTCTCTGTAGTCTTTTTACTCACGCAATAAACCAAATGTCATTTGTCATCACTTCCTAGTTGAAGCAACACGCTAGCTATGCCATCCGCACATGCATCGGTGTGCACTTCAGTTTTTGCCTCAGGATTGTAGAGAGCCAAAATCGGTTGGATCGTTAGTTCACGTTTCAATGTTTCGAACGACTCTTCTCTTGAACTTTCTCCCATTTGAAAATTTCATTCTTTTTCGTAAGTTGAGTCAAGTATCTTGCTTTAATGGCATAATTTGGAATAAATCTTCTAAAGAAACTTGTCAAACCCAGAAATCTTCTAACGTCATGTATACTTTTAGGTTGGGGAAACTTGGATATCGCTTCTACTTTTCTGGATCCCGGTTTGATCCAATTTTTGTTAATGATAAATCCTAAATACTCTACTTCCCGTTTTCCAAATTTGCATTTAGGTAATTTCAGAGTTAAGTTTGCGGATCTTAATCTTTCGAATACTTCAATTAATTTTTCAATCATTTCTTCCCAAGTTTTTGCTGGAATAAGATTGTCGTCCAGGTAACATAATACATCCAGGTTACATAAAGGACCCAATGCGAGGTACATCAAACGTTGAAACTCTGTTGGAGCATTTGTTAAACCAAAAATCATCCTCTCGAACTGTCCTGTTTCATCTGGTGTTATGAACGCTGTTTTTTGCTTTGCATTTTCGGTTAAGGGTATTTGTAGGCATCCATGCGCTAAATCCAGAGTTGTGAAAAAGCTGCAATCATGTAATTGCTCTAATAAATCATCTATTTTAGGTAATGGAAATTTATCTTTAATAGTCTGGCTATTAAGACGTCTGTAATCAATAACCAGCCTATTCTCGCCAGTCTGTCTTCTTTTTAACCAATAAGACAGGACTTGCGTATGGCGATCGTGTGTCTGACACAATTCCATTTTCTCTCCCCTCTCTCACAATTTCCTTAATAGCAGCTCTTTCTGGAGCATTCGTTTTATATGGTTTCATACATACGGGTTTTGATCCTTTAACTTCCTTAATATCCATTTTTGTTAAGTTGGTGCTTCCTAACTCTGAAATATTTAGTGCGAAGCAATCTCTATATTCATTCAATAGTTGGACCAGTTCTTGCTTGCGTTCATTTTCAATATTGGGATCAATATTAATTTCACTCAAGATTATGGGAACTTTTTCTTTAAAGTTATCTAAATTGTTAGAACTTTGCATTCTTTTCTTTACTTTAACATTTGAACACAGCTCAATAACTTCAGCTCTGCCTAAATATTGATCCTTCAAAAACTCAATATTTTTGTCGCCAATATTCGTCAAAGGAACACACGTCTTTCCGTCTTTAACTTCCAATAAGCATCCAATGTCTTCGGAAGGATTTTTCTATCATAATTAATCCGTTTTCGATAGATTCTGCTCGAGAACTGACTAGATCGACTGTATTTTTCTCTAATTTAGTAGCTTCAAGAGCTCTAAGGCAGATTCGACTTATGTTTTCATCAATTGGAAAGTTTCTGAACGGTTCATCTTCACGGTATCCAATATGAACTCTGTCTCCTATTCTGGTATAAGCGATATGAGGGAGGTCAAGCCATGTCCGTTCAATAATTAGATCAACTGGCTGAGCCTCGTCAGGAACAACGTATACGCTTATTCCTTCACCCTTTACATTATCAACTTCAATATCAGCTGTAATCCTTCCCATAGAAGTCAATGCAGGCATCTTTTGATTTCCAAAACCGTATATTTCATTGACAGTAGGTTCGGGTTTTAATTTAAGTTTCTGAGCAACCGAAGTTTTTAAGAGGCAACATGAACTCCCTGTGTCAATTAAAGCTTGCACTGGATCAAAATTATTAAGTTTTGCTTTCTTCAAATAGGAATTACCCTCTTCTGAATTCTCGCCAACTTGTCTAACAGATAATGAATGGTTAATCGTCTTAACAACACAATTTTTAGCTATATGTCCGGTCTTATTACACATCCGGCATGTTATAAGTGGTTTTGGTTACAGGCAGTCCTTCGAAATGTGCCCGAATTTAGAACAGTTGAAGCATTTTGGTTGACCCCTCTCATTATGTGTAATACCATACAGTTTTTTATTTCCGTTGGTTGTAAAAGCTGAATCATCTTTTAAGGAGTCCTGCTTGTCGTAATGCCATTCTTTACGTGGTCGTTTACTCCTCAAAGTTGACCTCAAAGTATTATAGTCGTCCAGTTTTTCAACTAAATCATCTGGCGAATTCATCTTAGACCATTTATCTATAAAATGATCTTTTATTTCTTGAGATACTTTACGTTTAATTTGATCCGTTATGATAAGATCGCTCAACTTTTCAAAACTATCTGCTTTAACTCCATTGACCCATTCATTAAAAAAACTTCTTAATTCATAGGCAAAGTTTTTCCAGGTACTTCCTAAATTCTTATTATGCATAAAAAACTTTTGGCGAAATTTTTCTGGCGTTAACTTATACCGTTTCAACAATATCTTTTTAACTTCGTTCTATAATCGTTTGCAATCTCATCTGGTTCTCTGGCGATTAACTGCGCAAGGTCATATGGCAATAAGCCAAGCAAATGAGTTACCCAAGTGTTTTCTAATATTTCAGCTTGTTTGGCCAGACGTTCAAACATAATCAAATATAAACTTATATCGTTTTCATCGGAATTAAATTTTTACATCAAATGATGAATTTCTAACTTTGGCTTAATTTGCGTACTGTTTACATTTTGATTGGCGACGGAATTTGAATTTAAAGACCTACCTTCTGATTCAAGGCGTATTTTTTGAAGCTCAAATTCCATTTCATCCTTCCGCTTCCGTTCCTCGTATTCTAGTTTTCGTAGTTAAATTTCTTTTTGCCTTTTCTGTTCAGCAATTTGGATTTCGCCTTGGCGTCTTTGTTCAGCAATTAATTTCTTCTTGCCTTTTCTATTCAGCAATTTGGATTCCGTCTTGGCGTCTTCGTTCCTTGATTACTTCTTGCTTTTCTGTTCAGCAATTACTTCTTGCCTTTTCTGTTCAGCAATTACTTCTTGCCTTTTCTGTTCAGCAATTACTTCTTGCCTTTTCTGTTCAGCAATTACTTCTTGCCTTTTCTGTTCAGCAATTACTTCTCTTTCATTCCTTTCATTGATGATCGTATTCATCCATTCCTTGGCGCTTTCTTCATCGTACTCTTTGCTCGCCAAAATAATCTTTTTCAAATCCTTCAATTTATGGCTGTCATTGACCGTTTCTCCAAGTTCTTCAGCCAATATCTTCAAATCACACTTCCTTGCTCCAGCGAAGATAGACATTTTCGCACTTTACTACACTTTTATTTACAAATAACGACAAAAAAAACAAATTTCGTAACGTACTTTGAGATTTAAACTCCTTCCGCCTCACTTAACTGTCGATGAAACTTTCATTCACAGGTTTCTAATTCATCCCACTTCTGATTTCTGTTGGCTTCTCTATTGACATTCATAAGACTTCTTCTAAGACAAAACAAACATATATTAGAACTTTAAAACACAACCATTACACTTCGTAACTGCATACAACGTAACTTCGTTCAATCGTACCGTACTCATCATTTCTCCTAATTGTCTCTCTCTCTAGACTATTTCTAAAAATCAAATTCAAAGTAGCACACATCTTACTGTTGCCACTTACCTGCTATCATACACTGATATACAATAATTATGTTGCAGTCATGCTTTTGACAGGCTTAAATATTAAACATGCTTACAATATATATATATATATATAAGAATAAAGAAATAGACCTTAAGACACATATTAATTTCTATCCTGATTATTTAAAACTTATAAAAACTAATGACAATGAATTAGCTGCAGAATTTCTAGATCTAGATATAAAAATTATAGATAATAAAATAGTAACAGATATCTTTGATGAAAGAAATGCATTTATTTTTCAAATTAATAAATTTCCTTTTTTGGGATATTAATCTTAGCATTTCTGTCTTCAAGAATTTAGTGAAAAATTATATAATTAGAAATAATAATTTAGTAACAAACAATTATAATAGAATTAAGAACATAAAATTTTTTTATTGTTTTGCAATGGTTTATGGAATTCCAGATAGCTTTTTAAGAGTTTATACAGATAAGAAATACTTAGGTCATTTAGAATAATGCATTCATATTGGTATTTCATGGAATATTTTAATTCTTTGCTGGTAGGTTTGTATTTATTTATATTTTACATATAGTGTGTAATTTTTCTAATTTGACTCTTGTTTTAATGGTTTCAAATTTATTACATAGATGGCGCCAAGATTTTTAAAATTGAATATTCCTTATAATAGACAGTTTTACCAATTTTCAAATATTTTCTAGATAACTAAGTGTATTACATTTATTAACTGGTTTTGAGTTTTTTAATTTAGATTTCTTACTAATTCTTTAATTTCATAATTAATTATATCATTTGGTCAATTTTGTAGTTTCATAGTTGGAAATTTTGTTGTGGCAATCTGTGATATCAGGATAAGTGGCGGTATATATTAAAATGTTTAATTTTGGTAAGGATAGGTAGAGACACTGATTATTTATTGTTTAATGAATAAGTATGGGTATTTTATTGAAAGATGTATTTATTGTTTTCAGTGCAATAGAATAGTGCAATATATTGTGGTTTTGCATATTTTTATCTTGAATTTTAGTCCTTTCCATATAGTTATGCTTTCTCCTTAGGGTTAGTGTATGATTTTTCTTTCTAAATTCTTTCATTTTAGGGTAAATCACCCTGTCTCTTTTTTCAACAACTATCGTAGCAGGGATGGTTTGTACAGCAAAATTAATTTAACCTGGCTTAAGCTTGTCCATAGCCAAGCTGCTATATTAATTGTTGAAAACTCCATATATATGGATTGCCTTTTTTCAATACTTTTAATAACAACAGAGCTTTTTACATGTTGACATAAATGTTTAAATTTAATTTTTGTTCATGGTATCTATAGTATTTTCTATTCTTTAGATTTTGTTTTAGATTAGGATGCATTGTTTAAATAATGAATTTTTAGTATAAGAGTGGCTTCATGATATGTCTTGTTTACTTTGTTTATGTAAAATCATATATAACAAGTTATATATATATATATATATAAGATCAGGCTTTACTAGGGTGAAATGTAGTCCATTTTGGTCATGGAAGAGACAATATCTGGCTTAAATCTTCTTTTATTCAGGCAATGAGAATATTACGTTATTTCTTCATAGGTAAAGGATTCAATTTTTACGTTGCTCCATGACCAGTATTCAGAAGGTTACGCCTGAGCGGCGCGTTGTTGTTGAAATCTTACATGCTGGCGTGAAAACGGGCAGAAATGAATGCGCAGAACGCTTAAGTACCCAGAGAAGGGAATTTTCCCGGAAAAGGCACGTGACTCGAGAAGAAAGTTGTAGTGCGCTTATTATGATGAAGTAGAAGTAATTAAAATGAAGTGTTGTTAAATGTGATTTAAGAATTAAAGAAGTTAAAAAATTAAAATATCATATATATATATAATTCTATATATATATATATATATATATATATATATATATATATATATAGAATTAAAATCCATAAAAAAACAAATCTCGAATGATTATTCTGTGCATAACAAAACAACAAACACATACTAAGAAATTGAATATCTATAAACTATAAAAACACAAATTGTCGAATAATAGCTAATAATAGCAAATGATAAAAATGAACTAAAACAGGCATACGTTTGGATAATAGTTAATAAAACCAAATTTTCCATTCTAAAGCTATCTATTAGGCTTAATTAATCGCCGATAATAACATTGTGGAGAAAAAATATGTAAAATTTCAGAAACATTTAGATGAGGAGAGAATTTTAAAACTCAAAAAAAATGTTTACAAATTACTGAGAAAATAGTAATAATAAAATAAGCAAAAGTTAAATGAGAGTATTGGAAGAATTTAAATCTAATATTTCCTTTTAGGTATGCAAAAAAGAGGGGGAAAAGATGACGAAGTATTTGTTGACGCTGACGGGGGTGAAATGGTGGAAGAAAGATATGTGACCGTTGCGCTATCGAGTCCGTGTGAGGGAACGTTTGAAGCAGTTGTCATGGAGTATAGGCAAAAAAAAATTGGGGGCGGAGCAAAGAATGCTGAAAAGAGAGGAATTATTTATATAAAATTGATCTGGAGCGATTACAATTTACATAAAATATTTTTAATGTTAGGGAGATTTTCAAAGAATTTTGTGGGGCTAATTTTAGATTTAGAATAAACTCTTTAAGGCTAGGAGCTGAAGCGTATATCTCAGATCATTGTTAAAATTGTGGAACGCTTCGCCATTTTGCGTGCCATCCTTGCAAAGGCGCCATGCTAATCTTCTTTGTATCGTTCCAGTTTTAGTATATGTACTGCCGAAGCGATTACATCAATTATAATTTTGTTCTGAAGATACTCGCGGCCATTACAGCTGCTACGCCCCGCCTCCCCTACGTCAATTTCTGCTTTCGCAACCAGCGACCTTAAAATTCCGATGACTTTAAAAATTTATAAAAATAGATACAATTTTCTACAATAATAAAACTGGTATTATTGAAACGACACCTTTTTGCTCTTTAAACTGACATGAAAAAATTTCTTTGTCAAGCAATTCAAACAGAAGTTATTGGCAAAAAACGACGAAATTTGATTTAATTTTTAAATAATTTAAATTTGAATTAAAATTTTTAAAAAACGGCTCCGAGGTGCACATCTTCAGCATCCAAAGTATATCTGTGCCAAATTTGGTAGCTCTATTTTCTACGGTATGTTCTGCACACCGCCAACAGACACACACACACACGGACATTCATCTTTATTAATATCAGAGATAGATCACATTTCTTGCATGCATTTTCGATACATTAATCAGTTTTGATAAGATGATTCATGAATGTTACTGACTTTCACTGTTCCCTTTCAATTCGCCCGATGATTCTTTAAGCGTGTTTACAGAAGATTGTTTCCCCTGCTCAACAACCCGAGACTTTCCGATGAATTTTACAATGCTATATTTTTTTATGAAAACGCATGAAATTTCCTAACATCACTGTTGAAGCGCTGAAGAATGGTACTGTGTTTTTGTTTTTTCTCTAAATATCTTCCTGAATTATGAAAGATCACATCCTAATAACGATAATTCACAAGCCTTCGCACTGACGGACCTTACACCCATCAGGAAAGGCTGGGTCAGTGTTGGTTTCTCAAGCCTTCGCACCGTGCAAATCGATTCCAATGCCAACTTTGACACCTTTTTCTGAAAAATTCTTGACTTTATTGAAAAACGGAAAACACATTCCGAATTTCTTGTTCCGGCTCGGTTAACAGAAATACAGGCCCGGATAATCAAGGTTCTACTGTATTACGCAACTAACATCACGAAATAATATAATGGATAATATAATCTCTACTAATAATAAAGGAGAAATGTCTGTTTTGCAGCATGTCTATGTTTCCGTGTGTCTGTGTTTCAATGTGACTGTGTTTCCGTACATCTGTGTTTCCGCGTGTATGTGTATTAGTCCTCTACACCACAGACCGATAAATATAGAGCTCCGAAATTTGGCACAAACATACTTTGGAGGGTGGGAATGTGCACCTCGGAGCCCTTTTTTGAAATTTTAATTAATAAAAAATAAGCAACATTTTGGAGTTTTTCCTTAATAACTTCCGGAAACTTTACAGTACAAAAATCATTTTTACGCCATCTCAAAGATCAAACAATTACCTTTTCAATGATATCAATCACGCTGTCGTACGATTTTTTCTCTAACTTTAAAAATTAAAAAAATATTTTTTGTCAGAATTTATAATAATACTTTTCATCGTTGCAACTCAATTCAAACTGTTTTCATTGCTTAAACAAACATTTATTTGCGTTTTTCTCTATCATTCTTGAAAGCTAAGATAATATCTTAATGTTTAATGCTTTGCTTACTTTATGCTTCTTACCGTTGTTTGTTATTATATTGTATTTTTAACTATTTCGCAATTAAAAAATTCCCTTAATTAGTATTTATATCTTTATACTTCGCAATTTCTTCTTGGAGGATGCTGCACTTGCGAACACCAATTAAATTGCTTTTATTATTTTTTGTCTTTTTAGATATTCAATGTTTT
>BGPR01001827.1:51469-112978 GCA_013235015.1 Araneus ventricosus | reverse complement strand
ATGTTTCATAACACAGCCACTTGACTCTATTAGGGACGTTCAAGCAGACAACGAACAGAACAGATCAGGTGGAAAGCTACTGAAAGAACATGGGTTAAATATCTGTCACAATTTTAAATTTAAAATTGTTAAGAGAACCGTGAATATCAAATTCTGCATAAGAGATTTAATTGAAATTATATTCCCGGCAAACAAGCTGGTCGCCGAAGGCGGCCAGTTTATAATATTACGTATTATCGTAACTAATATTAAATAATTACTATATACTTAACCTTAGCACTAAATTTTGCAAAAATAATTTAGTCTTAAGACAAAGAAAATAAAATGTATTCTATTTTAAGCCTTAATCTTATTTCAAAATCAACGCTAACTTGTTAGAAATTTCCGGTTTTAAAAGAGTAACTCTTGGAGTACTTACTTTTATCTGTATGAAATTAAATTCCCATGAAACTGTAGAGAAATCGACCATATCTTGAGTGCATAAAAATGCTATGTTAACCGCCATAATTGCCTAAAAGAAAAGTTAAAAGAAATTAAGAGGAATTAGAGAAACATTATCATATTTTTTTAATACTGTGTGGTAAATCTTAATTCCCACAAAAATGTCATTTGCATACTTTTTATATTTAGATTATTCTTTAAACATTTTAGTACACGTTCTAAGAGAATTTTTTCCACTTTCTTCAATGTTTCAAAGAGTTTTCGTAAAGAATTCACTAAAAAAATTGAATTCTTTGAAGCCCAATCTTTTTTAGAATCAAGTAAGAAAAAAATACTTCTTTTCTTTAATTTCGAAAGAGAAGGTAATTTCTTGCTTCTCCTAAACGCATTTTCTGAATGAATGGATGAGTTTTTTAAAGGCTAACAAAATGAACTTTTTTGTTTCGCTGGACAACAGAAACTGCTACATGCACACACAACACATGCTGCAAACAATGATTTAATCTACCGATATCCCATTTAAGACCGGAAATTTTTTCATCTTTAAATTATTTTTTTTAATTTATAGGCAGTCTTAGATCTTACTACCACTGTAAGAAATTTATATACTTCAAATAATATGCTAAAAACCTTTACACAGTTCGCCAGCCACAACCTTTCGAATTTCGATATTTTTTTTATATGAAAGCTTATGACGTCTAGATATTTATCAAGGGTCGCCAGCCGCCACCTCCTCCATTTTTGAACGAAATCAAAAAAAAAATTCTCCACCACATATTCTCTATGGGAAAAACCTTTAGGCAGTTATCCAGCCACAACCACCCAACGGATTTCGACAATTTTTATTTCATATGTCAGCTTATGACGCCTAGATATGTGATCAAGGGTCGTCTGCCGCCCAGCACTCTTAATTGTCGAAATATATTGGAAAATAAAAGGAATAACGGTAATAACGTAGATTTATTTGCAAAATAGTACCGTGTTCCTGAGCTACAAAAACCGGACCGATTTCGCCAATTTATTAAGTCACTTTTTTCAAATAACTAACGAATCAGAATGTTTCGCTTTATTTTCGTAATTTTAAAATTGTATTTTTCATTTGTATGCAGTTATATTGCATTTCATTCCTATTTAAATTAACTTTAATAGAAGGCGATTTTGTTAAGACATATCTATAAATATTATTATCTTTGTTCTGGTTAATATTTAATTTAAAATCAATAGCCAACGATTTTGTTTTTTTGTTTCCTTCCTAAATTAATTTTTATTATATTGGTAAAAAGAAAATTAGATGTTGTTAAAAAAACTTTTACGGGATGCAGCGTTGTTAAATGAGAGAATGAAGTTGTTTCTGGAATAAACTTTTTAATTTTGAGATGACTTTTGTCTTCATCAATAATCCCAACAGTTCCATCAAAATGGCGTGTCAAAAATATTGTAAAACACCTATTGTAGGTGATGGAAACTGTTCAGTTAGGGCGATATCATTCTGTATTTATGGATCTGAAGACTTTCATACCGAAATTCGTGATAACGGTATAAAAAACATTGCAACTAGATGAGGTTTATTGAAAGATTTTACAATTTTAAGGGAATCTGTTGTCTACAAAGAATATGAAACCTACTATGGTTTTATGGTCAGTTCCACTGATCTTCATGGAGTATTTAAAACTGAAAAAAGTAGTGGCTGAGAGTCTCGAAGCAGATAGGTGGCAGAGGCAGTGCTGAGCAAAGCGGGTGCAGGCCGGGTACCCGCCCTGAGGGCGTCGAGAGCGGCTAGAAATTAAAAAAATTTAGCACTTCCCTCCAATGTATTAGCGCACCCGTACAATCGTGCGGATTAGGCATTTTCTGTGTAAACAGGAACCCGTCGGGTTGGGCATTATCTATGTAAACACCACACAATTTTTTTCTTTTTTCCTTGTGTAAGTGTTTTCATCCTTCTAGATATCTTAATAATATGAGTTATGCGTATAAACGTTTAGTAAAAAAGAAGATAGAAATATATGTTTTTTATGATCAAGTTCAAAACAAAAGTTACTTAAAGAAAACTGTTCGTTTCTGTATAGTGAAATTTAAAGATTAATTAGCAGGGTCTTCTCGGAATGCCCCCTTCAGTTTACTTTCGCCTATTCTTTAGAAGATCTACTCCTATTTCATCGGGCTGTGGCTAGAAAGTTATTGATTTATAACACATATTTAAATTAAAAAATTCTGAATACGAAAAAGACAAACAAACATTAAGAGTAAACTATTGTATCATAATCCCAAAACAAAGAACTGTTTCAAGTTATTATGCTCAAGTGACTCTTGATAATTTATGTTTGCTTGCTGCACCCAAAAGAAACGAAAATTGAAATAATATGTTTTGCATGGTTGTATGTCAAAATTTTTATCTTTTTAAATAAGGACTTTTAATACAAACAGTTTTTAAAAATACACTTTTGCTACAACATTAAAAAAGTGATTTTTTATTTCAATTATTTTCTGTCTTTTAGTTTTTAATTTATAATTCATTATTTTGATTATTATGGAATAATTTTTTTCTGAAATTCAATACCAGGTGGCGGCGCCACGAATATTTAATGTAGATTTAATTGATTCACTGGTAATTAATCTCTGACAATGCTAAAAGTGTATTCTCACCAAAAATACACAAGCGTATAAAATTTTTATCATAATTACAAAATTTCATCTTTACAAACATGAAACAAATCAACTTAAGTAAAACTTGTTGCCTATTTATTATTATAAACAAGCATTATGAACAAAATGTTTGTTTTGCATATCAAATAAGAAATGCGAAGTCTAAATTTCAAACAGCGTTTATTTCTATGAATTGTGCATGCTGGATGTTGCCATCAAATTTAAAAAAAACAAAATTTCAACAATCTTTATTAACTATTGCCAACAAAATTACAATGCAGAATAAAATTAAATATAATAATAAATACATGATATAAAAAAATTACGCAAAAAGTTAAAAATTGCGTGAGCTAAAATTCAGCCATTACAAAGTGTTTAAAAACGAATTTGGCGTCCATTAACGCAATACAAATATGGCAGTTAGTTTATGTATTAATTTGAAAACAAGGTGACTTCTTAAGGCGACCAGGGACCTTCAAAATCAATTTTTTAAATTTTCACCTAATCAATTTGAAATTTTGCAAGCATTAATAGGAGCGTTATACAAGACAGCACACAAAAGTTTACGGCAATATATTTATTTATTTCTGAGTTATGGGTATAAATGTAATTTTTAATAACAATTAATGGCCTTTATAATAAATGTTCCGGGCGCTCCAAAGTTACTAGAAATCACTCAAATTGTTTTTATTAGTTACTCTAACCCTTTTCAAACAAAAATTGGGATTAATTTTTATGTTTCAGAAAGGAATTTCAAAACGAAGACACATAATAACTCGAAACTATTGATTTCTGAAAAAAATGTGTCCAATACTTGATATGGAAGAAAATATTTACAGTTTAATAACAAAATAACTTCTATATGAATGCCGAAAATTTTTCTCCTTTCTTGTTTTTATACTTATATAAAATGTCATAAAATTTGAAAAAAAATTGAAGCGCCTGGAACATTTATCATAAAGGCTATCAATTGTTATTAAAAATTACATTTATACTTATAACTCAGAAAAAATAAAATATATTGCAGTGAAATTTTGTGTGCTGTCTTACATAGTGTTCCTATTAATGCTTGCAAAATTTCAAATTGATATGTTGAAAATTTTAAAAAATGATTTTGAAGGTCCCTGTTCGCCTTAAACAAGAAATAAAATATCAGTATAAATATACAATATTTATCGAGTAATACAACTTTAGATAGAGGTTTGAATCATCATATTTTCTCTCATAAGGTATAAAAACTCTTGTTTGAATGCTATCTTTCCAAACACAGAACACTGTTCGACATCTAGCTGACGGCGGTTACTGTAGAAAGAGGCTATCGTAGGAGGAATCCATTTCGAATAGTGTGAACAGGACTGTGTTATAGTTGGACCGAAAGTGAACAGACTAATGTTCTAGGTGGACTTGCTTTAGAACAGGTCTTTGCGAAGAAGAGCATGAATGGCAACAAGGTGGAACACACGTGCCTTCTTCTTTTCGTTCGGCGAGTTGTGTGAGAGAGATGAAGAATAGATGTGAGTTGATGTTCCCTTTTTTTTGCATTCCTGTTTCTTACAAGCTGCTGCTTGTTGTTCCAATCATGTTTTTCGTGAGATGATTGAAAGCTACTTCCATGAGCTTTTAGGGTTATTATTCCAATGACTTCAGCATCACAGTTGTCTCTACAAGAAGTGTAGATTGATGGAGATCTCGGCTTCGAGTCAATGATTTTCGATCTTAGCATGCGTTGGTAAGACTTTTTTTTCAACTGCAGTTGAAACTTCTTTTTCCCATGTTGCAACATTTTTATACTAGTTAAATAATATTTTCCTTCAACGTATCACTATAATGAATCATTTTTTAGAGTAACGATACATATTTTCATACACGTGTTTTGATGACTCTTACAGATTTTGATGTGTACACAGTAATGCCGTGGAATAAATGTTATTAAATAGTGTTTTTCTTGTCTACTCAATCGTGTGCTCTTGCCTTTGGTGTACTAAACATTATTACGATCATTGTGCCATTTATCATGTATTTATTTTCAGCTATAGGGTTAGGCCCAGCTTAATATTTTAGTCACACCATTACAAATAGGTAGACGTTCATTGAAATTTGTTACTTTGGCGCACTTAGCTCTAAATGGGAAGGAGCGTGCAACCAAGAAAACCTCGACTTCCGTCGGATTCCTCCTATTCAAAATGGATCTTCCTTAACATAACTAGTTGCTATAGCGACCGCCGTCATAGAGGCAATTTGGCGGATAGCGTTCTCTTGGCAGACAGACAGTAGAATATCATATGGAGATGCCAACCCGACTCTTTCACAATCTGGTGCGACAGTTTTGTTTTCGAGTCAAAGTCATCATTCTCCGAATATTGATCTTACAGAAAAAATCAATATTATTAGTTCCTTTGATTATAATTATACGGGGTCGGTATCAACACGCATGTTTTTATAGTTTTTCACTCAAGTACGGTTACAGTATGCGGATGCAGATGTTTTGTATACGGATACAAAGACATCAAAAATAAGAAAACATAAATATTGAATTCAAGATATTGTACTTGATTTAATAAGATTATTATAACATCAGAAATTGAAATGTTGCATTTTTGCGAAAGGTTTCGTTATCATAAAACTTTAAATTTTGTAATTCTTAATATATAATCCTCAGATTTTTTTTTTATAAATTCTGCGCAACTTTCTTTTTTTAATTTGTATACCTATGATAAATGCATATATATAATGAACTAAAACTGAAGTTAAACTTTTCGAACACTCTTTAAATTTATTATATAAGAAACATAATTCTTACGAGAACCATAATAATAATAGCAGTATAGTACTTTTCGAATTTCTAATGAACGTAAAAAAATCATTTGTCTAATTCAATTGAAACTTCTTACAAATAAAAAATTTGGGGAAGTTACTTGTCTCTTACAGAAATTAGATTCCTACTAATATTTGTAAAATTAACAGTGTCTTAACAATATAAAAAATAAATGAAGTGCTAAAATTGCGTGAAAAGGAGCTACAAAAAAATAGCGAGGAATCAGTGGAACTTCATTATAATATTAATACCGTTCAGAAATCTTAATCGCCTCAAAAATAACATTTTTACACGGAAATGTTTTCTGGAATCTTTTTACTACGTGTTAACAGAACTGTTCATTTTTTCCATTCAATTTTTTAAGAAGCTTCAGAAATAATTTTATCAAGGAAAGAAACACTAAGTTCTTTAAAAAGTTGGGAGTTTTAATGAACCACGAAAAGGTAGAAGAATCTACACCTTAATTTTTATAATTTCACGGGAGAAAATTGTTTCATATTTTTTTCCAAATGTATTTTCTGAATGGGTAGATTATTTTTTAAAGGCATATAAATTCCACTCTTTTCTTTCTATGGATAGCATAAACCTGTCGTGATGAATGTCACGTTGAAACGAAGACTTAATTTTCGAAGGCGTCTTATTTGTGGTGGAAAATTCTTCGTTTTCTAAGTTTTTTTCATGCTGAACAAAAATATTTTAATTGGAAAAATATTATATAGATTAATATAACTTGGTGGTAACATTAAAAGTCCTAAAATGAATTTTCTGTACCACAGGAGCGTGGTAAGCTTTAACATTTGTTTTACATAGATAATTGAAAATTATAACATCGACCAGCAATCATTCTGAATATTAGGATCTTCTCCAAAACAAAGGTTTTAATTTGAAACGCGAAATACCTTAACTCAGTAATATGAGGTAACTGAACACAGCTAGTGACAACTTGTTTTACTAAGTAATTAAAAATTACAACATGTAACAGAACAGAACACCACTTCATGCCTCTGCGACTATAACCTTTTGGTTATTTAAACAGTGTAGCGGACATGAAGTGGAAGAGACATTGGAAGACTCTCCTTAACTGTCTAGCAAATAAAGGCGAATGCAGAGAGATGAACAAGGTTACAAAAATACAAATCTAAAAATCTGGTAAAATATGCAAGAAACAAAAGGGGATCATCATATAAAACCATATACAAACAAAAACTGTAAACAGTAAAGAAATATGAGAATGAAGTGTATAATATCAACAAACAAGAGAGCAAAAAAAACTAATCAAATAAAGAAGTCCACAAAGCAAACTAAAATGCAAGTGTTAAAGCACATGTGTATCTGTTTTGTTGTTTGTTCTTTTCTGCAAAAAGTGGAAGTTTTTCTGTGTGGAAGTGGAGAATAGTTCAGGTACGCTGTCACTTCGGTGAAGAGGGTGTAAAAAATTCCCCATGTCGGCCTGAAGGTAATGGAAGAGGCTTGAAGTGAGATATGATCATGGATTTATTCGAAAAAGCTTTTAACAGCAATAATTTCTGAATATTAGAAATTTCTCTAAAATAAAATTTAAAAATTTTCACATATTTAGTAATCCGATGTAACTAGGTATTAGATGTGAGAAATTAAACTTACCTGTGTCCAGTTCCCCAAGCGCAAGCACCTAGTTGCCTCAAATCAGTTTACGACACCAGACAACTGGTCACCCTTTTAACACTTAAGGGCCCAGCGTTGCCTTTAAGCAACATACCCAATTTTGTCTTTTAAAATCTTGAGAATAAGACTGAAGCTTTAATGCCAGTTGTTGCCAATAGGATGCATTCTAAAAATGTTATTATATCAATTTACAACACATAGATGGCAACCTCAATGATGATGAAAAATAAAAACAAAAGAATGCTTTTCACTCGCGGCTCCATCTGTTTGCTTTGTTTGTGCGCTTGAGAATAACACATTTTATTCTACAATGTTTCAAGGAAATTCGTTATCCGTATTATTATTTATTAAAATTCATCCGTGTTTGGCATTATGGAATTTTATCGAATTTTTCTCTGAAATAATGTCCAGTGTTATCAGTTGGTAACAAATTGTTTTTCATCCATAAACCATACTTAAATAAAATAATACTTTTTAAGGTATTTTTCCCACCTTTAATTCAAGAAATGAAAGTCAAAATCATTTTAAAATTATTTTTTTTAAAAAATTAGATTTTTAAGGGTTAAAACTTTTCATACTTCATAAAAATAGAAATTAAATAGAAATTAAATCTATTTTAGGGAAATATTTAAATTCATCCAGTTATTTTTCTCATAATTATAAAACCACACTCGCCAGAATGCATTTAAAAGAATAGTGTTCTACGATGTAAGCAGCAAACTTAATTCCTTTTATAAACGAATTCTCTTCGCAACTACTCTATTTCGACAGAGGATCTGATCGTTGTTTTGGAGAGAAGTTATAACTATTGTTGTTAATATGTGGTTTGGGAATTCCCTTTACCCAAATTCAAAAAAAGAAAAATGCAAATCGTTGTACCCATCCGCACCGTGAATGTAATCACCCTTCCTTTTCTCAGATATTTATAAGCATAATATACATTATCCAGTTGTAATACTCGATGAAATTCCATATTTTTACCATTATGAAGTTAGATTGCCGTAGGTTTTTTCTTTTTAAATCAGGCATGCTTTCTCTATACAAAAAAATAAACGTCAAGAGCCATAATTGCGGATAAATAAGTTCAAGAAAGAGCATTGAGGTGTTAAAAAAGCTTTTATCATACTTTTTAAAATCATACGGTAAATTTTAATCCTCACGAAAATGTCATTTACATACGTTTTTAAACAGAATCTTTTCTTAGAATATTTTAGTACATCTTTAAAGGTAAGTAATTTCCCCCTTTAAGGTATTTATAATGTGATGAAAATAACTAAATATTAGTGTTTTAGTTTTGAACCCTGAAAAGGTAAAATAATATATATTCATATATTTTCTGTTTCCTAACAGACAATGCTTTTTGATTTTAACTGGCTGCATTTTTCGAAGGAGCAATTAATCCCTTGAATGGTAGACAAATTCCATTTTTTTCAAATTTTCTGTGAAATTCAGAAATTTGTTGAGATAAGATAAGACAAATACTTAATGTGCCGAAATGTAATTTCTTTTGTTGAAAAAGTCTTTGATTCCCATTTTTATTATTTGAAAAGTTTTTAAAAGTATTGGAAAAAAATTTAGAAGCATATTCTTGTAATTTTATGCCAAAACTAACCATCTAAAACTAATGTATTTTATACGAAAGAACAAAAATTAAAACAGTTTATAATAATAAATGGTTGAATGTTCGGAAACATGATTTGGTGTCCATTTATAGATTACGCAATTTATAATGCAATTCTCAATATGTTTTCTTATTACGTAATGTGGAGAAAAAACGCATTTCGTTTGGAAATACGCACAGTTTTTTTTCTATATTTATTTGTCTTACGAGTAGTTCACATAGAGCAGTCATTAAGATTGTGTTACATGGTTTATCATATTTTAATTTCATGAAGCTGAGTTATTTTAATGGATTCAATTCAGGTGACATCACGGCCGTAACTGTGCATGTCATTTGATATCCCACAGTATGATTTCTATCACCATGTTATGACGTTCGGTCCTTTTTTCTCATACAAAATGCACAATGGAATCCCAGCATAAATTGGTCTAATACTCTTGACTTGCTTCACGTGAACGTTAGGGTGGGTCGAAAAAATATCGATTTTTCGAGTATCGAATTCTAATAGGGCGCAAAAGTTGTGTGCTACCGTGATAATCAACGGAAAAATATGGAACAAATTACAGTTTTAATCTTCAGTTCGCGCAAAGAGCCTAAAGTTAGGAAAAAGTGACACAAAACAACGTTATTTAACTCTAAAATTTAACTTAACTTTACGTTAAAGTTATAAAGGTTACAGTTTTTGGTTTAATAACATCCAAGAACTTCATTTTTGATGCGTGATAATGGTAAAAATATTTTAAAAATTCACACTCTTTATTTTGAATACGCATTTTAGGATTAAAAATTTTTAACTTTCGTGAAAAATCAGAATTTTACCATGCTATAAATATACGCAGCATTTCATTAAATTTGAAAAGTTAGTTAACCATTGTGCGCAATTTATGGTTGAAACTCTAAATCTCACCTAAGCTTGCGTATTGTGGTTATTCTGATCGTGATGTGGACAGTAACACTTGTGCCCGTTTTTTGTCATTTTTTCTAAACTTTGGGCTCTTTATGGGAAATGAAGATTAAAAGTATAATTTTTTCCATATTTTCCCGTTGAATAGCATGGTAATACACAACTTTTGCGCCCTATTAGAATTCGATACTCGAAAAATCGATTTCTTTTCGACCCACCGTAATGAACATACATTAAGGTGACTGCCTACGTTCGGAACAAAATTTTTGAAAAATTGTATATTTTAATAATTTTTTGTTTTTTTTATATGCATTATCAATTATAAACATAAAAAACACCAAAAAAAGTTTTATAAATATAATATTTTTTGAGAAATATGGGAATTTGTAGTAAATTTTAAATGAAATTTAACCATAACGGTTAACACTCTACATCAAATTGTAATGCAGCAATTCTAATTTTCTTTGCACACAAGTTATAGATGACAATGATCTATGAAATGAACTAAAATCTAAGAAAAAAATTGAAATGCAAGTAAATTAGAGGTAAAAATATGTGTAAATATGCATTTTCCCATAAATTCACAACTTAATTTTTCTAAAAACACATGTAAATTAAAAAGTATTCCTCAAACAACAAATATTTTAGTTCATTTCCTTGCTTATACTATTTTAAACATGTGCTGAAAATTTCAAGTGAATATCTGCATTAGATTTTGAGATATCATGTTAATGGTGGGGAAATTTTATCAAAAATACAGTTTAGAGAAAATTGCATTTAAAGATTTCCTTTATTGTAAAAACATGGTTCCTATTATGAAAAGAGTTCAATATTCACTAGGATGATAGGTAAAACCTTTCTTTGACTCATTTTGTAAGCACTTCTTCCTGCGCTGGGCAGAAAGTTTTTTACGATGTGTTTTTGCTGTCGACAAAGAATGACTTTTCGAGTCATGAATTTGCTACTTTTCTGCCTATGTTCCTACCGCCTACATTCAGAGCAAAATTTATGAAAAATTGTATATTTTAATAATATTTTGGGTTTTTTTATATGCATTATCAATTACAAACACAAAACACACCAAAGGTTTTTCATAAATATAATATTTTTGAGCAATATGGGAATTTGTAGTAAATTTTAATGAAATTTAACCATAACGGTTAACACTCTACACCAAATTGTAATGCAGCAATGCTGATTTTCTTTGCACACAAGTTATAGAGGACAATGATCTATGAAATGAACTAAAATTTAAGAAAAAAATTGAAATGCAAGTAAATTAGAGGTAAAAATATGTGTAAATATATTTTCCATTAATTCATAACTTAATCTTTCTAAAAACACATGTAAATTAAAAAGTATTTCACGAACAAGATATATTTTAATTCATGTCATTGCATATACTATTTTAAACATGTGCTGAAAATTTCAAGTAAATATCTTTATTAGATTTTGAGCTATCATGTTAATGGTGGGGAAATTTTTATCAAAAATACAGTTTACTTTTCCATACAACCTGGACAGCATAACATTGTCATTAAAATTTCAATGTTCATTACACGATTTCAGAATAATTTATTTGGTTTTAATAAATCTTTAGCTTGAATAGAATTGTTACCACCAAGTTTGAAGAACTTGCAGTGATAACATTAGTAGAAGCAGTTGTCCCATGAGTAACAGTAATTTGTTCTGCACGTGCAGATTTATACCGATTTCCAGCAAATTTTCGCTTCTTTTAAATATAGTTATTCTTATTTCCTGTTATTAATGGACTTTTTTGTTCAAAACCACAAAATTTTCAAGCAAAATTCGAATTTTTAGCTCTTAAAATGAGCAAAATGAAGTTAGATAAGCAAGCACAGAAAATGTAAACAAATCAAAATAAACAGACAAGCAACTGAATTGTGTTGCCAATTTTATCCAAAGAAATAAGTAAACTGCGTGCGAAAAAGTTGTGGCTTGTCACTAGTAACATAAAAAATAACTAAAAAATTTAAAAAAAGCAGAAAAAGAGCAGACAATTGCAACTTTAAGGCCACTTCCGGTTTCGGAATGCTACTTCCGGTTTGATTTTGCTTTAGACAAAGTATTTTAAAATCGTTACAACTTTTTTTCTAATTCACTTAGGAATAAAATGTAAACGGATTTGGAAAGACGAAAGTCTGAACTACAAAAAAACGTCAAAAAATAATTTTCGCCAAATTGGTCAAAAATCAGTGTTTTCAACGTAGGCAGTCACCTTAATTCTGTTATCAACTGAGCCATATTGTTCGGAATGATAATTCCCCTTGTCTGATTAATAATTTATCCTGTTTGGTACAGTTTTTCTTTCTTTCCCATTTTCATAGATCTTTCTTCTTAATTTATATCTGTGTTATCACATCTCGCAATGGTTAATACATTAGATGCATCAAATACCCACTGTTTATTCACTAGCAAACATCCTTTCGCATCGTGACAAACTACCAAAACGAAATTTTGTTGTCTTTCAAATTCAGTTGCCTATTGTGCAACCTTGACCTCTCTGATACCCTATTAATTCTTCTGCATATAGGGAAACTAGATTTACTCACCTCCTCTTGTTGTTAAGACGACCAGCAACAAAGTACTCATGATTTAACTGCCTTATGATTGTCGCCCATCTACTGTCTGAATTTTAATGCTCAGAGTTAACAATTTTCCAAAATGCCATCAATTTCATTATCTAGTTTACTTGATAAAACACCTCATTTTTACGTTTCTTTCGTTTCTAGAAGTCCATAAAGTTCACTGAATTAACATTTTAACAGTGGTACCGGAGCTCAGTTCGTGTATCGAATGGACCTTATGCACCTTTTGGGTTCGAGAGTATAGAAAAACAGCTGTGGAGGAATAAACAAAACGATCGGCCTATAAGCGACTCAGAAATGAAAGGAGTTCTGAGTCAGCTGTTTAAGACTGACCAATGGCTGCCGCGGCAGGTCACGTGTCGGAGGATGTGACGTCACATGCATAAGGTCCATTATAGCAATTTTTAGGCTTATAATCTAAAATCAAGGATTCATAGACGTTATTGTTCGATACAAATCGACACAATTATCTATTGTTATCACAAGTGTTCTATGGGCTCTTATTTGAATCAATACAAAGCATTCCCGACGACGTTGTCATCTAATTAATCTGCACAGAAAAGGGGTTAACTCTCCGTTAGTCGTAATCGTAAGTTTATACCAAATATGCAATTTGAACACCTTTTTTTCGACGGATGGAAACGAAATTTTGTCACAGATCTATAATTAATATTAGCAAACGGCATACCAATTTTTATTTATCTAAGCCAAAGGGTTTAGGAGATATAAATTTTACAAGTAAGCGATTATACAGACCGACAGACAATCAACCCTTTGATGGATTTGGCCCAAACTTCTGTACGGACCTACATTCATGATGATAAAACTGTGTAACAAATTTTATTCATCTAGCTATTCAAGTTTTTGAGTAATAGTATTCACATCACCGTGGGCAGACAGACTTCCCTTGGACGGATTTTGTCCAGAATTTGACAGAAACCTACAAATTATGTGTCAAGATCGCATACCAAATTTCATCCCTCTAGCTCTAATAGTTTTCAAGTAATCGTGTTCACAGACAGACAGACATAATTCTAAAATTGTGTTTCTCGGACTCAGGGAGGTCTAAAACGTGGAGATTCGTCAAAATCTCGAGTTTTTTTTGACGATTTCAATACTTTCCCTTTGTATACGAGAAAGTAAAAAGGAAGTATTCGCTTGAGAAACATTTAATTTTAGTTCTGTAAAATTGCATTGGAAATTTCATGGTATATCACATTTGGTGAGTTATCGCTTAAAAAAAATTATACAGTATCATCGAGCGTATCTATTAGATATTGCGATTAAAAGAGGGTCAAATTATAGATTTATTTTACTCAGTATCTTTTAACATTTGCCTTTCTAACCAGTGTAATTATTTCCTTTCGTATTGACCTTTTGTTTGGGGTCGTATAGTTAACTCCACTGCCTTTGCCCTAGAAAACAACAAACTAAACCAAACCAAATTCCAAATTATTATCGATGTGAAATATTAAATCCACCTAAAATTTGTCTGGAATGCCTTAAAGAACTTCCTTTCTAACTCAAAAAGAAAGAATGGCAAAGCTATATACTTAACATAACAAATACTGCTTAGAGTTAGCTTGATGGGCCTGCAAGGATTTCCTTTCAAAAAATCTTTGTCCCTCCAGTGCTTTAAGCTCCTCGCATTTTAAATATTTTTACCGAACAAAGTAATTGGATTCGTTTCTCATTAAACTAATCTCTCGACGGCTTTGAAGAGTTACTTTTAAAGTTCGTTTAACGTCAGAGCTCGTTTTATTTTCTCCTTATGTAAAGGTTTTGACATTAAATTCTATTTCGAAAATAGCATTTTCACCGCACAAATCACGGGCTGGCCAACGAAATTTGACTAGAGAATGGATGAATAAAATATATCAGAGTGTAAATTGCGCAAGCCTTTTAGTCTTAGCCTGTTAGTTTTCTAAAATATGCATTTGCAATATCTGGTTTTAGTGTTGGAGCTCTGAGCTCGCGAAATATGCTTTGGGATATTATACGTAAGTTTCACTTTTCAACAGAAAATAATTTTATTTATTTTGGCGCTCTCTGCGAAATGTGGAAACATTTATTTACACATTACATTTTTCATGCTTCAGAAACTTTTTGAGTGTAGCAACAATTGTTAAGCAAAACTTCATTTTCAAAGTGAAAATGCAGAATGAATCTTATTAAGTATAAATATGGTTGTAGAATGAGAACTTTCATTGACATATTTCTTAAAAATATTAATTTTAATAGAGTTTATCTTTTTCTAATTATAATTATAATATTTCTAATCTAATTATAATATTCGATATAATATTTTTAATCTAATTTTTTAAGTTAATTATAATATTATATAAAATATTACTATTTTAAATTTCCTAATCTAATTCTAATTACAATATTAAAACTAATAGCCTTTAACATTTAACTTTTTAATTAGTGTCATATTTATAATAAAAATTTAATTAAAATTTCATTTATCTAGTTAATTTCTGTTTGAAAAACTGCCATCGTAGATTTTTCTGAATAAATTTTTAATAGATCTGCGTTTGGAATTCAAATGCTAATTGCCTTTCTGTATTAAGAATTCCCGGAAGTGGAGACCATTTGAATTCAAGAAATCAGTTTCAATCTCTGAATATCGGTTCTGATTTAAATATTTCCAGCAGAATAAAAAGAATTGTAATACTCGTAACGAATAAAAATATATATGTATTTGTAGAATTATTAAAATATTTGAAGAAAAGAAATAAATTAGATAAAAAAATCGTTTGGTCATAAGAGAAATTAATTAGATAAAAAATCGTGTGGTCATGAAAGAAATTAAATAAAAAAATCGTTTGGCATTAATTTCCTGTCTAAAGGTTATAAAAATAATTTGGTAGCGATATTTTTGCCTTTTGCTAGCGTTGCCTAGAAATGGAGAAGAATAATTATTATTGAACATGGAATTCGATGTCAGTGAGTGATGTAACGTTTGTGATGGAAGTGTATGTGTTTGTTTTACATGTTTGTGCTGTGGAAGACGTCCAATAAACATATTATTTTTGATAAAGAAGGCTCCACGACTCTTCATGCTATGCTGAAATACATCACAATGTTATTAAATTAAATGTCTAATAAAATATACTGAAAGTCTATTGAAATATTTAAGATTAGATTCCTAAAACACAAAATTATTATTAGTAAGTTCACATTTCTAAAAATAAAACTCTAGAACATTTCAAAATTGGGGTGCATTTCTATTCATTAATAAGAGTATAAGGCGGAGAATGTATCTTCATCTATTTTATTTGATGCGGTAGAAAAATTGGTTTCGAATAAAATTGTGTAAAATACACTTTTCGACTTAAATTTCCTTAGATGATTATAAGATATTTAATCTATACAAGATTAAAATTTATAAACTATTTAAGTTAATAATATTAAAGTATTAAGTTAATAATATTATAAAATATAAGATTATAAAATATTTAAGATTAGATTCCTAAAACACAAAGTTATTATTATTAAGTTCACATTTCTAATAATATAACTTTAGAACGTTTCAAAATTTGGATGCATTTCTATTAATTAATAAGAGTATAAGGCGGAAAATGAATCTTCGTGTATTATATTTGATGCTGTAGAAAAAAAACTTGTTTCAAATAAAATTGGGTAAAATACACTTGTCGACTTAAAATTCGTTCTCTAAAGAAACTTTGCCAAAACCAAATTAGAAACAATTTCGAATAAAAGTGTTCAAAATAAATAAAATCTACTCGCCTAACTAATCTATAAGAATTTTCATTTCAAAACGCATCTCTATTTCTTCAGTGCCGTAAGTCCCGCGGAATTTAACTATTCGTACCGAACGACTTAATTGGATTCGTTTCTCCTTAGAATAATCTTCGAATGCCTTTAAAAATACTTTCTTTAAAAACTGATTTATTGTCACTGCTTATTTTAGTTTATCTTTAGGTTTTGTCATGAAATTTAACATCAGAAATTGCAGTTTCATCAATTGGATAGCAGAGATGGACAATGCAACTTGATTGGAAAACGGCTGAATAATATATATATCATTATTACAGTTTGTCAACTGAATTCGTGAATTCGTTAAAAAAATTAGATGTAGCTTAATTGTTACAGATAAAAATAATTTATTTTTGTTTTTTATCTTTATTTTATGTTCATGGAGATGCATGTAATTTTTACTTCAGTGATTTCCATATTGTATTAATTTCTTATTACAAAAAAATTAAAGTAAATTCGAACCACTAGTCCTTTAAAATATTTTAGGCTTCATTCAACTGTCCTGTCTTCGTCTGGCTTGATTGCATTAGCCAGCCATTATGCTAAATGGTTTTAATATTTTTTTAGAAAATTTGTTAAATTAAATGGAATAATTTCACGGAAATAAAACCGGTACAGTCCTCAACTTCATGGATCGGACAGTCGCTATAACTCGGGGAGTTATTATTGGATTTTCACAAAACTGGTGTCGATTGAAATGTCCTGAGGAGATGGGTTTATTCGGAATATTCTTCTCGAAACATTTCAATCGACACCAGTTTTATGAAAATCCGATGATAACTCCCCGAGTTATAGCGACTGTCCGATCTATAAAGTTGAGGACTGTACCATCATCATCAAGATTGGTTTATATACACAAGCAACCAGTGATAGGTACTTCTGCTCAGGCTCAATTACTGCTTAAACCACAGTATAAAAATGCATCGAAAACACCAAGATTGGATTTGAAATAAATAGAAAAAAAAGATAAACAGTCTTAAAGAGATACAATTATTGTGAGTGACACGGATTCTACCACAATTTTAATAACCACAGAAATGAAGTCCGTATGACATAGTGAAAAAAAAAATTATTATGGAGTTTGAGCGGAAGGAACTATTTTGTAGTTTTGTAGGGGAAACTTTGATTAGCATTGTTGTGAAAAAAAAGAACTTTAGAATGATTAAAAAGATTTCTAGCCAGTTTTCTGATATCGTTTTGAAACTTCTCTACTCTCAAGCCAGAGTGTATTACCTAGTTTCTTATGTACCAGGACGCGTTTGTTATTATGCGAAGAACTTTATTTTTAATAAAGCCGATTCCACTGAAAAGCTCTGAAATTTATAAAATAATTTTTTGAATTTCAAAGTGGCGCAAAAATGTTTATTTTTGTTGCGATAATGTACTCTGGAATTATTAAGTAAAGGAGTTAAAATTCCGACAGTGGCGGCTCGTCAACTCAAAGACAAGCAGTGCTTGAAAAATTTTATAGACGTAAGTTGTAGGAAATTTTGTGCTGATTATTTTTGTATATAATGATGATATACTAAAAATTGATAGTTTTTTGAGTTATAAGCAAAAACCTGGAGAAAAAAATTGTTTATTGGCTATAAATAAAATTCCAACAAAAATTATTGGTGGAAAACATCAGAATCGTAATCAGCACCCGAAAAAATATAATGAAACAAAAAATTACATCTCCTCCAGAATTGGATTTAAGAAAACGACTTAACGACTGAACTACTGAGAAAAAGCGAAAAAGAGCCAAATGAGGAAGTCGCGCCAAATGAGAGCTTAAAAAAATGCTGCTCAAATTAATGCAATTTCAAGCGGAGAAAGGGTTGCTTTACTCCTGCTTCGCGTTGCTCTTTGTGTTAGTTTCGGATCCGTAGGAGGAGAGGCAAAACTTGATGCAGATCTGGTCTGTGACTTTCTGAATTCTTGATTGATTTTCCGTTTTCTTTTTACATTTTTTATTACTATTTTTGTCATTTTCGTTGATCACTGAATTCTCAAAGTGGAAAAGTAATCCAATTAGAATAAAAACCAAAATACATTCTTTTAAAATAATTGCAGGGGGGGGGACTACAGTTCTTATGGACGAGCCGCTACTGAATTCTGATTATTTTTGATTGATTAAAATCTAATTAACATTTTGAAAAACTCTTCCGTAGTGAGCACCTACAATGCAAGAAGTATTTACGTAACAAATTTGGTAGCGCTAGGTCCAATGATCTGACTTCTAGAACGTTTTGAACGCCGTTGCGTCCTTTGCCGTAACACATATCGTGATTTACTGATAATATGCCAGCCTATATTTATTATCATGTTAAAACTTTTGTCATCGACTATCCACACTTTGGGAGACACCATACTATCGAAACGAGGGTTCGTCGAAAATTATCCACACTTCATTTTTGAACAGAAAATAAGCAAATTTGGATTGAATAAAGACGTCATTTCTCGACATAGTCCCCCGCCTTTGCAATGCATTTACTCCGACTGTCCACAAATTTGTGTGTGCTCTGAGATAAATAACTTTCTTTTGTCTATTGCTACCAGCCTTGCATATTGATACAGTTCTTTGCTCACGTTCTTTCTCGTAGAGAAGCGAAGCCTGCATATTGCACTTTTGAGGGGTAGAGTTTCCATGATAAAGCATTGTTCCCTTATTATAGGGCTTAAAAACAATCAACAGAAAAAATAAAATAAATTTTTAAAAGAATCTTAACAAAAATTTAAACTAGAACAGCAGAAAAAAACAAGTAATATTATTTTTATTTATAAACAACACAATTTATAGAGTAAAATTTAGAAAAATTAGATAAAATGAATACAACGTTTAAGTAACGTTGCAGCAGCAACAGAAACCAGCGTGAGTGGTCTCCCCTAAACTTTCTCGTATACTTTCTAAGTGGAGATTCGTAGTGAAGATACTTTCTCTTTGTATACTTCGTATACAAGAAAGTGAAACAAAAAAACAAACAAACCTGAAATCAAATATCTGTTGCCACGTTTCAAAAAAATATTACTTTGAAGCAGGTACGATAAAATAGGCAATGCAATGATTGCTAAAGCGAAAATTCTGCTTTGGAATTGAATTCCCAAGAAAACAATTTATACTACCACAACCGTAACAATTGCAAAAGCGCGTGAATAAAAGATTTGCTGAAATAATGAGATCGGTTTGATTTACAACAATAAAAAAATTGTTTACAATTGATGCTTGAAAACATTATTTATTGTTTTAAATAAAATTTACAACAATAACAGATTACTACCAATACGCATGCGCATGAAAATCGGATTAAAGGAAATTGAATATGCAATTTGAACGCCTCTTTTTGACGGATTTGGCCCAAACTTTTATACGGATCTACTTTCATAACGATAAAACTATGCACCAAATTTTATCCATTTAGCTATTCAAGTTTTTGAGTTATAATGTTCACATGACCGCGGACAAATAGACAGACTTCCCGTTGACGGATGTTGTCCAAAATTTGATAGAAACCTACAAATTATGTTTAAAGACCACATACCAAATTTCATCCCCGTAGCTCTAATAGTTTTCGAGTTATCGTGTTCACACACAGACACACACACAGACAGACATACAGACATAATTCCAAAATTGTGTTTTTCGGACTCAGGGAGGTCTAAAACGTGGAGATTCGTCAAAATCTCGAGTCCGAATTTTTTGACGATGACAATACTTTCTCTTTGTATACTTCGTATACGAGAAAGTAAAAACAGAATAATTTTTTTAAAAAATCTTAACAAAAATTTAAACTAGAACAGCAGAAAAAAACAAGTAATATTATTTTCATTTATAAACAACCCAATTTATAGAGTAAAATTTAGAAAAATTTGATAAAATGAATACAATGTTCAAGTAGCGCGCAATTGCAGCAGCAACAGAAAAAAGATAGAACAATGGAAATCAAGTTCATACCAAGAAAGCCCAAAACAAATAAATAAACTCAGAATTAATCGAATATAACCAAAACAAACAAGGAATCCATTTTAGTCCACTTTTTCAAGGGCTGAGAACTATTCGAAAATTGGGAAATTTTTCTGTAAGAAGGTAGCATTACGCCAAACATAGCTACTAAACTAAGTCCGAAATTTCCCAAACAAAGGAAAATGGAGATCTGAGCATCAAAAAGCATATTTGCAAAAGAAAAAGTAAAAACACACACATCAAAACGCTAATCTCCGTATGCTGTCCCTTTATTATGTAATCTTCCGCTTAAACTCGATTCCTGCAGCTATTTCCAGCTATAGGAAACGGATGATGCCTTCCTTCTTGATGCTTATTGTTGGAGAATGTGGTGTATACTGTTGCTGGATGTGTTAACTTTTCACCAGAACAAAAAGAAACGACGCTACCACGTTTAAACTTCGCTTACAAGACCACACATTACAAACTATAGGCATGCGTGTTCCGCAATCAAATTTCTCACTAAAGATATTTTTCTAGCAACAGTTCGAATGACTTTTGGCTTATTTAATTATAAACCGACCGAAGGTATTAAAATGATTTTCGAAAAATAAAACCACGCAAAAAATAAAAATTTATTTCATCTTTTGTTAGTTTTCCCTAAAACACATTTTTGGCAAAGCCGACTTACAAATAAGTTAAGCATCGATTGTCAAACTATTTTTATTTTGTCAGAATGAATGATGAATTTTGGTAGCGCATAAACTGCATGAATAACTAACAATTAATGACGACAATTGCTCTAATTTTTTTCCGTCTGACCGAATATTGTTTTATATAACGATTATTTGGATTTTTATAATAGAATTGAGCATTTTTCTATTTTTTAATATTTTATATGCAAACTCGAGATTTCTATTTTATCGAGATAAAATTGCATTGGAGGTTAGCATTTTCCTGTGAATCACGATGATTTTCCGTTCATTTTCGACTGCAATCTCATTTTACAATATGTAATTTTTTTATCATTTGAATTTCTTTTAGAATCTTTCGTCGTCATATTTTTGCCAATTCTTATTTAACATATTCACCGCAAAGAAAATTTTAAAACTGAATATAGCAACTAGCAAAAGAGCACATGTTATCCTGGGTACCATTTATGATAACAGCAAATTTAATATTAGGGAAAAATTTTATTCAAAAGTGCCGTTGAAGAAATAAATTTAAGATAGGTTATATTACTTCTCTTTATGCCACTCAATTATAGTACAATATTAACACATCTCGGTTTAAAAATATGCTCTCCTTTGCAGGATCTGATTATTAAATCAACAAAGTAAGTAAATTCCTAGGAACCCAGTGGTATGAATAACAACATGTGAAGCGTGTATCGCTCCAGATTGCTAGTTCTTTAAACACTCACCTTAAGTACTCCCAAAGCTTCGATGTTCATTCCGCGTCCTGCCCACCATTTTCGTATCAGTAACACTTTGTAAGTTGTAAATCAGTAACAAACAGTAACACGATTTGTATTGTTGCTTTCCATGTAACTGGGTTCTGCAATTATAAATTTGTATCCAATTAAATCCGTGCTGAACGTTTTATCTGGTGCATCTTTTTTTCTTTTTACTTAATTCATAGATAAAGAGACCCCTGCAGCTCCCCCCTTTGTTCTTCCGACACCATGTTCTAAAACTAAAATGACTTGTTTCTGTAAGCCTGACTTACCTCAAATTTTCTAACGACATTTTTGGACACCCTGTATGTCTAGCAAAATATACGACTTCCAAAATTAAAATCATACTCTGTTTTTGACTAAGAATTAGAAACTAATAATAAAATACCTGATTTTTGTATAAAATGTATGCGGGGAGGCGGCCTCAACATATGTGTTCATTATTTCACCCTTTCGCGTTCATTGGTTTCGCAGTGAAACCACACGTGATCGTTTTTTTTTTACTGCGCATGGGCAAAACGTAGTGTAATTTTTCTTTCAGAACTCAAAAACCAGATATATAGGTCAACTAATATAAAAAAAATTCCAATTCAATACCGTTAGTATTCACAAAGATATCGGTATTGGAAGAGCAAAATTGCTTTTAATCTCTAAGAGAAACAAAATGGCGAGGGTTCTTCCACAAATTGATATTTTTTAAAATTGAATCTTCGAAAGTAATATTGAATTTCATGAAGGTAGAATATCCTCAATACTCAAGTATACTTATAAATAAAACGCATAATTTCAATGCGTTTAGATGGTAACTTTTTCGGAGGAAAAATAGCTCGTTACCGTTCATAGGTTTCACTGTGAAACCACAAATTTCTTGAAAATAAAAAATGCTAACCTTTTTTCCTTTACATATTTAAAATCAGCTACATGCATAATACTCATTTTTGAAATAAATTTAGTAATTTTCAAAACGAAACATGTAGTAAACTTGAAAGGGTTAACTGTTCGATTTCCGAAAAGGTTTTCGGTATCTTATTTTTATGAATAAACTTAAGAGAAATTATGAAAATCTTCGCAGTTGTTCGAGAATAATCAGAAAGGGTAATCAAGAAAAACAGTTTTCACACATTTTAAAATGCAGAAATTTCTTCTTTTCAATGATATTGCCCGAAATGCTTCTTGTCTGATTTCATAGAATTTTTAATCTCATTTATGAATCTATCTTTCAAAAATTTTGAGTAGATATTAAGACCATAAAATTCAACACTTTCCTGCAGCATGTATGTTTAATTTCATATCTATATAATGCCCATGTGTTTTTGGTAACTGAAATACTTGAAACTGAATACTTGAACTGAAATACTTTGGTAACTGAAATACTTGAAATTAAATATTCGTCCTGATTCATTTTGTAAATATCTGGGTTTCATTATTGACTTGTTGCTGATTGTGGGAGACATTCTGTTTTGAAGGGTAATGATGTTATAAATCATCTAAAAATTCATTTTTGGAAATATTTTATTTCCTTTTTATTTAGCCCTTGGTTGCGAAGTTCAATTTAAAACCAAAATCAATTAATCAATTAACCAATCAACCAATCAAAAAATCAATTAATAACCTTTCATAATTTGACAGTGTAATTGATTGTAATTCATTATGAAATTATTTCATTGCATAACTTTATTTCAAAAACTCGACTATAAAATGCAATAATAGCTTTTTTTCAATAGCTTTCAAATTTTAGATTTATTCATTTATCTGAATTATTATTATTAACAAGAAAACCAAACCGCCTAGTCGCCGAAGGCGGATACTTTCCAATAAGATAACTATTCTAATTAAGATATGTCTAAAATATTCCTCAAGGAATTTCTTTCAAAAACTCAACAGGAATAAAATCAAAATATTCTGTTAAAAGTATATTTGAAATTTGTCTGACAGGCCTATAAAGAATTCCCTTCCAAAAAGCCTAGATCTATTTTACCACTGTTTGAAAGCTCCTCGTATTTTAAGTATTCTTCCCGAACAAAGTAATTGGATTCGTCTCTCATTAAACTAATCCCCCGATGGCTTTGAAGAGATACTTTAAAGTTGGTTTAACGTCAGAGCCTGATTCATTTTCTCCTCATGTAAAGCCTGACATGAAATTCAATTTCGGAAATAGCTTTTTCACCATTCAAATCACAGGGATGGCCTATGAAATGTGACCGGAGAATGGATGAATAAAATATATCACTGCCACAGGAAAATCTCGTTAGTTTTGTTAAATATGCAAGAACTGCATTTAGTTTTGAGGTCGGGGTGTCGAGTTACTGAAATGTGCTTTTGGGTATTGGATGCAGCTTTGAGGTTGCAGAAAAATGGATTTTATTAATTTAAAAATTTTTCTTTCGTTAAACTCCTGCAGAGCATTTTAGGCTTCGTACGATATTAGGACATCGCATTTGTTCATTTTGTATTCAGAATCTATGTATCTGTTAAATAAAACTACAGGCACGGAATAGGTTTCATGCATCAGAAATTCGATTTCTACATAAGAATAACTTCATTTTTTTTTCGCAATATCAAAAAATATATAATCAAGACAATACTTTTTCTTACGAAATTTGTTTTATTCCATAAAATGCTTGCGTTTTTAACTTAAAGTTTTCAGATTATAAAACCATCTGCCATATTTCACAAGAAATCCTAATATTTCTTTCATTGAAAATTTCTTTTCAAGTGTTTTCCCCTTGACTTTCTAGTATACAGTAATTCGTGGGTTAAATACTCTAATTTCAAAAATGGCTTTTCACCATCCGTGGATTCATAAAAATCCTGAGGTCGATTTTTTTAAAATATCACAATACTTTCACTTTGCATACCCTAAATATGAGGAAATAAGAAAAATGAATTCTACTTAATAACCTCAGGATGGCTATCTTAAATAAATGTTTAAATGGAAATTTAGTTTATCCTTTAATCTTAGGCACTGGATTGCTTATAGCATTGTTTTGGCAATATTTAAAGTATCTATTAGATTTTTTTAATTAATTAATTTTAAAGCATTTATTTAGATTTTTAGGAAACATGTATTTCATGTATTTGGTATAAACATTCTCCTTGTCTTACGACTGTATTCTTTTGCGACAGTTGAAACGTAAATTGAACTGATCGTAAGTCGATTTATATTTTTCAACACTATTTTCATTCAAACCGGTTTATAAAACAAGCAGGAGTGGTCTCCCCTAAACTTTTTCGTATACTTCCCTAAAAGGTGCTGTTTCCCCCGCGTGAATAAAAAAAATTCGAACCTACTGTAACCTAGAATCCAATGACAATCGGAAAGTTTTCATTGTAGATTATAGTGTTTGTAAAATATTTAGGTAAAAAACCAAATTCAAAGAGATTCGTACCGATTAAAACGCATCTATCACACACTGCTAGGTTCCACTCTTGCCGGCTCAAGGAGAAAGTGACGTAATCATTCCGCGTGTACAGATATTTCTACCAGTACGCATGCGTATTAGGGTGGATCGAATTTTTTTTCAGAATTTCAAAACGTACCTATGCGGAAAAGATGTTCTGTGGTATGGAGATTAAGAGAAAAATAATAAAAAAAATTAAATTCAAAATTTAATACTGCCACAAGGGGGTTGAATTTTCGAAAAAAATGGAAAAATACTGAATTTTGATTATACGATTTAAAAAAAATAATTATTAATCAAAACCTACTTATGCGGAAAAGATGACCGAAAGGGGGTTGAATTTTCAAAAAAAATTGGAAAAATACTTAATTTTGATTATTGATTATACGATTTTAGATTCGATATAATTGTTTTTTCTGCAATATAAATAACCAAAAGTGATGATTAATGAGTAGTGAGTACTAAGTAGTGAGTAGTATAATGTACATTGCAACATTTTGTGACTCAGCTCCCCTCCCCACACTGACAAATCAGTCCGGTTAAACAACTAGAGCAGTAGGCAGTCCCATCTTTTTTCTGTCTCCTGCTTTATCCTTCCACCCCTCCATAAGTCGGAAGTGGTACTGCATGGAATCTTCCCCACAGTCACACCTGTAGTGACAAAAGTTTTAGCTGCAGTTAGAACATTGGACCGATTTGGTATTTCCGACCGAACAGGCTCTGCCATCGTGTCAGCTGCGCATCAAGATGTGGGCATTATCTCAGAAAGCAATGTTTTGAACGTTGTTGACAGAAATAAAATTCGTCGTGGGAGAACAGAGGCAAGAACCACTCTATTGTCTCATGTCATAAAAGATTATGACCATGACCAATTTTTTTTATGCTTAGATGGGCGAAAAGACAGGACTCTATCAATGGAAGACAACAGAAGAAAAGTCAGAATAGAAGAACACATAAGCTTGGTAAAAGAGCTTGTCTCTCAGTACATCGGCCACGTGTCTGTAAATTTCGGGAGAGCGCAAATTATTGGAAATAACATATATAGATTTTTGTCATGAGTTAACAATGACCTAGATATAACAAAGTTGGTTGCGACGGAACATCTGTCAACACAGGTGTCAAAGGAGGTATTATACGTAACACGGAACTCATCCTGAATCGTCCACTACAATGGATTGTGAGCCAGTTACACGCCAACGAGCTTCCACTACGTCATCTTTTCGCTCACGTGGATAGAACCACAACTGGACCCAGAAGCCTGCCTGGCGAAATAAGAAAATATTTGGCCGGATGCGAGAAGCTATCTGTAGTTTCATCCACGCCAATAGAATACACTCTATGTGAAGTGACTAACAAGAAAGACTTAAGTACTGATCAACTGTACTTAATGGAAATTTGTGAAGTCATAAACTGCTGACATTGCAGAGAAAGACTGTCGAAGATAAATCCTGGAAAAGTTTGCCGCTCAAGGTGGCTTAGAATCACGAACAGAATTATCAGGTTCAATGTAGCTCACGAAAATTCATCCGAGGCTTTATTGACATTAACGACGTTCATCGCAAAAGTCTATGCGTCTATGTGGTTCAAGATCAAAACGAAACCATAATTAATCTATAAGACACAGCATTTGCATCAATCAATGGTTCTATCGCGTTATTTCTCGAATGATTTGAAGGATGCCATAGACCCTGTTATTAAAAGAAACTGATTTGTTGGCCACCCAGAAGATGTCCTGATATTAATGCTAGCTGACGACAGAAATCACATAAGGGAATTAGCCCTTCGAAGAATTCTGAAAGCACGCAAAGTCATTGCCTACTGCTCTAGTTGTTTAACCGGACTGATTTGACGGTGTGGGGAGGGGGAGCTGAGTCACAAAATGTTGCAATGTACATTATACTACTCAGTACTTAGTACTCACTACTCATTAATCATCACTTTTGGCTATTTATATTGCAGAAAAAACAATTATTTCGAATCTAAAATCGTATAATCAATAATCAAAATTAAATATTTTTCCAACTTTTTTTTTTGAAAATTCAGCACCCTTTCGGTAGTATTAAATTTAGAATTTAAATTTTTTTATTATTTTTCTCTTAATCTCCATACAACAGAACATCTTTTCCGCATAGATAGGTTTTGATTAATAATAATTTTTTTTCTCCATAGAAGAGCGATCCACCCTAATGCGTATGGAGAATCGGATTAGAAAAATTAATTATGAAATTTGAACGCCTTTTTTTATCCGAATGACAGAAAAATTGGACACAAATATACAATTAAGGTAAGAAGGCTACATACCAAATTTCATTTATTTGAGTAATTTTGTTAAGAAGTTATTGCGATTAAAAATATGTGACTACACAGATCGACAGACAATCAACCCTTCGACGGATTTGGTCCAAACTTTGATACGGACCTACATTCATGATGATAAAACTGTGTACCAAATGTTATCCATCTAGCTATTCAAGTTTGTGAGTTATAATATTGACATGAACAAGGAAAGACAGACAGACTTCCCGTAGACGGATTTTGTCCGCAATTTGATAGAGAAGATCACATACCAAATTTCATCCCTGTAGTTTTCGAGTTATCGTGTTCACGGACATACAGACAGACATAATTCCAAAATTGTGTTTTTCGGATACAGGGAGATCTAAAACGTGGAGATTCGTCAAAATCTTGAGTTCGAATTTTTTGACGATTACCATACTTTCTCTTTCTATATTTCGTATACGAGAAAGTAAAGATGTACATAAAACAAAAAAAATCATTCTTTTGACGAATAATTGTTGTTCATAATGTGACGAAAGCATAATAAGCACTCTATTGTAGTTACTGTAAACAGAAATGCAACCTGAAATTACTCTTTAATTTGAAATTTATTTTTTGGGGTCGTAAATGTCGATGGTTGCAAGTTGAGGAGGATATGCATCTATAAAACATTTGTCTTCTTAAATAACCAACAGCAAGTAATCAATTACTGTTTAAATAATGTTGATATTTTTCCCATTTACAAGGAAAAATATATAAGCATTACAGCAAAAGAGATGATCAAACAATTTATAGCCTAATTATATGTGTTTCATCACCATGGCATTTTAAATATATTATTTATTCCGTGACATGAATGAATCAACTTCTTTTTTACCATCGACTGGGTTCTGCACGAAACAGTTTTTCTTCGATACATCTATCTGTTATTCGAGGGCGTGGAAGAAGAAAACGATCGATGAAATTGTTTTCAATTCAAAGGGTCAACCAAACGAAAACAAAATAAAAGAGACCCCTCATCACCCGCATCTTCTCCACCCGGAAGTGTTTTGGCGCATGCGCATGAGCGACTTATTCCCTCACTAAATTTATTTGAGTTGACAGGATTGGAAAGCATTCTGCTTTATTATGCAACAGTTTATCGAAAGACGTTATTGTAGTGTGAGAAGGGGCAAAATGGTGGCTATGATTACGAGGAGAATGTTGTAGAATTGAATTTGATGGATAAAAGTGTTCAGTTTTGGAGATAATTTGTTTTTGGAAGAGATAGTGCATTAAATTTTATCAGTTTTTGTAGTCTGAAATGCGAATCTCGGCGAAGTTCTTTGCTTTATTTTCAAAATATCCATGGGAATTAATCGAAAGTTTTGCGAAGCGATGTTAACTGATATTTTTATACTTACAGTCGGACCTCTATTTAACGAAGTCGCTAAATCCAGAAAAAAAGTTCGTTATATGGAAAATTCGTTACATAGAGATTCACCTTTTAAAATACTTTAAACTACACATAACAGATTTTAAATTCATAAACACTAAATATTATTAAAAAGTAATTAATCACACCTTTATTTTGTAAATTAATATCAATTTGTTTTATATATTTTACCCATCAAAAAGAAATCTGCTGAGAAAACAAGAATAAAGCAAAAGATTGTCCGGGAATACACTGTATTTTCAATTTTAAAAAATAATTTTATATTAAAATTAATGAATTTTAGCATTTCATCATACGGAGGTTTGTTTGATTTCTGCATCATGATCATTTCCATCTTCATCATCTTCGTCTTCATCGCAATTTATTGCTGTATTGTTTTTATTTTTCACACTGTCCACTTCAAAACTGCTTCATCCACATCTTCATAGACACACGCTTTTAACTGTTTGAACAAGATTTCGATGAATCATAATTTTGTATCTTATCACGATGTTTTATTATGGATGATAAGCTGTTTGGAGGAATACCAAATTTTAAAGCAATATCCTTTTTTTTCACGCCTTTATCCACCTCATGAAGAATTAAATTTTTTTCTTTGATGCTCAAGATTTTTCGCTTTGCCATTTTCCAACTTCAAGGTCATTGATCACCATAAAATATGTTAAAGGAAAGAATAAGTTTGAAATGTTTATAAATATTTTGAGAAATAGGGAGAAAAAAAATATTGGATCACAAGAAAAAGTTCGTTAAATAGAGAATGCACTTCGCTATTTGGAGGTTATTTTACGAAGAAATTCGCAAACGGTTCTTGGTTTCAAGAAAAAGTTCGCAAAATGGAGAAATTCGCAAAATAGAGTTTCGTTAAATAGAGATCCGACTGTATTTTAATTTTTTTCATTCCTCATGAAATTATTTCTGCCGCATTAGGAGAGTATATTATTCTATAACCATCAAGATGGATATAATTAAAACGACTTTTAAATTCGCAGGCAAAATATTTTGAATATAAAAATGTTTTAATAATGGTTACTAGATAATGTGTATCAGATTTTTTTTCGAATTTTAGAAACATCAAATTTTACAAAAACATTACAAATTTTGAAGAATTCTAAAGAAATTATTTCCTTCAGATCAGAAGTTTATAAAAATCTTCAACAATTAAGATGGAAGAAATAATAGATTTTACAAAAAATTCCTTTTTAGTTGATTTCGAACTAAATTATTTCCTTTTGATTACAAGAGTATAATATTCTTCAAAAATAAAGATGGAAAGGATTAAACTGAATTTTAAAATTTCACACACAAAAAATGTCAAAGGATTTTATTTTTCAATGACTACTAGATAAAATTCTTCAAAACACGGCGCCAGCAAACAATGTTACTTACAGAGCCTTAAATGTTTTGAAAGGTTTCCCCTGTTAGATTATAAAATAACACAGCTAAAGAGTAAATGCATCAGACAAAGATGAAATACAAGAATACAGATCAATAGAACGTCGTATTTTTTAAGTGCAATAATTTTCTTTCATTCCATTAGCAGAATTAGATCAGCATCTCGGCAGTAAGGAAGGCAAAATATTTATTATTCGTTCATCATTTTTTTGTATTATCACAACATACTTATGACGATAATACTGCACTTAATCGAAAAAAATATATCTTAAGCAAAAGGCTTAGAGACTACAAAAAATTTTCAGTTGAAACTGAAAATGGAATAGTTTTTATACACTTTTACTGAACTTGACTCGATGAAATGCTTGCATTTGGACTCAATGTAATTCAATTCAAGCTCTGACTACATATTCTTGATGGGACCAACACTAAGTTCAGTGGTGTAGTAGCAAAGTAAGCAGTGCCAGAACTCTCTAAGCTGGGTGATAAAGATTGAGCTGTTTTAAGCAGGTTTTCATTGATCTTTTTCTTATATATTTCTGAAAAAAAGAGTCGGAATTTCGGTGCTCTCCGGCTCCGCTACACTCCTGACAAAGTTGTACTGAGCAAATCTGAAGTAACTTTAACTATTTAATCCCGAGGCGACTGTTTTCTTCCAGTCCCTTTAAAACTGGGCCTTCTTGGGAGGATACGACATGAATTGGACTCTCCCAAACTGGGTGGCCCTGCTATAACCTTCCCTTCAGGCGCACAGAAATGGGCTGTGGTTGGCAAGGATAATTGGACCTCCAAACCGCACTTATCTCCTAAGCGATCTCAGAACCTCACCTAACCTCAAAAGAAGCCAACTGCCTCAGACCGGCCTTCGTCGCTGTTGGGGGGAAATTTTTAGACCGCCTCGCTCGGTATGAGAGGGTTAAGTAGTTTATGCCAACATATGTGAGTGAAACGTAATATATTGACATAATAAATCTATTTCTGCTAACTTTGTTTGCAGGAACGGCTAGACTAAAAGAGATGTTAAACAGACTTTATATTTAACATTGTTGTCAGCAGAAAGATTGCTTTTGAGAAGTATTGTGAATTACTCTGCTAGTAGAAAGAGAGGAATTTGCGTTAGATGTCTACCGGAACCAATATAATGCCGTTTAGTATCCACCATGCCTCTGTGGTCTCGAGAATACTACATGTTAGCTGATGATATGCAGCTCACTGTCTCATTGTCCGGGCGTAAGTCAGATTTATGTTTTTGAATACTATTTTCATTTAAACAGATTATAAAAATTGTACATAAAGCACAAAAATTCAATCTATGTTAGTACGAGGGTAAGTCATTAAGTAAGTCACAAAAGATAAGGAAAAAATAATTTACCGTGATTATCACTTGGAAACAATTTTATTTTTCAACATAATCTCCATCAATATTGATGCACTCATCCCATCTTTCTATCAGCGCCCCAATTCCAGCTGCTTGAAACTCTTTGGGTTGCTGTCTCATCCACAGTAGGGCTTCGTGTTGAACGTCGTCATCATCTTCAAAGTGTTTGCTTCCAAGATGTTGACCAGACTTAGCCCCAAGCGATTTTCATCTGTTTGGTCCACTATAATAACATCTTGGAGGCAAACACTTTGCAGATGATGACGATGTTCAACACGAAGCCCCACTGTGGATGAGACAGCAACCCAAAGAGTTTCAAGCAGCTGGAATTGGGGCGCTGATAGAAAGATGGGATGAGTGCATCAACATTGGTGGAGATTATGTTGAAAAATAAAATTGTTTCCAAGTGATTATCATGGTAAATTATTTTTGTCTTATCTTTTGTGACTTATTTAAAGACTTAGCCTCGTATAACTATTGCTCTTGATACCTCGTATAACTATTGCTCTTGAAGAAAATACATGATTTTATATACAAAAGTTCAACCTGAAATTTACATTTTAAAGGGTGTTTTGCAACGGTCATCTTTCAAAATGTTCCAAATTTGCATAGATATTATCAACACGAATTTTAATTTCGCGATGTAACTAAATAACATTCATTTATCATTAATCAATTCAATCCATTCAAAAATTCAATTTAAACAGTGTAATTTTTCTTATGTATTTCTATTTATATCAATAAAGCAAAAAAAAAAATTCTGAAATAAATATGAAATATATGCAAAAGGTAAGAAAGTAATGGTACTCATTGTTATTTGGGATGCACAGTAATAAAATCCGGGGTAAAATGATCATTCTTTGAATGAAACTTCTAAAGACTGTCAGCAGTTTTAAGGAGCCAGAAGTAACCATAAACTCAATTACGCTCGTAAAGTTGCGCCGAAAAGGCTATATTATATGAATACTACAATTTTATTACAACCTAATTGAGAGTGTCACATGCAGTCATAAAAATCCTGTTTCAGTTGTAATTGTGCATGGCGTGCTCGTAAAAAACGTTTCGAGGAATTTTTAATAAACGAAATGTGTAACCCGACGCCATTTTTACGATTAGTTTACGATGACGAAAAAAATATATATTCCCCTTAATAATATTTTGGGGAGAACTATAATGTTGACGGAGGTAAAGAAGTTAAGAATTTTGGGTATTCATAAATATCCCTTTATAAATTAGAAACGACATGGACTGTTAGTTATGTTTAAGTTTGAATAAATTAAAAATTGTATCCTGAATTTTAATGTGCCCCATAAATTTGATGACAATATTATAATCATTCTCGTATGAAATTTATGTATTCAACTTTTGTAAATTTAAATTATTATTTAGAGAAACACAATAACATTGCTTTCTTTCCATATATGTTGTTTACATTATCGTGCTCGTATCACTGACATATTAAATGACAATTCAAAGCCAAATAATCATATTAAGAATTTGGATATATTTGAATAAATAATCATGCATCCATTGAATTAAATTTAATACTGTTAAAACTGTGGATGTTTTTTCCTTATTTTATTTACAGACACACAAATTTCATTTCAAAATCAGCTTGTAGTATGATCTCTTATTAATGGTATCTGTAAATTTTTAGCAATGAATCTTATTGATAATTTATGATATCTTATTAATGGTATCTGTAAATTTTTAGCAACTTGTTTGATAAGGAGTTATGTTTCTAATTATTTGATTTAAGGGAACAATAAAAATATCTTATTTATTTGCAATTTTGTTCTAGCATATCTATCGTATTTTGATGCAGATATACAGTAGATTCTCGATTAACCGGGATGGTTGAGAAATGCTTCGTCCCGGATAATCCAATTTATGCAAATTTTGATGAAAAATTTTGGGGAAATGAGAGAAAATGTAAAATTATTATACAATAAGGCATTAATAGTTTAATTAATACAAAAGAAAAAGGATTAAAAAGAAATTTTAATGACATTTAGATTTACAATTCGTACAATTAAAAAGAAAATGATGTAGTTTACCTCACTGTTTTGTTAAGAATGAAATTATAGAAGTCTGTTTTTGTTTTTCATTTACTTTTCGACGAATTGTACTACGCAAATTTCTCAATATCAATACAATAGGAAGGTTGAGAAGAATGCGGTCTTCCCGCACATTCCAACTGTCGCAATCTGCCCTTCCTTGTTTTATCGGGGGGTTGGTCATACCGGATAATCCACAAACCGGATAATCCGATCCCGGTTAATCGAGAGTCTACTGTATAACGGCGCTGACAACGAAAGAGAAAAATTGTTGTAAATTTAATCTCAAAATAAATCAGGATGGCAAAACTTAATACTTTTTGGGTATTTTTGTTTTTCACCTCTTTCTTTACCTAAGCTACCTCGTAACACATGTCCTTGATCCAGAGCCTTACATCCACAAAGGTTCCCTTTTTTTTTCTTTCTTTGAGATATAAAAGCGTGTGACGTCATTTGCGTTTTTGTGAAATTAATCAAGATAATGTAATGGAAAATTATTCTAAACAGGTAATTGTTTAAAAAAATTAGAAGGCGTATATAAAAAAATGTATAAATGGAAGCGAATTAATTTTTTTAACCTTGCAAATATTAATTTAAAAATTTATTATTTTTAAATTAATTAGAAAAGCTTGAAGATGTCAGTTTATCAAATTTAATTATTCTTGCCTTGTTTATGATTTGAATATCCTATATTTTAGGAAATTATTAGAAGTAATTTTTCTATAAACGAATAAAGCTGAATTTGATTTTAGTGAATTATTAACTTAACAGACTGGTGAAATGTGACAATAAATGCTCTTTTTAAAAACTTTATGTGCGACATCGCATGCAAAGATAAATTTTGACATAGCTAGTATTTTAAAATGAGTTATGCGTTTTCTAAATAATTCGATTAAAATTTCTGTTGCAATACAGTACAACCTCGGGAATCCGAACCCCAGGAATCCAAAAGTTTGGATAATCCGAACATCTTTTTTTCCAATGTTCTGAAACATTTTATTAAAAAATAAAGGAAAATAACAATTAGGGAAATCAGAAACGAAGCTAATGTTTATTCCTAACTTAATTAAAACATTGGAATTGGTACTTAAGAATGAATTTAGCGCCTTAATTAACAGAAACAAAATCGGTTCTTTTCTTTTGACGTTAGGAACTAAACCTGCTCGGCGATGCGAAACGTACGATGCGTTTTCCATATTCTTTCATAGAGAACCCATAAGTCAATATTCTACGGCTTTTGATATATCAATAGTATTTTAACAAATTTGTCGGATAATCCGAATTTCCCGGAATCCGAAGAGTGGTCAGCCTCAATTAGTTCAGAATCCCGATGTTCTACTTCATGCATAATCAGGATGTCCAGAAAAAGGGAGAGAAGGTTAAATAGCGGCAAAAAGCAAATTAGAAGAGTTCTTACTATGCAGTCTAAGAGTTCCTATTACTATGCATTCTAGTGTTTTTACCAATGTCGGCCATAGGTTTAGCTCCAGATTCAACAGCTGCCAGTCACTCGAAAACTGTTGGAAATCATGAGACTATGTTCTCTAAATCTGCAAGCAAAAGATATTTCTTCTTGCATGCCCATTGGCTGTGTATTTTTTGAGACTTGATATTAGTTTGTTTGAAAAGTGTTTTATCCTTCAATTCGAAAAAATATATTACTCATCTAACTTTATCCTTTTTTCAAAAATTCATACAAACAACATTTTTGTGTATATCTTAATAATTCATATTAAGGTTGAAGATTAATTTTTGCAAGTGTAGCTTTTATGGTACAGTATTTCCTTTTTTTCTGATAACTGTATATATTATTGTCTGCGCTTGTGTTATTTTGTACTGTTTGTTTTGTATTCTTTTGTGCTATTCTGTACTCTTTGTTTCGTTTTCTTTTGTGTTTTGTCTGTGTATTGTCTGTTTTCGATTTCTTTGTTTTTTGTTTGTGTATTGTTTTGTATCGTGTCATTTATTGTATTGTCCACCGTATTGTAGCATGTTATTGTCTCTGTAAGTGTTATATAAACGACTACAATAATTGTGAGACCTTGTTTGTCAGCTACACCACCATGTAAATGTTAATTTGCCTTTATGTAAATGTATTGAGTTTGCTTGAAATTCGAGCCCACAGCTCTTAATTAGTTGGCAGGTTTTTCTTTCCCCGCGGGGTCATCATAAGTCTATAAAATATTTGGGTTCAGTGGACCCGTCTGTGTAATGGTATGGAATGGAACCTTAGTAATAACAAACGTGCACAAACGATGTGCAAAATAAGTAGTGACAGGCTGCAACGCTTCTAATGAATCGCCTCACATTTATCCTTGATAATTTGTTCTACTTCCCTTATTTGTTGAGAGATTTTATTGATGTACCACATCTTCCAAGTGAGCCCACATGAACAAAGCGCCTGCTTTCAAGTTCAGGCGAAAGCGATGGCCAATCCATAACTCCTACTGGTAGCGCGTGATTGTCTAATGCCATGACGTGATAGTAGAATATATCTCCAACAAAATTAAAACATGGCCAATGGATAAGGTCTTGCATAAACTAGGTTGCTCCTGGAAATCGCCCAAGACATTACAGATGAACACAATTTAATATCAGATTTTCACATAGCGACTTTAGTTAACTGCATTCTCTATAAAAATGGTTCCGATTGAGGCCTTTACTGGTTACAGCTGCCCTTTCTGTAATTGTTTGAGCATTTATTCGTTTCCATCTGATTTCCAACAGTTTTACAATGACAGCAACTTCTAAAGTCGCAGCACTACCTCTTGGAGATATTTGATTCTATCTAGAATAACTAACCATAAATACTTTTATTTTTCACACATATAGGTTAAACCGGGGCTAGTTGGCCATAGGGGCACGTTGGGCCAGTCGCGATACTTTTAATACTTTGAGGTATTTAACGCTGCCATTCCAGACGAGTGTGTATTATTCATCCTTCCTTCTTCCACATCAGTGTCATTGAAGAAATAGAGTCCATTAATAAACCAGCCAGAATTTTGTAATTTGTGCTAAGCTGAGAAAAATTTCCTCACTTATGAATCGTTTTAATCTTTGCTTATTACTTATAATTTAAATTTTTACAAATAATATTCAAATACTTCTTCATTGATACCTCAGGGTTTGTTCGCTTATCGAAATGCTTTCAGAATAAATCCCTGCACTCTTGAGAAACAAAAATGGTGATTTGGGCCTAGTTGGGCCATTTCGCATGGGGCAAGTTGTTCAGCGCTGCAGCACAAGGTTTATCAGGATGTTCGTCATAGAAATATCTCTGAATATGCGGGATGGAATTGTACCAGATTTTTTAGGCAAGATACTTGTTATGAAAAACCATGCGGATTCAATTTTGATTATAATTACACAATACTATGTGACGAATATCATAAAAGTTGTATCGCAGTTCCTATTGAATAGAAATGCAAAAAAAATTGTAATAACACAACTACGTTACTTAAATTAATAAAGCATAATAATATAGAAGAATTTTTTTGTAATGGTCGCTTCATGTTGGTACCCCTCAGTCGGGCAAGCGACTTGGTGTCAGTTTTAGGTTTTAAATTAATACTGATAGTTAATCTATTCAAATTTTACTATGGAGGATTATTTATAAAGGCTCACTAATAGTCCCAGCTTTAAAAAAATTTAAAAATTTTGAATTCCCTTTTTGTAAAAAATTCTTAAAAGAAAAAACGACCCAACTAGCCTCTAGTCTACCTATTCCAAATCCACCTAAAGTGTACTTGATTAATTCACTGACCATATATTATTTCTTTGCAAAAGACTAAATATTTCTAAATACCTACAAGTATTTTTAATTACCATCCATCATTTTTACTAGCTAGGTTAAAAAATTAGTTTCTCTAAAATTGCTTTCAGTTTACTTTTTTAAACTAAAATATATACTTTTGAATGCATGTTTTGTGTTTGATTTGAAAATGGCGAAAATTAACATTTGGAAAGTGAAAACCCTATTAGCACAAGATGATGTACAATATTCTTACGATATCTTTACGATAATGTGCGGCATTCAGAATAAAGTGGCGACATCGTGAAGATATCGTAAAATATCTTGTGTGATAGGAAAACTGCATATAATTTTTGATAAGAAAGAATTACAACGGTGGATGAGCAACAGCTCAGTTCCGTCATGTCTCGAGTGACCACATGACCCGATAGCTATGAGGATATGAACCGAATAAGAGAAGCGAGCTCGATCGGGATAGTCGTCTGAAAGCCGTATGTTGTGGAGTAGTATGGTTCTTCGAGCATATTATTACTCATGCCAAATAAAAACCTTAGAAGAGATAGAGGATGGTTAAAACCTCAACCTCATACTACACAAGGAAAGGAGAAATTGATTTTGAATACCTCAATAAGACTTTTTTGAAAAGTCATATATCTCACAGCGTATCCTAAAAAAATTATAGTATGCAAAATTGTGACAATCACATTTTATCTCGCACTCTTACCAAGAGATGGCACTGCAAGGACTTTTCGCTATCAGGTAGAAGGAGGATGAACAGAGTCTCTTGAATGTTCTCGGAGAAGGGTCGCTTTGGCCCTCTCACTGCGACCGGCGGGTCAAATCTCGCCATGCGTAGCGAATCGGATAATGTAATTTGTAAGTTTACGTAATCTTAGTTAATCCTGAATTATTTTATGTGGAAAGTATGAGAAAAATAAATTTCATTTAATTTAACTATGACCCAGGTTTATCTTAACCGCTTATTCACCTGTGAGCTAGCCGGATAGGTCGGTTAAAAAAATTCTTTTTAACACAAGAAGAATATGCCGTCTACATTGCATAGACATCAAATCATCAGGCAATAATCGGTTTTCATTTTATGCTTCGCTTAAATTGCGAAGCCTAGAAAAGCGGCATGATTAATTAATTTATTTCTAACTTGTTACGACGAAAAGAATGAAGAGCATAGTGTCTTCATAGTAATGATCCCAGTTAAGCTCTCGTATCTGGGTGTGGCAGGGAGAGACTTACTAACACAAAGACCATCACGCAGAGATAATTTGGTTGTGACCTTGACCTTCAAAAGCGCATTTTTCCAAACGGGGTTTTAGTTGGCATTTCCGTATACTCATGAAAGGTTAGTTGATTGGATTGACCGAAAATTTTTCATGCTGTTTGAAAAATCAGATGAGGAAAAGATAGTTGCTTTTGTTTTTCAGATTTTTACACACGTTAATAACGATTACTGAAATTAGATTTTCCATTGAAGGCCGGTATAAAAGTTTTGATCGAAAAGAAAGAACCTGCTTAATGTTCTGAAAACATATTTTTTTATAAAATAATCATTTTCTACATTCGGTCTTCAATGCAGCAAATTAAAAATAATGCAAAGAGAAGACATTCATAATTCTTCAATAAACTTGTACGACAAAGTGTAATGAATCTACACCAAATGAAAATCTTTTAATTTTACTACATTCTATTCTATAACGTGGAATACTGTATTGTATGCCCTATTTGAAAATTTTAATTATCTCGCACGCCTCATGATTGAACAAAATACTACTAATTCCTATTGACCTCTTTGTATCTTACTTTACTTGTTACACGTGGCAACTACACTTATTGCATAACACATACGAAAATCCAAGCTGTAACTATATAATGTGTAAACCAGTTTTATATACCTTTATTTATTTCTTAAAAACAACTCATGGTTGTCTGACCACCACAGAGAACTCCACATCTCATTAACTGAAAATTAAATTATTAAGTCTAACATTTCACAAGTAATATTGACAAAATAGATTTCAATTTTAAGTAGTCAATAAGATTACGCAAATGCTTGCACATTTTTTTACACTGCATGTTTGAAGAAATTTCTAAGTTTAGCATTAATGGTTAGATATATCAAGATACGAGATCAGTTCAAAAATTAAGGCAACAAGCCTTCTAAGGGATAAAACTTTATTCATGAATTTAAAGACATACACTACATAGTAAGACACTGGTACATATTAATTCTCCATATAGTCACAATGGTTGTCAAAGCATTTGTACCATCGTTATCGACCAAGGGTGTAATGGAGGCGGAACGCACTGGCACGGCTTTCCGACACTGCTTTCTAAAGCTGGGAATTCACTAGAAAGAAAGGTTAATGCATTTGTTCCAACAACTGGTTCGTATTCCACTCATTTTAAGCTGGACATTCATCTGTACTCCATTCCATTCCATTTCTCCCAAGACTGGTTTTTTCCCCCCATCCATTCAAGTCAAGACAAAGTTCCGTTCGAGACAAGGTTCAAAGTCGCAAAATTCTACCCATCCACCCTTCTCTTACCCAACGAGGGAGAATTATACTTTCATTTCTACCCTCGACGGGAGGTCTCAATGTAGGAAGTTTCTTTGATGTGCCGCTACCCTCTAATCGAGGCCAAAATTGGAATCGGCGCATGAAATGTTGGATTTCGGGTTCGTTTGAATTCCAGCATTGCGATTCCGCTATGCCAATTTCAATCGGTTTTTAAAACTGACGATTGCTTCTTCCTTCCGGTGTTTCAAAAATTCCATTTAGGAAGAGACGTGATTGGCCTGCTTTAGGCGAAAAATTAGGCAAAACATTCACGGATACAAGGTCCAAAGGCACAGAATTCATCCCACCCCTCTTCCCCCACACTGGGGATTTCGAGTTTCATTTCGAACTTCGACGCGAAGTCCCAATGTAGGCAGATCCTTTGTTTTACCTCTACCCTCTCATCGAGGTTCCAAATTGGAATCGGCGGATGGAGTTTTGGATTTTGAGCTCGTTGGAATTCCACCGCTTCCAATTCATTTGCTCCAAATTTCATAGGTTTGCGACCTTGACGATTGGTTTTTCCGTCCCATGTTCCAAAAACTCCAAAATGGAGTAAAGGTGAATAGCCCTCTTAATTTTTTAACTCGCCGGAACGCCGTTCCGTCACCGTTTTCTAGTTTTTTTAACTCGCCGGAACGCCGTTCCGCCACCGTTTTCTGGTTTTATAACTCGTCAGAACGCCGTTCCGGCGCTGTTTTCTATTTTTTTTTACTCGCCGTTCCGCCACCGTTTTTCTATTTTTTTAACGCGCCGGAACGCCGTTCCGCCACCGTTTTCTACTTTTTTTAACTCGCCTGAAGGCCGTTCCGGCATTGTTTTCTTAAAAAGAAATACAGACGGAAAAAAATGTAAAGTATCTCTTTAAAACAACGCGGTCTTTTTCTAATCCTTACTCTCAAAAATACGTTGAATATTTCAAATTAATCAAAATAAAAAACCTCTAGAGAGTGGTGGCGAGAAGGGGTTAAAAGCATAAAGGTTGAAATCATTCTATTGTATTTATATTTCGAAGTCATGATATTTTCTGTATTACTTATCCATATCATGATTTTACTTTCATATTACTTAATTTTAGTATAACTTGAAATCAACATAAATCTTTAAGGAGGTATTCTTTAACATTTTCATGATATTCATCCTTTGAACTACAATAAGCATTATGTTAATGTTTGATCAAAACTAAAACAACAACTGTAAAGTGATGACGTTTTATTATTTCAATACCGAGATAAAATAACTATACATTTCGAATAATTCTTTTATAATGAAGTGATCCCCTACATATCCCCTCTCCCCATCAATATCATGCATCTCAGAGCGTCCCAGCACTGTTCAATTTACGACAACACCAATGGTACCTATCGACCCACGTATCGAAACCGGCATAGAAGATATCAGCGTCGATATCATTTAGCCACGTGAAGAAGACATACAGAACTTCGGCATCGGTTCTGAAACGCCGACCTCTCAGTTGCTTCTTCAATGGTCTGAGGACATGGAAATCACTTGGTATCTGGTCCGGGCTTCGGAAGGATTTTCCTCTAACTCCCTCCCATCTGAAACACTGTACCAAATCAAAGAAGCGTCACTGAGGCTGTATGTCGTTCAACAACAGGACACCTGTAAACAGCACTGCCAGTTGTTTAGACGCAAAAACATTATTACACTTCTTACTTCAGTCGCCCATCACGTTTCCGTCATCACCACCATCTTCTAACTGATGCTCGCTGTATAACAGCACAACTAGCTCCATCTATCGGATACTGAGATTGTCTCACCTGAATAGACTAAAAATTTAATTCGCTCGGAGAATTTATGCCCCGCCATTGTTCTTGTAACCTTACTTTTTGAAACACTAGCGTAGAAGACGGTCTTCAACTCGTAGAGAACAAAATAAAACAGTTACATATATCTAACATTCAGTTTTCCAACTATACATTAATTATAATATCTTATATACATCTCAATGCTTTCTGAAAACATGTATATTTATTTTTCTTCTGTATTCCTTATTAATAAGAACCAGCGAGATCTATAATTACTGAATACAATCTTTATTTAAAGAATTCCAATATTCTTTATTATTTACCTTGTCGGTTGCATTAATACAATTACAACATGGTTGAGCTCGGAATCAACAGTAAGAAGAACCCGTTTTAATTTTGTTTTCATAAGCCATTTTTATGAATTCTTCTGTGAAGGTGTATCATTGGTTAAAAATATTGTAAGTATTAGTTAAATAAGAAACTGAATGATACTACAAGTCGCACATGACTGATATTGCTTTTCCAAACGAGTCTCTTCTTTGGTTCTTAAAAATAATGCACATTCAAAAATCAAGTTTATTTATGGCTGATAATGGTATGAACTCAAATAAAATATTCAATTTGATTGAACAGAACCATGTAATATAAAATACGTATCAGGATTTTGTTGTAATTTTATTATATTTTATTTAACATAATTATTATAATATAATACAATAAATCAGTTCTAAAATCATATGTTTTATGAGAGGCCAAGGGAAGAATTCAATTATAAATGTTTATTTTAAGAGATTAAAACCTTGTTGTATTAACTGCGCATCAAGATTCTGATGTAACTTCATCAACAAATAAGCTTCTTTTATTTCATTTAATTTTCAAAACGTTGCAATTTTCCAATGTTTTCATGTTTCCAATATCTTAAGTAACGTATTTTCTAGGGTCTTAATTCTAGATTGGCATTCTTTTCTAAAACTACATAAAGCGGGACATTCACGAAGGGAATGCTCCAAGCTATTTGGAGCGCCTGGATCCAAAACCCTTCGTCAATGCGAATATCCGATGAGAATTGGACTGTCGTGGTTGAAACGTTTGGATATCTAATGCCTTTCGTTTTCCCTTTGGCACGTTCAGACATAAAGCAGAAATACGATCATGGAGAAGGGGAGAGATGTTCTTTCTCAAAAGCGAAAATCACCCATGGAGGAGGGGTTGTGTGGGTGCGAGTCAGTCTCGCGGAAATGAGAGAGGGGCGGGGCGACCCATTTTGCAAGCGGGACGAGAAAGAGACGGTGATCAGTACTTTGGAGCCACCGTGAATGACACACATCAATGAATGGGCTGAAAATTGGAATGGTCTGGTGCGAAGCGAACCAAATGGCCTGGAAGTCCAGCTTAAGATCTGCTTGCAGGCTGGTCTCGCAACTTTGAACCGTTGTCAAATGAGGGAGACGGAGCTTGAGATAACGCACGAAACTCGAAACATCCACTCCACACTGAGACGATGACGTTTGAAAATCAACATATGATTCAACATGAGCCAAGCGTACATGCGAAACACATTTTTCATGTTACCGAGTCTTAAGTCCTAAAAAATGTAATTTTGGTGAGAGATGGGGGACCAAGTTTGGGCCATCTGGACATTTTTTTATTATTATACAGTGAATATAGTAGTAATAGTATAGAATAGTAGAATATTGAAGTAATTTTAATAAGAAATAAGTAATAGAATTTTTTTGTAGTATATTTATCTTAAAAACAATACTTTTCAGAAATACACTTTCAAGTAGAAATATATAATAAAAATAAGACTTAGCTTTAGTCTTTGTTCTTTATGAACCAAGATTTAAAGTCTTTATTATCCTTTTATTTGTTCTGTTTGGCTTGTTCCATTTCCAGATAATAATAACTAAAAGTGATTTTACCTGCTTTCTGGAAGGTTTTTTTCTAGTTTAAAATAATAGCCGCATTGATTTAAATAGTTCAATTTAAGTGATTGTTTGCGTTCCAATCTGAGAATTTATTTAATTCAAAATGGCATGAGGGCTAATATTCTTTAGTTACAATATTTAACTGATGATAGATTAATCTAAACTGTTTGCACCCTTCAAACCTCCAATCGAAATGGTCTCTAAATTCTAAATAAGTCTCTAATTCGACTATCGGACCTTAGCAGGACCTCAGTAAGGGCGGAGGAAGAAAAATACTGAAGCTTACTAGCGAACCATCTTTATTACACAAACAAAACAGATCATATGCTCTCAAACAAATAAAGAAGCGCGAGTATATATAGAAGAGAAGGAATAAAAAGCGCCATCTATTGGACACAACAAACAATCTTTCACATAAACAATTGTTTTCAAATTGAAATTGCGTTTTCTTTTATTTCACACACCACATTTACTTCGTTACCATATAATTTGCCAATTTCAGGTCCCAAATATTTAATACAGTCGAACCTCTATTTAACGAAGTCGCTAAATCCCGAAAAAAAGTTCGTTATATGGAAAATTCGTTAAATAGAGATTCGCCTCTTAAAATACTTTAAACCACACAAAACAGATTTTAAATTCATAAACACTAAATATTATTTAAAAAGTAATTAATCCCACCTTTATTTTGTAAATTAATATCTATTTTTTTATATATTTTACCCATCAAAAAGAAATCTGCAAGGAAAACAAGAATAAAACAAAACATTGTCCGGAAATACACTGTATTTTGAATTAAAAAATAATTTTATATTAAAATTAATGAATTTTAGCATTTCATCATACGAAGATTTGTTGATTTCTGCATCATGATCATTTCCATCTTCATTATCTTCGTCTTCACCTCAATTCATTGCTGCATTGTTTTTATTTTTCAAACTGTCCACTTCAAAACTGCCTCATCACACATGATTTAAACGTTTTGAACAAGAATTCGTTGAATCATAATTTTGTATCTTATCACGATTTTTTTATTATGGTTGAAACAATATCCTTTTTTCACACCTTTATCCACCTCATGAAGAATTAAATTTTTTTCTTTGATGCTCAAGCACTTTCGCTTTGACATTTTCCAGCTACAAGGTCATTGATCAACATAAAATGTGTTAAAAGAAAGAATAAGTTTGAAATGTTTAGAAATATTTTGAGAAATAGGGAGAAAAAAAATATTGGATCACAAGAAAAAGTTCGTTAAATAGAGAATGCACTTCCCTATTTGGAGGTTATTTTACGAAGAAAATCGCAAAATGTTCTTGGTTCCAAGAAAAAGTTCGCAAAATAGAGAAATTTGCAAAACAGAGGTTCGTTAAATAGAGGTCCGACTGTACATATGAAGTTATGATACCATTCCGATCTCGGCGCTGTTCCTGTTTACCTGACATAATTAACTATCACTTGTTGAACGTGAGATTATATGTAATCAGTTATTGGTTGGATATCTAATGGAATAGATCTCTATGACCCGTCATCAACATCTGCAAAGGTCACCCGCAATAGTTCTGGTTGCCATCTCTCGACCTTCTGATTTGTGTTGATCGTTTGAATGTAGGTTCAGTGAAATGAAATGTAGGCAACACAAACCATTGAATTATGGATTACAGTTTCAATTACTAAGGATTTCTTCTGTCTCAGTGCAACTGCACCTTTGTAAAATGTTCTTAAATGAAATGTGCATTAAATTTTTGTAAAAAAAACTGCATAGCGATCAGATGCCGACTTCGGATCATCGCCGAGATTGGACGGGTATCATAATTTCAAATGTATTAAATATTTGGGCCATGAAATAGGCAAATTGTGTTGTCGCGATGTAAATGTGACGTATGAAGCCATTTGAAGAGAAACTTGGCTACAATTCAAGTGTTTAGATTCAGATATTATCCATTAAATATTTTAATAAAAGGCTGATAGCCTTTACGCTGTTTCAAAGTAAGTAGCGAAATATGTTATTATTATATCCTCAGAATTGAAACTCAGTGCAACTGCACCTTTATAAAATGTGCTTAAATGTAACGTGCATTAAAATTTAGTAAAACAAAAACTGCATAGGGATCAGATGCCGATTTCGGATCATGCCGAGATTGGACGGGTATCATAATTTCAAATGTATTATATATTTGGGCCATGAAATAGGCAAATTGTGTTGTCGCGATGTAATTGTGGCGTATGAAGACATTTGAAGAGAAACTTTAAATGGCTCAATTCAAGTGTTTAGATTCAGATATCATCCATTAAATATTTTAATAAAAGGCTGATAGCCTTTACGCTGCTTCAAAGTAAGTAGCAAAATATGTTATTATTATATCCTCAGAGATAAAATTTTAGAATTTTTTGGCTACTATTTCCTATAATAATTTTATTAAAATAATTTACAGGTAAAGTTAAATGATTATTTTGTTGTTGTTGCACAATCGTTGCTGAGATACTTATGCTAACAGTTGCCTAAATTTAACTCATTAAATCAATGGAACTATTATCTTAAAGTAGAGGAATAGCCAGAAAGTAGTTATAATCATTAGTAGCCCTCATAAATCGGCAACTAAGGCAAAAAAGGAGAAATCGATAAAAAGACATTAAAACAACAAATACTGGTTCAAAAAGAACAGAAGCTAAGATTACGTACTTTTGTATCATGTATGAGCAAACAAAGGAAGATGAAGAAATGATACATTTTATAAAATGTAATACTTGGATTCAGACATTGTGTGCTGGTGTGAATTTGAGAATCGGAAATTATTTTTGCTTTAATTCTGCTTAGACAAATTGATGGCCCAATTTGGGAAACCAATATCCTTAATTGGATCGACGAGATAAAGTCTTTAAGTTGTTTTTTTTTTCCTACTTTAAAGTGCCTTTCATAAAAGATTATTACACCGTTTTGCTTATAAATAAACTACAAAACTTTCTACCACTTGTTTTTTTTATTAAAATTACTTCTCTATCACTGTATATTAAAAGATCGTCCAAATTGGCCAAATTCGTCAACCTCCCTCTATATCATTATAAAATAAAGAACTGAAACCAGTTTGCGGTCATATTCTTAAAAAATATTAGAACTATTTTATTTAGACCTGAAAAAAGAATAAATAAACGTACAATACTCAGTGGAGATAAGAACGTGAAGAAGAGCAACATACCAAATGAAAACACTTATTTAAAATGACAGTGGTCAAAAAACCTACAGGGGCATTCTCCCCTACACTTCCACATGCATTTCCTTAATACAGCACATTTTGAGTTTGGCTTCTTCGTATAGTGTAAAGAAAGCATTATTGGCATTTTGAACCTCTTCCGTTGACCGATTAGATAGTCGAAAATTTTACTCAATTAAATAAAGAATAAAATTAAGTAAAGATCTAGAGTTCGACATCAAGATGACATATTAAATATCCCTTTTCTAGCTCGTTTCTTTTCTAAGTTATCTCGCTTGCATACACACAAGTAGACAGACAGACACACAGCCAATAAGTTGATGAATTGGGTAAAAATTTGTTGCGTACCTGTAATTTGGGTATAAACCAGTATGCCAAATTTCCTTCATCAAGTTCGTTACTTTTTTTTGAGTTCTTGCGTTGACATACAGACATATAGACAGACATGAAAAAAATTTCTTCGGACTAAGGGGGATCTAAAACGTGAAAATTCATTTCATTAAAAGTTAGTGGCCGAATTTTATGGTGCATTATTCTTACTTCGTTCTCTATATTTCTAATTTGACGAATTCTGCATACTTCGCAGACTAAAAAATAAAAACTAGCATATAAATTTGCAAAATCAGATATGATTCGACTTTATTCATAATAACAATTTGGAGAAATGGATACGCAGAAGAATATAACACATTGTTTTGGATTTTTTCAGCTTCATTTGGGTTTTTAAAGTTAGTTGTCATTCGTAAAGAATTATATACAAGGTGTATACAAATGAAGTGACTCAAATTAAAATTTAATCAAATCAAAAATTAATTTTAAAAAAATTAAAAATGTTGGAACTACGGAGTTTTTTAAAAATAAGAGCGCATCTCAAAAAAAATATTTTCCAGACAGGTAACGCGGCGTTACGCCATTCTAAATTTGCTGCAGCGAGAAAATTCCGTACGCAATGGCCGCCGATCAGCAGAAGCCGATGTGTATTTTCTGTTGTTTTTTTTTTTAATTTTCTTGAATATCACGAAAACCTTCAGTTTTTACACTACAAGTGAATTAACAAATTAAAGAGCGTAAAATTCCCTACAAATACACGCTTTTATTTTTCTTTCAGTTTTAATATTTTCTCAGGTAATGGCTCTAAACAGATTTTTGATTCTCAGTAATTTATGACCCCTAGACCACCAAAATGGCATGTTACCTATCTGAAAAAACCTTTGTGAGATGCTCTCTCATTTATAAAAAAACATCAGTTCCAACATTTTTAGTTTTTTTTATTAATTTTTGAAATGAGTCAATTAATTTGTGTTCACTCTGTATATGACGGTGTATTTGTAATTTTAAAACAAGGACTTCTCTAAAGTATGAAACTTGAAATTGAAAAAAGTATTTAAAAATTAGAAATTACTTTTTTCGAAGATATCTTGTATTAAAAAGTTCGTTTTGAAAAAGAACAGTGAGCAAAACCGAAGCATTCCTGAGCTTAAGTTAATTTTTAAATGCTTTCTTTCTTTACGTACCAAATATACATTTCCCGTATTAAAGTACACCATTAAGTTTTCTAAAACCTTATTGACATTTTGTTCTAATCTCTTTATCCCCTGTATCCACTTACGGATACATGGTATGTAGAGGGCTACAAGCCTTGTATCCTTTAGTAGATACATGATCTATAAAAGTGTGAAAACCTTTGTAATCGTATAAGGAGACATCAGACACCACGATTTACAATATGGGGATTAAATGCATACATTTATTCTCTAAGCTAGGCTATAGGATTATTATATTACAAAATTTCATGGCATTACTGAAAATGTTAAGGGGTATAGAAAGGTTTTTTTAGAGTGTATTATATGAAAGAATGGTTTTTTAGAGTGTATTATATGAAAGAATGGTTTTTTAGAGTGTATTATATGAAAGAATGGGTTTTTTTGTTTTTTATTTATATTACGGCACGCCTAACAAATATTTCTGTTTCTTCTTCAACCTCCCGAGATATTATCCGCAAATTCATTGAGTTTGTCAGGCGTATTTTTAGTATTATACTCAATGAAATTTTATTTCTATATTCAATGAACTATATCTCTTTCAACATTCCTATACTTCTAGGTCTTTTATTAACAGAAAATGGAAGGAAAAAAAAACAACAAATTTATACATTCAATAAAAAGACCGAAATCTGATCAAAATTGCCCCTCTTTTTCCCAATGTGAAGAGAAAAATGAACTTCCGCCTCAACCGGGGTGGGGCATCTGAGAGTTCATCTGTGCCTTTCAGGAGCTGATTCGGACTCTGACAAAGAAGCTGCTAACATGGTTGCATGAGCAAATGAAAATTTCAGTTCAACAGTTTTTAGGAAAAAGGGGTAATAATATTACCCATTCCTCAACAACAACCGACGAAACTATTGATAATTAATTTTTCCAATCAGCAAAAAACGAAAAAAAAAACTGAAAAAACTACCTCGGATATAACTGAAAGATTCAAAAAATAAAAAAATGCAACGTTTTTCCGAAAAAAGTATACATTGTTGACATTTTTAAAATTTTCTTAATCAGAAATAACGTATTAGGCCTTGTTTCAATACGTATTTTGTATTTCCAAACATGAAACCTCTATAAAGCGGCCACCCGTCTGAGCGGCCAATTTGAATTGGAGAGGAAGGAGGCTGCTATAGAGAGGTTTTACTTTAGAAAAATATCGAAAACCACTTCAAAGACCTCAGACTTCACGAAGAACAATATCCAAAAAAACCCTTAAATTTATGTATTCACTGATTATGCAACCATTCACAAAATTGTCCTCTTAAGGAGGCATACGGCTCTTAAACGTCGAAAAAATGGTCGAAAACTGTCATTCTCTCTGAAACAATGCAATTCACAAACTCACTTTTTTTTCTAGAAAAATATGTCATTTCTCTTATAGTTAACGCATTTTCAAACCTTCATATTGGTATGTATTTATTTGAGAGAGTAATAAATGTGGGTATAATTTTTGGAGAAAAAATGAGATAATCACATTGCGCGCATGATTACGGAGAAAATATTTATCTAAACACAATATTTTGGGAATCTAAAATGTCTTTTTAAGAAACTAAATCTCAATTTATTAACATTTAAATTTAATTTCTATTTTATTTACCAATTTAAAATAAAAATGTTAAAAATAGTTAAAATTACAACTTTTCCAAGCCCCAACAAAAAAATTCTTTGGAGAAATATGTACAAAAATGTCGTTCAATTTGTAGAACATAGCAAAATACATATTCGGTAAAAATTTTATGTAAAAATATTCAATAGTTCTTGAGATATCGTGCACGCAATATCAAAAAACACATTTTGAGATATAGCGCTTTAAAGATATAACCATATTCAATGCTTACGTTGAAAAGCTGATAGCAATTATTTTACTCGGATTGTTTTAAATTGTTCAGAAAAGACAAGGGGAAAATATATTTTTTTCATAAAAGCGAACATTTTAGAGGCTTAACAGTCGTATGTCCCCGTAATTTTACCCTCCATTCCTAATTAATTCAATAAACTGTGTGAAAGCAATTCAAACCCATACAAATAGCTCACAACAATACCAGATTGCTCATCCCGAGTTTGTCAAAACTCATAAACAGAGACCCGTCTGACACACCGCAGAAATGTCAAATGATCCTGTCTTGAAGCATCAGAAGCAATTTCCATCCTCCAATGGAGGACATCCCGAAAGAGAAATGAACATCCATTTCTGTTGTGACGTCACACGCACCCTCATATTGACGTCAGAGCAGGACGCCAGGATACAGTTTCGATCATTCTGGGCTTTTGAATTTCGCGTTTTCAGGATACAAGGGAAGTCACCGCCATGCGCCTTGCCTTCATGGGAGAAAAGAAAAATAAGTGAAATAAATTGGAGTAAATTTCCGTTAGCTTCAGGGAATGATCGATTGCATCAAATAACCCTGCAGCGCTGGTAGAAAATTTAATCTTTCAGACATTTTGTGTCTTGTATAAATTAAATATATGGGTTTGAGGAATTTTAAGTAGAATCAGTTATTTTTAGAATACAATTAGATAGTATTGAAAAATTGAAACAACAATTTGATATAATTTTCTAAATAAATTATTTTTTAGGGAAATAATAGAAAAAAATTGAATTAATAACTTGAATTAATTAATAAATTTGAATAATTAAAATTTTCCTTTATTTGGCAGCCGGACAAATTTAAACCACAGAAAGGATTAAATTTTGACTTTTGTCATTCCTTTCTACAGAAAATTTGTCCAATTCAGAACTACAAATGGCGTGTGGTCTCTGAAGAGTTCGCCATTCTAGTTCTTTCCCAATTTTTCTTCCATTTTGATAATTTTTTAATTTCTAATTTTTATTAAGTGTTTCAATTTTTAGAGAATCTTTGTTATTTAATTCTATAGTTTTTGTTGTGTTATTTTTGGGAAAATTTTGTTTATGCAATCACTTAATGCTGCTGCGTTGAGCGCGCAAAAAGGTGTATTGTTATCATTATTATTATTGATAACTTTTTCTGTTTCTTTTATTTATTTTTCTTTTTAATTCAAGTTTATGTTTTTTCTATTATTTGTCTTTGTATTTCATTAGAAGTAGCTGCATATGCGCCTTTCTATTTAATGTAAAAAATAGTTTTTATTTTATTTAATTTCAATTAATATTTAAATTAATTTTGCTAATTTTTTTTCAATTGGAACTGCTATTTTTTAGGAAATATTGTTTGTTCTTTTTTTAATTTTTCATAGATATTTTGATTATAGACATTCTATGATAATTTTATAACACATAATTTCCTATTTTCCAATTCCTCTTCTGAGAATATTAAGTTTTTTAAATATTTTGTTTATTATTTTAACCACATGTGTAGCGTAGCCTGAACAAATATGGTTTTGTGTCACAGCAAACTACGCCAACACATCCTCAAAAATATTTTTATTTATTAAAAGGAATAGTTTTCTTCGGAAATTGTTTTTCCATTTATCAACCATATTGCCAAACTGGTTTCCATTTCGTTGTTTACCGTTTAGATGCTTCTTACAATATTGCTAGAATTTGCTAGAAATAGGAAACACGAACTGTTTCATAGAAAAGCAATGATTTAGAAATATTATATCACTTAGAAACTCTGAGAAAATCTCAGCAATCATTTATTCTTGCAGACATGAGTAAAATTGTTTGGGAATTTGAAGCATGTTTTGATATTATGATGGTGACAGCAAATGGATACAAACTAAAGAATTGTATAAGATAGCTGTGTCATTTACGGCTGAAATTGACGTTTGTAGGAAATTGACGCAGGCTAATATGGAATTCATTACAAACGAATCATACTGTATTTGTCTCTCATAACTGCTGATTGTGAAACCAATCAAACTTAACAAATTAATATTTCTCTGATAATTAGAACCCGATGATGCTAATAATTTCATTTCTTCAGGTACTATTTACGAAATCTTTTTTGTAACATCTCTTTGTAATCATAATTATACTCAGCAGATTACTTGTGCCTGATGTACAGATTTCTAAGGAAAGTTGAGATTCAATCATATCCTTCTGTTATAGTAAGGTACAGAGATGCCTGAAAGTAAAGTAACAAAGCAAAAACCATGAAAACTATTTATTTTAAATTAGTAAAATTTTCACAAGTCTTGGTGATTAATAAATGACACTACTCTAGAAAGTCAGACAAAGATAATGTTCAATAATTAATTAATCCCTTAACATACAATGACGTATCTGACACGCGCAGTGTATTACAGAATTTTTGCTATTTAAAACCATATTTACGTCAACGTAAAAACTGATTTTAAATACAAAAAACATCTGGACACGCTGAAATGTCTTAAGTATCCTTTACCATCTTCAATAGGTTGAAATAATGATAAATATCCGAATTCGGTGGTGGCATCTTATTAGGAGGTTAAATAAATTCGTTTGCCAAGGGGTTAAGTAATACAGGGCAACACGAAAGTAGGATATTTTACTAAAAAAATGTTTTACTGGCTGAGGTTTATGAATAGAGAATTATCTGCTGGTAGCACACACCTGACAGCATCGATTCATGCCAAGGAAAATATCAACTATGATGGATTGGGGGTATATCCGCTCTCATACAGAGATGACACGCTTAACTGGAAAAGTTTCCGAAGGAGTGTCAGGAATATATAAACGCCTTTCTAGAATGCCCTATACCTTTTAAACGGTATATAAGTAAAGCTATCATGTAGGCCATTTCATACCAAATAATGTTTCAGATTCTAAGTATTATTTAAGAAAGCGAGCACTCTGAATTCGGCTATATCCGATTTAGTTTAGCTTAGTTATATCAATGTCCTGTTTCTAAACAACACGAGGTCTATTTAGGTACGGACTTCGTAATTTTGGACCACGGTCAGATGACGATGGCGACACCTGAGATACCCCCCTTCTTCCCAAACTTCCACATCACACCAGCAGGAAGACTTTTGACCCACTACGTATGATTGAACGCGCAATAGGTCCACATAAACGACGGATCTTTAGAAGAATTGTGTTTTGAACCTGGAACTCGCCGGTCCCCAAGCGGAGACCTTCCACCAGGCCACCGCTATGTCTATCAGTGTCTGAACCAATTGATGCAAGAAATTAGCAAGCATACTGTTGAAGGATGCAAACTCTATATCATTCTGCAGTCACAGTAACATGAGGATAGATACAGAGATACCTGAGGTGCCCACTCCTTAACTCTCCTCCGATAATTTTCCACCTAAGATAATGTGACTATATGTCCCGTTTCCTAGTAGTCTGTCCCGTTGTCCCCAAGCACAGCTTCGGGACGCCGAAATGTCCCGTTTTCAGAAAGGGAGTAACTCACGATAACAATTTGAAACAAGAAGGCGCTAAAAATTTAAAAAAACCCGATGGTAATGTTTAGTGGTCCGGAGCATGGTCTGTATGTGTCACACATATGTAAGTTGGTCAGAAGCCTACTATCTCGCACTTAGTTCTAACTGAGTGAGAGAATGAAGAACAGAATGAAACACTGAAGTGACAGAATGAAACACTGGGAATATTGAAACCGAAAGTCGTTGGGTGTTCAAAGACTTTCACGCCAATAATTTAAATCATACGAACTTTCGTATAATTATTGAATATGTTCTATGTCTTCCTGGCACTAATTCATCCGTAGAAAGGGTCTCTTTTTGATGAATAAGTTTTGGACGAGCTAGAAAACACAGTTGCAAGTCGCAGTTTATGAAGCAACGTGAATTACCAAAGTAAAACTTAAGAAATCCTGCAAGAATCTCATTCTTTTTTTGAATCAACACCAAATATACTGAAACAAAAATGTGTCCTTCAAAACAAAAATCGAAGATTACAAGAATTACCTATTTACAGATATTTATTCCTGTCCTTTTCACTAATAAATAAAAAGCGGAGAAATACCTAAGAATTAAAAAAAATCCCGTTTTGAGTTAAAAAATAAATGGTCACTTTAACCTACGAGCATGTCTCCTCCGAGAGCAAAGATAGTTCATATTGCCATAGATATCTTATTCTTAGCATGTATAGACGATTTTGTGTTTGTACTATCAGCATATTTAATCACTCTCGAATGTTGTCATTTGGCTGTAGTTGAAAAGTATGAGGTACATCCCAAACAAGCTTTCGCGCACTTGAAAACTGAACATGAATCTAATTAAATGTAATGTTTTAATATAAAATATATAAATGCACGCATGTTCAGTTTGTGTAAATGCAGACTTGGATAATGTAAATACTACAGTGTGGGCCTCGTATGCCCAATCTCCTAGCTACTATCCCTCAGAAGAAGTCGGTACTTGCCTGTGGTACAGTCGTCAACGAAATGAATGCGACACCTCTGTAATTCTGATATATATTATCACATCTTCACAAAATTAGTGTCGATGTTTAATGGCTCAAGGGGACAGGTTTATTCAGATAAAAAAAACTGATTAGCTGAGTTAACTAACATAACTAATTAACAGCTCTCTCGAATTTCCCCATTACGCCTATCAATTTTTTTCGCTGAATCAACTCTCCGTCATGACATTAGCCTCCCCATAAGTGTTTCTAAAGTTGTGATGATAATTTCGAGAGTTATAAGGTTTTGAAAAATGGCGTTTCCCATGTTAAATGAATTTTAGGATCTTTTGACGATATCTCGGAAAGTATTATATATTTCTCAAAACTTTTTTCACTCACTAAATGCAGTTTTCTGTAAGGATTTCGGCAACTATTATATATATGTATTTGATTTTTTGGATGCCGGCATTATAACGTCTCAGCTTTGCTCTCATGTAAAAATTTCACTATGTTACAATTCACTTTTTTTCACAATCATATTAAAAAATGATTTTAAAATATTTATTTTTTTTATTAATGAATTTTTTTCATGACTTAATGTAAAAGATAAGTAGTTGCTGTTAAGATACATTGATACACACAGAAGATGCTTACCAATGTGCCCCGGAGTCAACTGTATCAATCTGCCCCCAACAGCCTTTTTTTACTTAAAACAAGTTCAATTTTAAATCAAAAACAACGCTTTAAAACATCAAAACTTAATATAGTTCAGAAAAATAAATGTTTTTCCTACCTTTGGAGTAGATTCCCTGGCAGGAAACGTAACTAGTTAAAGAAATCACACAACACGTACTTAGAGTAAAATTTACTTAGACGAGATGATTAGCAATTTGATGCATTTGTAAATTAACTTTTGACTCAACATGGCATATAAGGGTTACAGTGGCATATATGTGAGGGATATAAACACCTTGAGACATTCCAATAATCAAAATTTATGAACTACATATATCGATGTTCCCACGTATTAATCTACCCTAAATCCCCCAAATAGCAAAAATGCACAGATTAATTTTAGGAATTGAAACAACTTAATAACTATATTTTTCAGCTTCCTAAATCGCTAAGTTAATTCTTATACTCACACGTGTATAATTACGCATCTCATTATCTTTCGGAGTGTAAAGGGTTAAAATTATTAATGATCTATTTAAATTTCTATATTTTTATCATTCAATTTATTTTTGAATAGAATAGAAAAAATTTCACTTGTAGCAGGATTTCTCATTTCTTCTGAGTCTACTAAAGTTAAGATAAAATATTTTCACAGTTAAGAAGTTGTTATTAGTTATAAGTCAGTTATACTAACTGTCATGTTTTGAAGCTTCAAGGCGGATATTTTGGGCCAGACCTCGTAATTTCGTATCGTGGTCAGATGATGAGGACGACACTAGAACCTGCAATCTTTTCTCCAAGCTTCTATCTCCATATGCGTTTGTTTGACGCTCGATATTCGATGTCAAATCTCAATAGTGTCATGCCCACATACACGCCGGATCTTTGGTTGAATCGGGTTTCGAAACAAGAAACTTTCGATCCCGTAGCTGAGATCTTCCCACAACAGCATTGAAACCCTGCTATTACTAGAATAATCAAACTAATAATTAAATGTAATTAGATTAATTACCAGATCTTTACGAAATTCAAACCATGGTAATAAAACCGGCCTTAATAGTATTTTTTATTTAAAAAGCCAATATTTTCTTTCTCTTCTTAACTTTTTTCTTTAAAACGTGATCACTTAGTTTAAATATTCCAATGCATTCTTTATTTTGAAATTGTTTTTAATTCTGAATTCAATTCAGAAAAGTTCCGTCTGCTGAAGCTATTTTTAAATTATTTAGTCAGATATTTTTGAGAATTTCAATCAATGTCGAAAGGTTTTAGGTATAATTACTATAAAGTGCTAATTTTATAATTAAAGTCTAGATCATAAGGCTTTCAAACTCATTTTAAACAAAGAATGTAGACTAGACAAAATGAAAAACAGAAAACTTGAAGTATAATTAAAATTAATTGTTGAACCAAGTAATCTGAATCTTTTGCAGAATTAATAAAGCTAAAAAACTATCATCATGAAATCAAAGCGTTGCTTTAAATGTAAAGCTTAATTAAGTCTCTTTTCAAACTTAAACGACAAACAATGTTAAGCATCTGATTGTATATTCATTCGTAACACGGTAATTATTGCAAACGTGAAATCTGAATTTGAAAACATTTATGGATTGATCTTTTCTGTAATTTTAACGGATATAACAAATATGTAAATGATTTAATCATACATATTTGTTATTCCGTTTGAGAAAAACTTGTAAAGTGGAATTAAAACCGTTATAATTTAGATTTCAAGATTGTCCGAACACTTAATCCCTTGCTTTACGTTTTTATTTAACTTCTGTAGCGGTTACAATTCACTGCCTTCTCCTTTTTAAGGTAGGTGGCGTTACTAGAGTCATCCGGGTTTTTCCCATGATGCCTCTCTCTCTCTTCTTTACTGTGTACTTGTCTTGTGTTGTTGTTCTTTGTCTTGCACCTTTTAATGTACTGTGTCGTGAAACTTAGCCATCTAATAAAAATGGTTCCTGAAATTGAATTAATTCTTCAACAGCGGCATTCCTTATTAACATCAGTCTCGTCTCTCTACACTTCCTAATTAGATGCTACCTCCCATTTAGGATATTTTTTTATTATTTCAATATATTTTAGATGGTAAAGGATACAAGAGGCATTTAAGCGTATCCAAGTGATTTTTGTATTTAAAATTAATTGTTTCGTTGACTTAATTACGGATTTAAATAGTAAAAATTCTGTAATTCGAAGCACGTGTCAGACACGTTGTTGAAGGCTGAGGGGTTAAAATCCATAAACTTACATAGAGTTATTGTGTAATTTGTAATTCTTTGGTAAATGGCATTAATTGAAAGTAAATTAACTTTATCTTCGAGGCATATTTTACAAAAACGTGATCTTGAAAGAATTTAGTTTTTGAATAGGAAGATAACTTTAAGCAGTTGACATATTTTACACATATAACAATTTATTGAGAAGAGATGGAATATTTTCATTAAATTAAATAGACTTTCAACAGCTATTACATTATTTTTTGTTTAATTAACACCTACCATCTTAACCATTTGAGTTTTGCGTTGTTCATTAAGTCTATAAATTTAAAATAAAAAGAAATGTATGAAATATAAGAATTTGAAGTTTTTATTCGCAGAAAAAGAGAATTTATAAGCTATATATTTACGATTTAGATCTATTGTTCACAGAAGGAAATATTTTACTTTAAATATGAGATTATGAAAATACTTTTGGTACATTTTTGAAAAAAAATGTACGAAAAGAAACTTGAATTCTGAATAAATCCCAAGTGTTTAATTTTGGGAAATATTTTAGCTTGGCTATAAAAATATTTTGAGACCATGTAATTCGTAAATGTTCGAGAGCGGATATGTATGTTTGTTCTGAAATTTTTGGAGCATAAGTTTTATAAACATACATATTCTACAACAAATTTATATCTCACCCACGTCGTAACTGCAAAATGTATGATAGAATTCTTGTGCGAACGATAAATATCACGGTATATTAGCAGACGATATTTTAGTTAGGTGAAGATATGAGGAAAATTAATTTTAAAAGCAAATAAAAAAGTGGAACATTGTAGACAAATAAATGAAACTCTAAATTTTTATAAATACATATTTGCTAAATGCACATTATCTAATATAAATTTTAATTCCGATAATATTTGTATTTATTTGCTTATTTGCTTAGAGTAATAAAATTATTTCCGATAAATATTGTAATTAAGCTTAAAGCACATATGACAGTAAATGTCATTTATTCTTAATTACCTGACATAAATTATTTAAAAATTCTAGGTCATGAAGTGTGACCACTTCATAACCCATAATTTTAAATATCATCTAAGATGTAAAAATACCTTATCGCTCTTTTTAATGACATGATCATCCTAGAATAAAGAAGATTTTACTTTCATTTAATTATGGAGCCCATTTACTATGCCTTCTACATTTCCGAGAAAATTGGTGACATTATAATTATGTGCGTTAATTTAACCAAATATTACTTACTTGCCTGATAATAATCGTTCTCTAGCTATTTGAGTCGTAGTATTAGTATTTCAAAAAACTATTACTCTTCATCTTTTTATCATTAATAAATATATTAAAGATAAAAAAGTTTAACATCTGAAGGCATGTAAACAAATTAACTGCAAATCTTTACCATCTTTTCAAATTTCTTTTCATATGTTCTCAATTTTTTTACCTAATTATTTTAAAAATATTTAAATTAAATTGCTTTAAAAGAAAATAATTGGGATACTCGATATCTTTAAACTTTATAACTCATATAAGGAATGCAAACATATTTTCACAGAAAAAACACATTGTGGACCTCATGTGCGTAATTGATTTCATATTTTTTAAAAAAAATCTCTTCTCCCTAAAAAGTTTTTTTCTGTTCTAGCTTCTAGGGTTGTTATAGTACTAATTGTAATGTTTCTAAAAATTTACATTTTTCCAGTACAAAAAAATATAATTAAAACATATGTTGGCTTTGAAAGCCTTCAGAAGAAATATGTTGACTTCATTATTAAATTTACTTCAATAAATTCAATTCCGAATACTGAAAGTTCATTACCTTCTTGTATTTTTGAAAGAAAATAATTAGCAAAATTTTTAATGATTTCCTTTTAAATAGTTATTTTTGAAACAAAAAATCCTCGAGCAGGGCGTTATTTTTCCTTCGTCATTGACTATATAAATATTAATTATAAAATATAAATACATTCATTTGTTTTTTTCCCTTCATTATAAAACCTCATGAAAATTAAAATGTCTCATTTTATTCATAAACATTTTCTTCTCTTTCTAAAGGCATTTTTGAAAGCACTTTTAATTAAAATTATTTCTTTTCGAGCATGCAATTCATTATTTTCTTTAACTTCTTTAATAAATGATTTTTCAAAACTCTCTTTAAATTCTTCTAATAAATTCTTATTTGCTGTAAACAATGTGACGTATTAATTTCATGTTTATAAATTGTTATTATTGAATATGCCTCCTAAAAACTTTCTATAACTGTAGAAGTAAATAAGTATAATTTAAATAACATTATAAGTTATTTAAATTAAGGTTAAGTTTATTGCTGATATTATTGAATTTTATTCATAAACATTTTCTTCTCTTTTTTAAAGACATTTTTTAAAGCACTTTTAATTAAAACCATTTCTCTTCGTGAACGCAACTCTTTATTTCCTATAAATATAAATGACTTTTAAAAACTCTCTTTAAATTCTACTAATAAATTCTTGTTTGTTGAAAGCAATATGAAATATTAATTTCATGATTATAAATAGTTGTTATTGAATATGCCTCCTAAAAGCTTTCTATAACTGTAGAAGTAAATAAGTATAATTTAAATATCATTAGCTTCAGAGAGATGGTTAAGTTTATTACCGATATTATATATATTGAATTTTATTCATAAACATTTTCTTCTCTTTTTTAAAGACCTTTTTGGAAAGCATTTTTAATTAAAACTATTTCTCTTCGTGAACGCAACTCTTTATTTCATATAAATATAAATGACTTTTAAAAACTCTCTTTAAATTCTACTAATAAATTCTTGTTTGTTGAAAGCAATGTGAAATATTAATTTCATGATTATAAATAGTTATTATTGAATATGCCTCCTAAAAACTTTCTGTAACTGTAGAAATAAACAAGAATAATTTAAATAACATTAGCTGCAGAGAGATGGTAAATTTTATTGCTGATATTATTGCATACGCCTTTTATAATATTTTCTATAAGTATGTAAGTAATTAAAAATATTTTAAATGCAAAAATTATCTGCAGAGATATGGTTAATATACTTATAGATTCTTTTGAGCCTTTTAAAATACTTCCAATAGTTAGAAGTTACTAAAAATATTTTCGATTACATTTACTGCGAAAATGGTTTATTTGAAAATGAAAATTTGTTAAACATATCGTTAAGTTAGAATATCTTTATTCTGAATTTGACAATTTTTAATATATCTAAATATAAAATAATTTCATAACTTTCTTCTATAAAGAAAATATTCTTAAATAGTATGTTTTAGCTTTTAGAAAAAAATGTATAACTTAACTTCATAATTTAAGAGTTAAAAATGCATAAAATATATTTCACACTGCTGAAGTATGAAGGATAAGTATTCCAGTTTCTTAATTTGGTATGGATAAATTACGCGCATATGGAATTCGTTAAAATTACGAAAAGAAAATAATATTTTATATTATGAAAAACTTTATTCGCAAAAATTCACGTTGCTTTTTTACATGAAGAAATTATTCTTTTTCCAATTAAACATTAATATTTTAAAATATTTCTGCTGGTAAGGAAAATAATTACGTACAAAATGCGTTTTAATGTGGATAAGAACATTACCATAAACATGAATCTATAAAAAATTGTTTTATTCTTAGGATCATTATTTCACATAAAACTTATTATAAAACACCATATTTACATAATACATATTATAGAATACTTCTGTACCTATAACCATTACAGCTACTGAACTGTTGAATCGATATGAAAACGTT